>CM062845.1:26583141-27141500 GCA_031772225.1 Eubasilissa splendida | reverse complement strand
GACCAATTATAAGTTATTGCTACTATTTTATTATATTATACTATGAAAATTTGTTTATTGAAAAATATAATTTGGTCTTGTTACACATAAAAAATAGAACTTTAAATCTTCCCGATCTCTGCACACATCCATACCGTAAAAGAGCACGTACACGGGTGAGACTTGTCTCGAGACTCGTCTCCAAACTAACGTAAAAAACAGTATAGAATTCACCCTATTGTATTTTATACAAAGCGTAGAATGACTAACTGTTGCATTCCGATATCTCCCGCCAAATCTACGAGATGATAGGTCAATGTCTCATCCATGCACACACATATTACAAGCATGCTTAGTGTGAAAACTTCACCGAACCAACTAGTACACACTTACACAGAGGCCAGGTATGCTTCACATTGTCGTATAATAAACATCAACCCTTCACAAGTTAGCGGCCAGTTATTGGCGATCAATCCAGTGTTGATCACATCAAAATTGAAAACATCATTATTGGGTTAAGTTAGAAATTGTTTGACAGCGCTTTATACAGGGTAATTAGAAATGTTTTCACGTAGCGATCAACTCATTTCATGGTAAACAATGCGTGCAATGCGCAAAACAGGGGTGTGATTTATTTATTAGATATTTCTACTAAAAAATATTTTGAAAGAGATTTTTACTTTAGTAATTAACTAAAAATTTACGCGCATACTAATTTAATTTAAAAAAATAATATTTTACAAGATAATCTTAAGATTTTAGACCTTCAGAGGTTTTACATATACTCGCATTATTACTTCAACGTAACCTTGGTATGCCGCGTACAAATACTCATATATGGTGTTGTTATGTACACAGGTCTTAGGTTTATGTTTTTAAATAACATTTATAAAATGATACCACATACAAAAAATCTGATTCATTACAATATTTTATATTATCTTCCTGAAAATGTTTTAACACGACTTGTACTTTGCATTAAGATCTGAAATAAGATATTGGTAATTTTTCCGGTACTAATATCCAGTCAATAATAAGTCTAACAATTACTAATATAACCGACGCTTAAGAACACACTTCAGTGAATGTCATCATAAAACGATATAAATTGATCCACGGTAGAATTACTACAGTAGATACTAAACTATTATCTGAACATTGAAAATTAACGATTCTATTATAGGTATTAATGCTATTCTAGTGATATATATATAGCCCATTATAACTGCGGTCTAGAACAATGTGCAGATCGAAGCGTAGAGGCGATAACGGTCTATATTCCTATTCTTTAGATTGACATTTAATGAAGGCTTTGTGTGATTTTTTAAACTTATATATACTAAGAATTCAATAAATGCTTCGTGGAATTTGACTCACTGATTTAAACTGTCATTTGGATCCCATTTTACGATGATAAAGTCTTTCTTTGAGTTATGAAGGAACACGCACCGTACAACTGCTGCGCATAATTTATTAAATTCAGTTTTCCATCTTCCACAGTAACCTCTGTAGCCTGTAGCCACGTGACAGCATGGTACGAGTCGGGTAAGATGAGTTAAGGAGATGAATGCCACGGAGAGAATGTTTTCTGGTCACGTCCTGGGCCAGGGCACTAGGGCCTGAGACGAGCCCACATTACGTCATTCGTGTGAGCCCGGCATGGCGTTATATCTGAGAAGTTCTACAAAATATCATTAAGTACCGAAAAGAAGGATCCGTAAAAAAACGGAGCAAAGAAGCCGCCTTCTCAGTTTACTTAACTGTTTACATTATCTTATATACGCGCATTTCTCGCTAAGAAGAACCACAATACTTCACTACTTAGGTGTTTTTAAAAAATTTTATAAGGTCAAACAATAAAGTAAATATCTAATTAAAAAGATGAGTGCTTTTGGAAAAACATTATTGTATGATTTAAATATACTTTATATTATATATTATCAACAATTACTGATACACGTACTGTTGCAATTGTATTTATTAAAAACATATACCCTTCTAAAAAATAAGCATATTATCAGCAGTAGCATGCACTAGGTATGGATTTATATTATACTATGTAGGTATCAGGGGCGTGCAGTGCACACAAGCAAAAAAGCTGTGCATTACTAAAAATTTTGGGAAACAAATATAAGTAAAATAATTGGAATTTTTTTTTCAATTGGCGCCATCTGTATCCCAGTAGAAACAATTGCTTAGTTCTAAAAACTACCACGACAACTCACCGCTATACCCAAGGCACTCTTGTGTAATCACCGCATTGAGCTATTCACCTTACTCTGTTCTATCTTTAAGCTAGTGAATTACTCAAGTCATATAATTGGCTATTTACTGAATTAAAAACTCCTTTCGGTTAATCCGTGTTGTATTATCATTACCTTAGCTGTTTTTTTAACAGAATAACATTAGAAAGGCTTACAACTGCGTGCAAATCATTGAAGTATCTACTTCATCTTTTACTAATTCGCGAATTTTACTATCTTACTGTTTTTAACGTGTCATTTGGTGTATGAATTTGATTTTGATTTGGGAAAAATAAAAAGCAATTGGCAGAACTATTTTCTACGTTAACGTTTAATATTTCCTTTAGTTATTACTTGAAGTATTTTCAAACAATAAAATAATAATGTTCAGTCAAAGAAGGTGTTCTTAAAAACGTTCATTAATTTTTTATATTGATTTTTATATGGGAAAGAATGTATTATTTTACGTTAAAAATAAACTTTAAATACACTATAAATAGTACTCAAAAATTACAAATAAATACACGGATAAAATACACAAATAAATACAACGGATTCATTTTGTCTAAAGACGTTGGTTAAACAAAAGTTCATAATCCTATGTACAACATATAGTGTAGTACATATATTATATATGATTGTATAATACCATTGGTAACAGTATAACCTAAATTTATACCTACTGCACGCCACTGCTTATTAACCATGTTGTTAAAAAATTGTAGAGAAAGGGTGTGAGAAAACTAGGATGTCTTCTGGAATTTAATCTATGAAATATAATATATATATTGAATAATAAGATATCTAAATCCCAGTGATTCTATTCGTCTGAACTGAAGATGTTTTGCCTGTAAAAAAATACAGTATTTCAGAAGCAAGTAAAAAGTATTGGTACTTATGTTAGTAATTTTATGTTTTCAGTTATAATACATATAATTTATTATTTAAATTTTAAATATAGATTTATTTTGCAAAAAATATATGGTTATGCACAGTTTTTGGTATGCACAATTGCATATCTGTATTTTTAAAACATCATAATATATAACTGATTAATTGAATATTTTTTTAAATATGTTTAATAGTAGTTTATTAAAATCTTGTTGCACAATATTTGCTTTGATCTCTCAAAGTGATTCACCGAAGATTGAACTTTTTTCTTACATGATAGGTACAATACATTAATTTCAAATTTTACATCATTGTCTGGTTACTGTTTATAAATACATGTATACCAGTGGCGTGCAGTAGGTATAGATTAAGATTAAGCTTTTACCGTGATATTATATAATATACCTACTGTATGCCACATTGTATATAAGTTTATGAATGAGTCCATAATAATAAAAATGCATTATCCTCGAACGAAAAGAACAATTATGGAAACAACACGTTGAGTAAGGTAGTAAAATTTTAGAATTAGTAAATGAAGAAGTAGATGCTTCAATCAGCTCTAAGCCAAGTTCAAAACCTTTCAAATGTCATTCTGTTAGGAAACAGCATAAGTAAGGACTCCGTATAATATGGATCAGCTGATCCATTTCTGACTCTGCCAAGTAAAATTCTCAATTCAGTAGAGAGCAATTGTATGGCTTGAATAGAACGATAAATTAAAACAGTGGCTAGCAATTGCAGTAGTTAATAATAAATAATAACCCAGTAGAGGACTACAGCGCTCCGGTGGCGTCGCGCGGTAGCATCCAGAACTACGAAACTAACGATTCTACTGATACATGGAGAGCGCTAGCGAAATTATAACATATTATGGATTATTTAAATTATATTTGTTTCCCAGAATTTTTAGTAATGCACAGCTTTTTTGCTTGTATGTAGTGCACGCCCTAGATGTATACTTACCTAATATATGGTCATTAAAAAACGCAATTGATTTTTATATGTGATAAAAAAATAAACATTCCAAATAACTTTGTAGTATAGTAGTATAAATAAATTAACACATAAGGAATGAAATTCACCATTCATGTAGACAGTTATTACCTATATTTTTGTACAATAAAAAACGATTTGTTTTAAAATATATGTGTACCAGTGGCATAGCGTGTATATTGTCGGGCCCCAGGGAAAACACCCTAAATAACAGTACCCTTCCCCAAAAAAAAATTTCATTAAATAATTAATTAGATTAGTTAACGTAAAGTACTTCTACTGGACATCGAAAGACAAGTCTCTCTGATTGGACGTTAACACGTTGTTAAAACTACTGGATGGTACCCACCACAAAATTATTTTTCATTTGAATTTAAGACATACATACTCATTCATTCGTTTTTTTTCATCACAAGATTTTTGTAGTATATTGTAGAAATTGTTTAGCATTACCGAGCCTCCGGGCTATTACATAAGCGGCTGCTACGCCACTGATGTTTATAAAGTATGTTGTTAATTTATAGCATTTGAGATTGTTGCGCCATCGACCATCGACGTTCAAAAAGGCCGCGCGACGAAGCTCGCGTGCGGGGGAAAATAAAGATTTCCGAGGTGCTGCTTTTGTCGACTTTAGGAAGACATCGGAAGATGCGACCCAGTATTTAGTCGATTGCAGTTTCCAGTGGCGTGCACCACTATCTAGCTGCATTGTATTTTATCGGAAAGGTCACCGAGTTTGAAGGTACTGTCAAGGCGTCGCTGTACCTGCTGTTTAGTCCAAGATTTGAAAGAGTGACTCAAGGCTTATCAAATATTTTTTTACAATTATCCCCTCGTGTCAGTATGGGCTCCATTGCTCGGTGGATTATTTATTGAAGATTATTTAAATTGACTGTAGAGTATTTCAATATTATAATATTTACTTAAAACATATTATACAAATAAGTACAATTTAATTTACATTTACAATTTAATTTTTCATTAGTTTCAGTAATTTACATAGACCAGTAAATTAAAAGACGTGAAATGGGGAATAGAATACAATTAATGAAATAGTTGCGGGACGAGGGGCATTCTACACAAATTATTTGTGGAAACATAAATCGGATAGTTTATGACACATTTATGCAACAGTAAAAGTATTTACTCTTCGAAAATTAAATCTTTGTGTAAACAAGACGTATTTTTTACATGAATGCATATTATATTGTCAGCGTTTAAATTTTCGTTCCAATCGAGTTATATTTTTAAAAAACATCGCGGAGCTATTTGATTGCGTAAGTGGTACCAAAGTGATCACGTGGGTGACACCAAAATTAAAATGTTGGGACAAGAAATTTGCGTTTGTTCATGTCTATATATTTGGTGGTCTGTGATAATTTACAATAAAATACTGATGTTTGTGTTAAATAAGACAGACTCATTCGTTATAATATTTTAAAAAAAATTCATGTTTCAGTTTATTACTGAAGATGACGCAGTAAGCATCAGAAACGTTTTGATTTTAATTAAAGTGTAGTGTGAAGTAAACAACGTTGTATATTATTTAATTTTTTTTTTTTAAAGTTTATTTTTATTTTTAAGTTAATTAATTTGCTATATCTAATAGTGAAATCTAAGCAGCAACAATTTTAATCTCAATTAACAAGTAAGTTACAAAATTGAATAACTAAAATAATAAAATTATTTAAAAACAAAATATCATCCTTTGCGTATGTTTAAAACGCAAAAAAGATAAATGATATTAAAAATTAGATAGGGACCGAATATCACAGAAGATTTACCTCGTGCGTTTCGAGATGAATTATGGTAAAGCTTTGTTTTTATACTGGTACTGTGAAACAATATAAAATTTCTTACCACATTCATATGTCCTACTCACTACTTCAGATTTACACTTATATTTAAAGTTTACAGTTATAAATTTAAATAAAAAAACATATTTTTATACCTCTTTATTTGAATGAAAGATGAATTTTCCATGGTCCACAGTAAAGGAACGATCACCACGCCACGGGGACGATGGTATCGGAGTGCCAGCTTCCCCCGCTCCCCTCTCGGAGGGATGTTAATTCCTCTCCGGAGATCCAGCTATCGGGAAACCGTGAACGCGAATATCTCAACAATCCGAAACCTGTTGGCTATTCTGAGAATGTAATAAATTAATTTAAAAAATAATTTATTTCGCGCATCAATGAAATTTCAGAAATTTCTATGAAGATTTTCCTAATCAATAATGGATCGACGCAAACTGTATGGATATATTTTTTTTATAACGGGAAAGATTAGAAATTTACATATTTTCTTAACATGTCTAAATACTGTCTTGTATTGATGTAAAAATAGCTTTATATACTTTACAATTTGTTAATTTATTAAAATCATGGCCAACTAGTTTTGAACATTTTTAATAATATATTTTTTTGCAGATAATAAAGAATTTATGAAAGTTTATAATGGCTACATATAAGAGCGCGTTAAAATTATTGAATTTTATTATGTTTTGCGACGATTTATTTTCGGTGACCGGCTAATTTCAAAAAATGCAGAGTTTGCTTGGCCTCCCTGTTCCCCAGATTTGACGGCGCCTGATTTCTTTTTGTGGGGTTACTTAAAAGGCCGAGTTTACATGAACAAACCAGCAATAATTCAGGAGCTTTAACAAAATATAAGTTTATATTAGAAATAACCAATTTGGAGATAGAAACGTTGCGTGATCTAATGCAAAAAGATAGTTTAGAAAGAGCAATTATTTGTCAACAAGAAAATGGAGGTAATTTAAATGGTGTTATTTTCCACACATAGATTAAAAAAATGTTAACAAAGTACACTTTCATGTAATAATATATTTTTTTACTAAATATTAAAATTACAAAAGTTATATGCATTTTACATCAGTCAGTCCAAGTTAGCCCATTCTGTATATTACGTATGATATCATCAGTATCTTATCATAGTAGGGCCGAGAGCCCAGTCTCAACAAGGCATTTACATCTTCCTCCGACTTGTGCCGCTTCGGTACTTGTTGACCAATCGAAACCTCAACCTTTGTTGCTATTTGTCCCAGATATGAAATAAAATACACGTTTAAATAGTTCTTTATTATGTTCATAACTCATTTATCGTTACAATGAATAATTTTATTTCTACAAAGTAAAAATTTGTAAATTTTTTTTACAGGTATTCTTCTTTCCACTGCACCTACGGTCCCTCTCCACTGACATAATATAATAACTTTATCACATATTTATACACATAATCTTCCTGAATGTTTTTTTACATTACTTCGTGTAGGTAGATACTTCATTCGCGAGTCACATTACATCACACTTGATTAAGTGAAAGTATATGTTACAGTGGATGTGTATTACCAGTGAGAATATATTTTCACTGACGTTTCAGTGAAATCATATCCGAATACGTTTCCACCAGTGGAAATATATTTCTACTGGTGGAAATATAACTTCACTAGCAGGTTTTAGCAAATGTATATTCTACCCTAACCTATAATTGAACCTAACCTAACCTATATGTTGAAAAAGGTAGGTATAAACACGGTAGTTTATGCAGTAAATAATTTTATTTAATATAAATGAAAATACTATAAGCGAATAAAAGTGACAGTTGTAAACGCCACCCACGCCACCAAACTATTTGTTGTCATGCTGTAGGGCGACACATCGACACTTACGGCCAAATATTCCCGCACGGCGTATTCTCGCTTGTCAACGAATACAAACTCACTAAATGTAACCAGTGAATTTGTATCTTCATTGTTAGATATACATACACTGACCGGCTTAGCGAAAATATACTTTCACCAGAGAAAATATATTCTCACTGGTAATACAGATTCACTGTAACATATACACTGACAAAAATTAGTACATTAAAATGAACACTTTTGCTAGCAGATGTGCACACCAATATTATAAATGCATAAATGACTAGTATATGAATACATTTACTAAATTGCATAATTTTACTGTGACATTTCATGTATATTAACTATTTATTTATATATATATATATATATATATGTATACTGTACGATGTACCATTAACAACGGATGTTCGAATAATATCGAAAGATTATTTACAGTAAATTACATAGTATAAATAATCCATTATATAATTGTTTTTTTAAAGAAAGAATTTAAAGCAAATATACCTTGACCAAAAATAATTCAAAATAACAGTTAAAATATAAAAATATGTTGAAATAGTAAAAGTATCTAGAAAAAGTAACGAAGAAATGTATATATTATACATAGCGAAAATAAAAGATATAATTCATTTTTTACGTAGCAACAATTATCCTTGAAGCAAAATTGGTAAAGGAATTTGGAATTAGGAATTAAGAATTAAGAAGTAATTAGGAATTCAAAATAAACAGTTGACAAATTACATTATTTTTAAATATACCTCAGTAATGTTTCTAAATTTGTATGTATTTTCTTAATATCTTTAGAATTCCAAAATTAATGAAATATACACACAAACACACGGTGTTTCACCCGTAACAGAAGAAGAAGAAGAAGTGTGTTTTACATCTCCGATGTACGGAAAATTAAAAGTCCGATCCCTGGGTGACATTGGGTCCCGCGTCACGGGGCGGCAATTACCACAGTTGAATAAAGTATCGCGCGTCACAGCCAGAAAAGAGACGCGAAAAACTACGGCGCGGATCGCGTCAACAGATAGTCTCCTAATTAGAATGCATTCCGCAGGGCGCATGCGCACACGCATCGGCCATTACAGGCGCCGCTATCTCCTCCGCCGCGCACACATCTCCCACGGCCGCTTTCCGGCGGGAAATCCAGCCATTGTGATGTTTCGGTACCCGGAATCTCGGCAGCGCCGCCGTGGCCGCCGCGGCGGGTCGCTGTACGAGTCGAGAGTCCACTGACAGATTCATTCTTCCGCCCGATCTGTCCAACCTGTCCCTTGTCAAATAACGTAGATTTCTGTACACCTTGCAATTTATTCATTCAAATTTCACGGACGACAGACACTTAATCAAACACATTTTTGTTGTGAAGTTGTTCTGTGATACAAATTAAATTAATCAGTCAGAAAGATACATGTGCAGAAAAAATTGAATATGGAGAAAATATTTGGTCACTACTGGGATACGAACCCGGAACTTTTTCCTATCCGAGAAAACGTGTTACCATTTACTGTATTCTTAAATTGCAACTTCACAACTAAAATGTATAAGTTGTATCAAAGTTTAGAAATTTAATAAAACAGATTATTTTAATTCTGGTGTCTTCTAGCGTATATTACTCAAATTTATTTGAGATTCATGGCAATATAATTCATGGCAGGTCAACCAGAACTAATCTCACATTTAATCTTCCACATTGCAACACCAATGCCAAACAAAACTCATTTTTCTACCGAGCACCCCATTATTTCAATTCACACCTAAACGAACTAGACATTTTCAATACTACAGTTAACTCAATCAAATCTAAATTCAATCCGTAAACTTTAAAGGCCTTTTCTTTTCTTTTTATTTTTATCACTCAGATTTTACTCCCTATCCCATTTTCCTTCTCCTTTCCCCTCGAATATTTCCTTACTTTCTTTTTTGTAACTTTTTTCTCTATGTTAAAATTTTTATTCTTAACTTTCTTTTTCTCACATTTTTCTGTTTAGTCCCTCTTAAAATTCAAATTGTACTCACTGCTTAAAGTATTTAATATCTTCTGAGAAAACATGTAATTGGTTTAATTATTGTTTAGCTTTCACTGTAATTTCCGTATTTACTAATCAACTGTTTGTTTTCTGAATAAATAAAAATAAAGTTACTTTTTAAAATGAAATAATAAAAAAATACAAATGTAAGTTAAAAAATTTGCCGAAAACCTAATCGGTTGATATGGAGAAATGGTAACACTTCCCTATGATCAAACGTTCACAATATTCGTGGCTAGAGAATCCAATCCCGGGATCCCGGGATCCCGGTCCAGTTCACAGTATTTATGAATTCCAATATTAACGCCTATCTAAATGGAATTCCGTAACTTCCGTAATAGATTTTTTTTGTTGTTAACTGTCTCCGATATTAGATAACACAAACAAAATAAGGCACCTCCCAAACATATAGGTACAAGTATTCGTACATACGAATCGATATTGCATGTTCAAAATCAGGGTCAGTTCCAAAATACCCGAAAGCAGACAGAGTATAAGTTGCTATTTCCTCTAAAATGAAATAAGTTTATTTATAGATTCGACAATATAGAACAACAACAGGGTTATGCACCCCCAAATAAAAAAGATCTAGAATTATGGGGGTTCAAGATCTATCAGATATTATAAACTGTTTACAACTAATAATAAAAAATATATAATACTCCTATAATAATACAATATGAAAATTAACAAAATATAAAAAATGTTAAGAAATTGATCAGATTACAACTTAGGAAAGATGTTAAATACATACTTAATTTTAAAGACCTTATAACCTCTTTTTTATTACACATTTATGTTTGCTGCTAATTTAATTGATTTTGGCAGTTGGTTATTCAGTCTAGGAGCAATGCATGCATCATCAATGTATCAGCTAATCACAACGCTTACATGATCTTAAATCCAAAATTACATTACAAAATTTTATCTTTAAAAAATGCTGATGAAAAAACAAACATAACTCAAAAACGCATAAAGCTGTTTTCAGGAGGTTTTGGAATTAGATGCCACATTTGTCATTTTTGTTGTTGTTCAAAGATACCTTCCTAATATATAAATATCTAACTTATATGAAAAAAGTATTACATGTACAGGAGATCGAAAAAGTTTATTGTACGGGAAATCAAAAATACCATTGAACTATTCTTAAAATTAGACAACAAAACTGTTATTTGTCGCTGGACTTTATTTTTTGTATTGATAAATAGCGAATTGATACACCTATGAGCGGAATCGACAGGTGTTTTACTACGTAAGAATCGCAAATGTTACTTTTTATCGCAGGGAATATTGAACAAACCATCCAGTTGAAAAGTGACAGTGGGGTCCGATCACAGATATAGTAGGATGAACCAACTTTAATACGCTTTTTAATTCAATATTCCGAAATAAAAAGTATGCCAGAAAATTTTGACTTACGACAGTTTTCTGTCGATGTGCGATATATGTTTATTCTAGCTTTTTTTATATACGTATCATTAATGACTAAATGAGCCATAACTAAACAACAGGGTGGGTATTACAAATATACGATATTTAGGGCCGGTCGTGTGATCAATACTAAATTTTTTTTTTTTTTTGCCAAACTTCATCCCGCAGTAAACTCATTTTATCCACCGATAGCCGATAGTAAAAACGAGAATCGATAGTTAAATATGGCGGACTCTTCACAGCTGTTCCAAAAGACGTCAGACACATTGATACTTGGAAAGATGCAGTATACGACAATTAATATCCAGCTATCCAATGATGATCACGTTATTATATTATTATTATTATTACTATACATTAGCACACAATCCGAAAAAATTTCACCATCAGAGTGACAGATTTCGAACGCGGAGGCGAAAAAATCCATAGATAAAACATATTGCACGATTATTTGTTGCGCCTATAGACATCTCATCTACAATAGTTAATTTGACGGTCAAACAATTTTAATCACGGGCGTTAGTAAAAAGTTACTATAGTAAAAATTTACTACTGATTACGCAACCGGCCCTTAGAATGAACAAGACGAAAACTTACTAAGTATCATAATTAAACGTTCAATTTAATATTTACAAATAATTCAGATTTTATTACTTTTTTATTTACACAACTTGAGTGTTTGGAGTTAAGGGTATCGGTAATTTATTCTTCAACGTGGGAACAATACATTTCCGTCTCCTCGGCGACAATTATTCAAATGACGACTTATCTAGTAAAGATTTCAACACTCATTTTGTCCAAAATTACAATTTGTTTACACTTAAATGGTGATTTTTTTTATATCACCAGTTTTCTAATTAAATTCTTGTAGGCTGGAGGAATGTGTTTAATCGATTTGCCATATTGAACTCCAAATTACGTGGGAGGGACAGACTATTAGTATAATCTACTTATATGTATATTATCATGTTATAAGATAAAGATAAGATGGTCCTAAGTCATAAAATAATATAAATTGTCATTAGTATGAATGCGCTAGGTTCGGGCCCAGGCGGAAATACTTTTGAGGTAATGTTATATTATAATTATGTTGTAGGAGAGATTACCCGTATAAGTAAGATCACTTCTAATCAAAATAACTCCTTCCAGCACCGACCACAAGAATCAAGGAGATTTAGTCCATGTGTGAATGTATGTTTTACTTTTTTCTCTAAGACCAATATTGACAGAGTTACGAAAAGTTTTTAAACAGTCGGCATTTTGAAATAATATAGCGGATCAGGCTAGTTAACGAACATGGCGAGGATATTTGCCAGATACATTTTTAAATAAAGTTTGATTAAAATTGTGTCCGCAAAATTTGTTATATCCCATGTACATACTTAAAGGTGTAATATATATATAAACATATAAAAATACATTGTAATTTTCCGAAAGTAGCGTCGTGAGACCGTCTGTAATAGATAGGATTTCTACCGAAATCTACCTAAAACTTATGACTTGAGGTGTTTGAGATATGAGGGACTGAAGTTGTGTGTGCACTATTACAAGTATGTGTGTTGGTACGGTAATGTGATGGCGTTCAAATAATAATATGAGAAAAGTTTGGACAATTTAGATGGATTGTCCGGAGCTTGCAAGAAGAATTGCCATGTTTTTTTAAAAGATTTTAGAATGAACGTGAGATAACACGAGGATGCAATCCACATTATAATTCTTTTAACATAGATTGGGCGCGGTGGTCTTCACGTGGTCGCTGTATTAATTTTACTAACTAATGTTCTCTAATAGGTTTGCAATTCAGGGATAATCAATATACCTCGGCAGGTAAATACCTTCACTGACGTATTTATTTTCCCAGCCTCAACAATATATCGTCATAGACATCTCGTAACTATGAGGTAAAAGCAGTAGTGTAACTATGCCATTGGGGCCCACGTTAGATAGGGACCCAAAAAGTTCGCTCTCAAGAATCCATTTTGGTTTGATATTTTTGGTAGTGCCCATACTTTGCCCAGCGTTAACAGTGATCCAAATTGTATAAAATTAAATTATAAAATCATTTTTCACTTGTATTATGATAATACACGTAAAACATTATCGTTGTATTCAGTAGCAGTATCCCGTTTGTATGTCGGGTTAGGGATCAGACCATCGCCTTAAAATAAAAAGCACCTTAAAGTAAAGCAAGTATTTTTTAAAATTAAAAGTGCATATACAAACCCTTATGTATTTTTCATGAAAGTGTGAATATTATATAGGACAAGACACTAATTTTATTTTTACTGTTTAATAGATAAGCCATGAATATTAGTACTATTCATATATCTTATAGGTATACTGTGAGAACTGTCACTTTATAAATGTATGTGTGTGTGTCATAAAAGTGAATAGATGAGTGGTGGGGGATGAACCTTATAAGAGGCCGTCTTTGGGGGAATAACTATTTTCCATCACAGCTTCTTCTGAATAACTAGTCTATCTCTGAATGTATAATTTATATTACTGTATAACGTGCTGTAATTAACTTATAATATTGTTACCTGGAAAGACCGAGTTTCACTTACAAGGAATTGGGACCCAAGTAATTAGACGGTAATTAGAAGATAGAACCCCAAGGGAATCTGGTGGTAACCAAAGATTTGATACGATACCAATTTAGAGGGCCTTTTTTTAGGTTCTGCATTAGGCTCCAATTTTTGTAGTTACGCCACTGGGCAAACGCTTTTACCCAAACCAACGGGAATTTTATTTTATCCGCATTAAACTCTTTCTACTGTAAAATACAGCGTGTATTCGAATTAATTTTATTATCATTAAAAGCTTGGAGGTGAGCCACTCGAGATGTAACTTCGAGATGTATCTTCGAGATGTGGCTTTGACACTTATGGAACTAACAACAACTATCAAACGAAGGAAAGCTGTATACTTCGGACATATGTTCCGCAAAGAGAAATATTTCTCATAACTCATTACACGGGATAGATAGAAGGCAACAGAGACGTGTATAGAAAGACGAACATACCGCAACATTGTCGCCAACATTCGACATAAGACGGCACATGAAGAAGAAGAAGAAGATTTATATTATGAACTCATACCTATAAAGTAATGCACTTGTTAAATTAATAACTTGGTAAATTAATGACCTTCATTTTGATTTACTTATTGTAAGAGTTTGTTTACCTTTGATTGAATTGTTTTTTTTATTAATTTTTCAAAACAAATTAAAACATTTACAAATGGACAACAGAATTCGCTAACAATAAGAATGCAGTCATCAGTCTGCTTGTAAATGTTCACCATATGCATAAATCATGATTTGACAAATTTATATACAGTTTGCCAATTCAATGTTACAATGGATGTAAACAAATTAGTCATTGACTTTAAATACATTATAAAGTGAAGTATAAATCTAATATTAACAAGCTATTTAAACCCAATATCGTTATTAATGTAAATATAAAACTCAAATTCACTATATGGACGAGGGCTACTTCTATTAAATAGGCAATCCATCGTCCAATAGTGATTTGTGCCATTTATCATGTTAAAACTCCATTTCATAGAAAAAAGTACTATAATGGTATAGAATAAGAAATATTATATTACAAGTCAATACCATTATCGTTCAAAAAATTTGCTATTATATAGATTAAATGTGGCGAGTTAAGGGAAAGAAGATGACACATGTTAACCGGATGTTGAAAATAAACATTGACGAGATTACTGTAAAAGAACCTGTGATCCGCAATGGACAGGCAAAAAATATATGGTCAAGGGTTTTGTCCTCGGCACCACACTCACACATTGGGGAATCTATCAAGTTCAATCTGAATAAATGTGAGGCTACCTGGCAATGCCCAATTCTCGTTCTAGAGATATTTGATATTGTTCTTTTGGAGACTTTTCTTTTGGAGAACCAAAATGTGCGGTGAAAATTTGAATTATTTTAAGCCCTTATGATTATTAAGATCCATCCATTGTGCAGTCCAAATAGAATTCATACGTTTTTTTACCATATTAAGTCTGTCATACGTCGGAATATGGAACTGATGAGGGAAAACTCCGGAAAGTGTGGTCTCCACATTTATTTCCATGAATTCCCTTATGTGCAGGAATCCAAGCGAATAACACCTGTTTATTGTTACTTTCCAAATTAAATAGACATCTTCAGATTATCATATTAACAGATTATCTCATTGTCTAGCCAAACTTTCATATTAGCAGAGAGGGGTGGGCTATTTAAAAGAATGGTTAGGAAAGTGATCCAGGTTCGAATCCCGGTGGCGCAACAACAATATTCTTCGATAAAATTGACTTTATATGTATATCTTTCTAATTAATATATTTAATTCATATTTAAAATATCACAGACCTATGTTCTGAAAAATTACAACTTCAAAGTTGTATCAATGTATCCAAAATTTAATAAAAGTGAATTGATAATTCAGGCGTCTGCTATCAGTTTACTCAGAGGTATTTGAGATTCTGTAAAAATAAGGTAGATGACTCTTTCAAATAATGGAACGATTAAATGTATTAATATCAAAAAGGTAACATATAGGTTCGAAAATTGTCGCTGTAACATAGTTGGATAATGCACCATCCCCGGTTAGGAAAGAGATCCAGGTTCAAATCCCGGTGGCGCAACAACAATATTTTTCGATAAAATTGATTTTATATGTATATCTTTCTAATTAATATATTTAATTCATATTTAATATAATATATGGTAGTTATAAACTTCAACAGTTCAGTGCTCTACTTATAAAACAAGAAAACCTACATAATTAAACACAGCTTTGTCTGTCAAGTAACTAATTGCTTAATTTTAGTGATGAATGTAAATTGTCGTCGGTTAATTTTCTTCTTAACTTATTTTTTATTTGATTCATGGAAGAGATTGTTTGTTCACCTAAATAGGTAGAGCCAAAGATTCTGAAAATAGCAAATGCTAGTTCTTTTTTTTTCATACGTTTCAGACAAATTATTCCATGTATCAAATATGATTGTATATGAAAATATGAGTTGAAGAGTCGTAAATGTTTATGAAAAGAGTCGCGTTTGGCTCGTGAGCCGCGGTCTGCCGACCCCTGCTCTAACTCAACATATCACTGTTGAATAACATACCTAAAATGTTTTTTAATTTGTCGTAATGTTATTTATTGCTGTGATTGATTTTATAAAATATTTATCCACATTAGCGCTGGGAAAAATATTAACACCAAATTATATATTTTTTTTGTAGCATAAATACTACTTACGAAAAAATAAAGGTAATTGCTTTACTAGACGTGGTCTGTTCTACCTGTACAGTTATTAAAAGTTATAAATGTTATGAGGTAAGTAAGTATAATATTAGGTACGTTATGAAAAGTTATGTGAAAAAAGTATAATCAGAAGTTATAAAAAGATACTGAAAAAAAAGTTATAAAAATATTATTGTCAGTAATACACAATAGTGAGAGACAAAAATGTGTGGGTAGTTAGGTTAGCACAAATGACAAATTAGTTTCATTTTGCTTTCTACCCACATTAAGCAACCACTTTGTTATTTTTGGTTTGAAGTAGTTAATCACTTTAGACCCTTTGAGGTCTAGTGGCAATTTGTTAAATATTCTCGAAGTATAAAATAAAAAAGATCGTTGAGCGAATTTGGTATTAAATTTTGGCACTGAATAGTATCCTATGGCTTTGCTCCTGGTTTCCTTTGGATCGGATATTATTGATAGGCGCGGACGTTTTGGGCCGCCATCCATCGTTAAGCGTAGTTACACCCCTGGTCGGTACGATGCTAAACGAGTAAATGTAAAAATAAAACAAAATAAATTTTTAAAGACAGATTTTAACAAAAAAGGTAATATTAATTCAGTGATAATTAATTAGTATTATTAGGAGAACACATTCTTATTGTAAAGTTGTAATTATTCAGAACATAGGTCTGTGATATTTTAAATACTAATCAAATGTATTAATTAGAAATGTATACATATAAAATCAATTTTATCAAAAAATATTGTTGTTGCGCCATCGGGATTCGAACCTGGATCTCTTTCCAAACCGGGGAAGGTACATTATCCAACTATATCGCTGTTGCATAGTTGGATATATCTTTCTAATTAATACATTTAATTAGTATTAATTCAGAACACCAAAACTACCTTATTTTAGGGAAAAAGGCTACCAAAATCCCAATTTGGCTTTTTTGTAATTAATATCTACTCTTAGCTTATACCGTAGTATGTACAATAGGGTCTATACATATTGGCCATAATTGATTTCACAAGAAGTACAGAGGTAAGAATTTACATCAAAGTTCTATAAAATATATTTATTCCTACTTTGCAGCACATAAGAACTCTATCGTAGGAATCCGAAAGCATAAAGTGAAATTCATACATCCTTATAGTCCATACAGTGTCCATGATAATTTCTCAATAAGCTTTTGATCTCTTTGATTCAGTAAAGGTATGTATGTACTGGATGTATAAGAAAAACATGTGCGGTGGTAACTCATAGATCATATCGCTTCACGCTGAACTCTGTACTTTTCTTTATGCGCACTCGAGTCGAAGTCGAGATCTGCGAGAAAAATCTCATCCGTGAATACATGCCATTATAAAGGAAATAATTAGTCACTTTTACTTTTCAGCAAATTTTTAATAATCTCTAATTCTATTGTCTTGTTTTATGTCAGTTAAAGGTTCCAGCTCTTTACATTTTATATCAACACTCATTGTATTCATTTATACAGTGTGTCCCAAAAGTCATTTTCATTTTGGTTCATTCGCAACTGGGGTATGGCGATCGCTAGCCGCGTCCTTGGGAATTCAGTCGCTATGACTTGTTCGTAAAACTTTCCCTGGAAAATTGCTATCCCGATGAGGTGACATAAACTGGCTTCCACGTAGCCCCGACTTGATACCAATAGACTTTTTCCTATGACGCTACCTTAAACCAAAGGTATACCTCCTTCTTTGGACCAATTAAAAGAAAATATCCGAGAAGAAATGGAAGCGATCACGGAGAGTATGTGCCGAGCAGTTCTCAGAAATTTAGCCTCCCGTTTAGAAGAGTTCCAGCGAAATGACGGATCACATTTATAAAACATATTTTTTAAGAAATAAAGGGACTACTTTAATAAAAAATATTTTTATTTTAATTATACCTATCTGTTAATTTATTGCAGAATTTTTAATATATAAATTTTTTTTGGAACACTTTGTATGTTTACTAAAAATGATGGCAAAACATAAAAGTACGTGAGAGAAAACGCGCTAACGAACAAATAAGATAAAAGAAACAAAAAATTTGCGCAGCTCGACGCGTTTTAAAGAATGGACAAACAATTCTAATGATTGCATATACGTTATCACCTAACCATCAAATTGCTAAAAAAATGCAATTTATTTATTAAACTAACCTAATCTAACCAATAAATTGCTGAAATAATGAAGTTTATTTATTAACTTAACTTAACCTACCCTATTCATTAATTCTAATAACTAATTAATTATTAGGAGAACACATTCTTATTGTGAAGTTGTAATTATTCAGAACATAGGTCTGTGATATTTTAAATATGAATTAAATATATTAATTAGAAAGATGTACATATAAAATCAATTTTATCGAAAATTTTTGTTGTTGCGCCACTAGGATTCGAACCTGGATCCCTTTCCAAACCGAGGAAGGTGCATTATCCAACTATGCTACAGCGACAATATTTATAGCGAAAAAATTTCGAACCTATATGTTACCTTTTTGATATTAATACATTTAATCGTTCCATTATTTGAAAGAGTCATCTGGTAATGGAACGAACAAATGTATTAATATCAAAAAGGTGACATATAGGTTCGAAAATTTGTCGCTAAAAATATTGTCGCTGTAGCATAGTTGGATAATGCACCTTCCCCGGTTTGGAAAGAGATCCAGGTTCGAATCCCGATGGCGCAACAACAATATTTTTCGATAAAATTGATTGTATATGTGTATATTTCTAATTAATATATTTAAAACTAATTAATTCACGAAGATCTGCATACGCAGTATTTGCAAAATATTTAGATAGACTACATCATATTATATTTATCATAAGCCTATAATTCTGCTTTTTAATGAAGACATATTATTGTTTATCAATATTATTGACATGTACTTTAACGAAGTAATAATAACATTTTTACATTCTGACGCTGAAAAGTTTCACTTCAATATTGCGTATACATTGCATACTAAAAGTTTTAAAATTGGATATAGATTTATCATAATTAATAACGAACGTAACATTTCCTACTAAAACTTGAGACAAACTTCTGAAGCTCTCTAAACTGATATTAATGAGACAAAAAAGAAACAAACGTGAAAGCACAACACATTTAATAAGTTACCAAATTCGTCACGATTGCTAAAAATACGGTTTCCGGGCAGACGTGCCATTTCGCCAAAATTTGTATCGATTTTGCGTCAGAATACCTTGATCCCAGACGTAAATAAGCTGGGTATTCAATTGAGGAGTGTACATTAATGGATAGGCTAGAAAGAAAGATTATAAATTGGCTATAAAAATTTATGTGGAGAATAACTTATGACACTGCGCAGCGGGAGTTCGCAGAATTAAAAAAAGCTCTAGCCATACGTAAAACATTATACGCGCGACGCGCATTACTATAGGACGAGTTCGGCACGACTACATAGTTATGTATAACATATCTATATAATATTTTATTTATTATGTGGATTTATTAAAAATATATATTTCCCAGAATTTCTAGTGATTCCAACACTGACTACCAAATATATAAACATAAAGTAACGGCCATGTTTCAATATTTTTATTTTTATTACTTTGGTACCACTTATATATATATGACTCGATTGGAATAACATTTTTAACACCGACAATATAATATGCATTAATGTAAAAAGATACATCTTGTTTACACAAAGATTTATTTTTCGAAGAGTGAATACTTTTACTATTATATAAATGTGTCATAAACTATCGAATTTATGTTTTCACAAATATTAAAAATAAAAAACACACTGTAAGACCCCATCAAATATTGGGACTCTCAGAAATCACCGGGCTGAGCAAGAGTTCCCATCTGAACAATAAGGGCGGACCTACCGCTTATTTATGCAATAAGCTCAAGGTTCGTATCTCGGTCCTACTCATTCGCCGCCTGGTTGGTATTTTTTAATGTTACTAGGCAGCTGTTCGATAGCGCCCCGCATATTGTCAGGGCGATACCAAACAAAATTTGCCCTCATTGTCCCCAGTTGACTTTATTAGTAAATAATGTTTACAATACATAACATAAAGATAATATAAAATAATACAATTAACAAGGCCGGGGAGCAGAGAGAAAGTAATGGGGCACTCCCTTCCAGGAAACGAAAAGGCACAAAAGAAAAACATATAAGAGACTCACCCTCCACGCATCACTTCCGGCAGATTTAACCCACTAGAACAGTATATCGCAGATCATATTTGGGCAGATGTAGAAAATAAAAATAATAATGGTGAAGCTACTCAGCAGTTCTCCGGAGGATCTCCCATCTGGAAACCCACACTCGGACAATGGCCCTAAACAACTCCAGATTCCTGCCGTGCTTGAGCAGATCAGAGTTCCTGACGGAACCTCTCGACACCCATACTTGCACAAAAGTTCTGAACAGAGTGGTTAGTGTTGGTGATTTTATTCAGGATAAATCAACATACTGCAACATGGTCGCCAACCTCTTATAGAAGGCAGCACATGAAAAAGAAGTCTTGATAACAATTATGTGTGCGCTGTAATGCCATATCCGCACCTTCTACCATTTTGTTGGGTATACTCGTAGACCTACGTTCTTGTACATTCTCAGTGACTAACCAACTTATTCAGACTGTGTCCATCTCTTCTAACAACACACCCAAAGTACAATATAATTATTTTCTTTTTGTGAGAGTCTTTCTTTAGTTTGAACTTCTTGAAGAAAACAGATATTTTTTAGTATTGCATCCCATGGCATACGCAGTATACGACGCCAACACCCATCTTGAAGAAGTCGAGTATGTTTTTTTAATTCCTTCTCAGGGTTCACCAGGGCTTTGACGTCCATTGCGATGAAGCGTTTTCTCGAAATTTTGGTCATCTTCGACATATCAAATTTGACCTCACCAATTTTTATTTGAACCACGGCTTCGCAATAAATAGTTTATCTCTACGTCATCGAAAGGACACCCCACTCTTTCCCGGAACTGTTATATAATTTTTCACTCGTGTACCGGTTCTTCTCAACAAAAGCGAGAAAAGTTCAACTCCCGAGAATCTATACCCAATTATTTAAGATATATTATACAAAAAAATAAGACGAGATGCTTGTTTGTGATTTTAAAATTTATCCAATGTGCCTTATTTATTGGTAACAGCATACACATATATATAAACTTAAATAATAATTATCAATACATTGGAAGAGATACTGATATAAAGTTATTTGTAATACTGTGATTAAGTACCTACAATGTTTATTATACATACATTTGCTGACACACGCATAAGTGATGTTGTTGCATACAAGCATAGATGCCGGAAGAATTCAGGACAGGAAGGAGTTTGGTACTCACCATAATCCGGATTCTGCATCATCTACAAAATGTGGACTGTATATTTTAAGTCACTATTTACCGTACACGTATAACCGCACTGATTCAAGGTCACCAATCGACTAGACGGCGGTGAGGCCGATAAAAAGGGGGGAGGGGGAAGGCACAGTGCATTATTTTCGTTCAATAATTAATATTTATATACCAAATAAATATACGTCCAAACATAAGAACAATACACGTATCTATGAGTCACGCTATTCTCTATCTTATTTCAGTCTGCTGCTCTTCCCGGTATTTCCCATCGCGAGATCCACACTCTAATGAAACTGCGGAAAAGCGAGAAACGATTTATCCTAATCAGTCCTTCAATCATAACGTTAGTCCGTAGTCAACAAAAACATTAGTTCTCGGCATTCGGTCAAAGCGATCTACTTTGAGTATTATTGACTTGCTTCCGTTTGTTTCAAAACCCAATCTGTGTATGCGTTTGAGTATCACGGGATGGAGTTTGCAAATATAATAATATGAATAGATCATTTCGTTAGCGCTAAAATAATTGCGCATTCACCGAAGCTTGCACCGGCACAGCACCGGCCCCGGTCCAGCGCCTCCCCACTTCCCGCTCCTCACTGGGCAGCTCTTGATCCGTTCCGTGATAGATGCTGTGGCGCGATACGGCCTTGTTAACTCCGCGAAATAACCGAAAGCTCCGAGAAGGGGCCCGCGGTGGGACGGCCGGGAGGAGGGGAGGGGTGCCCGGACCCTTTAATCTAATTTGATCCTGTAACGTATAATTTGCGATAGGTAAACCACACGGCCACTCGCCCCCGGGCGCAGAGTGGAAATATTAAAATAAATATATTACGTAGCGGGTGGACACAAACCACGTATATCACACATACACATATTAGTATTTTACCACGTTCTTATTAAATATTTATTATGCTGGTTATACTACTTTCCATTTACAAAGAACAATTGTATTAGTGTGAGTAATACCATTCGTAATGTGCACATTGTAACAGTGTATTGATGCCGCTCAGCGTTTTAATTGGTTAGTGGACCAATTTAATTAACCATTGCAATTGTCGTTTTAAATTACGTTAAAAACACGGAATCCACAAAAAATATGTAAGGAATGTTTGAATTTTGTAAATTTGGAATCTTTATATTGTTTATGTTTATATATGTTAATTTTTTTAATGTACGAGTATTAGTTGTAATTTTGTATTTATATATTATTACCAATATTTGTCTTAATATAAGGCATTTGTTGAATTTTCCATTGTTATAAATATTCCTAAAATTATTATATGCATCATTGAACCATTTTTTCTCTGTACATAAATATACTTACCTATTTCCATCACACATAAAGTACAGGTGTATAGCAAAAAAAAATGGTGTTCATGAAAATTTGAGTTCTGTATGCGTTTTGTGTTCTACTTCCTACGAGTATTTATTTAATATTTAAAAAAAAATATATATATATATATCACATGTTTTTGAAACGAGCTGTACACACACTAATACAATTGTTTATTCAAAATGAAAACTGGTCTACGTATGTAAAAAAACCTGGAAATATAAAAGCTTGTAAGGTGACTCAAGACCTGACAATGAAGCTGAATGAATGAATTTTCAGCTCCCTTGAAGCGAATTTTTTTTATGAAAAAGGCGCTATGAAAATTTTACAATATTATTAAAGATATTTTTTAAATCGCTAACCATACACGACGAGATTATCCGAGAATTTTTATAGTACTTTATTTCTGCATTGTTGCGGCGTAGCGGTTTTTATGTGTTCTTTCTTTTTTATAATCATAGTATTTGAGGTTTTTTTTGGAATCGGATAAGACTGAAATTAACAGTGCTTTGATTATTGTTATAGCCGCATAACTAAGCCATTGGGGTACGTTGGGGCTCACGTTGGGAAGGGGTCGAAATGTTCCGCGACCTACAATTATTTTCCCACCTCTAATATGGACTAATATTTTTTTAAAATCATTTCTCACGTGAAAACATTGTTAATGCAGGTATACACTAGTATCCCGATAATATGTTGGACTAGGGATCAGATCATCACAGCAAAGTGAAATTCCCGTGAAGCGGTTTCAAAACATGTTCATATTATACTCGTAGAAGACAAGAGACTAATTTTATTCTTAAAATTTAACGGATAAATGGCGACTGACTTTTTGTCTTTGGTCATTGAATATCTGTTATAAAATATGCACGTTGGCTACCGTTAGTTTCTGGTTATAATTACATTTACAAGAAATCATAAATTTTTGAGTCTATTGTTGAAAACTATTTCCATGATTCGGCTCGTTGTGATCCACCCGGTACTTGATAAAGCCTTATGAAGTAATGCTAAAGAGGCTGACCGTAAACATCATTACCTCCGAGGCTCTCTTTTAACCGGGAACAGAATCTCATAAAACCAGATCTCCAATAAAACTGCGTCATGACGCCATGCACGAACAATTTTATTCAGTCCATGTGTACCTTCTCTCCGACATATGTAGATACTTGCTTTTCATATTTTATTTTCCATTTTAACGTTACAAAAAACTTTTCATGAGCAACGCACTGAAGCGACGGAATGTGTGTTACAAGTAGAAAAAAGTAAAAGTCTATAAAACTTCCGTAAAGCTGTTCAATTATTAAAATTAATAATTGTTAAATGAGTTTACGTCGTTCGACATGTTTCTACGATTGTGGCAATACTTTTTAAGATATTCGGTCGACGTTGTGCAGCGCTTTTCATTTTTTTATCACACTGTTTACTTCTCAAGAAAAGATAATCTTAGGAAAACCGACTCCCTATAATCGCCGGGCATTGATTGTGGACCCGGGCATGCGAGGTTCGATTTCCGCTCCATCCGAGTCTTTAACAATCCGTAAAACATAATCGATTAAATCGGACGATAATCATAGTTCTGGATTGTCAATCAGTGCGGAGATAATGATTTAAGATTAATTTAAAGCCAAACACCTACCATTTCACATAACTCCCGCATTCTTCCGAGCAGAACCGGTCGCCCTGTCGCTGTCCTCGCGCGCGTCCTGCCCGGCTGAGGAAGCCGGTGGCCCGAGCGGGGCATAAAGCCCCCAAAGTTAATAACAATCATTTCTCCCGCACCAAATGATCGTGTTTAAGGCCACTTACCCGCCATTGTACCCGAATAATTCCAAGTTTCTTGCCCTTCCATTACGGATTCCCCAAATTCCGAGCCGAAGACCCCGCACCGAGGTAATAATGTGCCGACATGATTTGACTGCGTTAATGCCCGCTTATTATTGTTACAAAACGCTCATCGATGATAGTCATCCGAGCCCGGATAGCCAATCATTTTACCACTAAATGATGAATAAAATTAATGGTTTATTTGAACAGTTTCATCGGGCCGTTTCATCTTTTCCGATTCAGGCTTACGTTTATGCTTTGAGCATTAATGATCAATATTTGATGTAAAGTATTAACGATATCTAAAGCTTTATGTGTCGATGTCAACTTCCACTTTAATCATATATGTATCTCCAATACCGAACTCCCTGTGTGATTTGTTGCATTGTGGAGATCCAACGTTATGGTCGAGCAGTATCGTTTCTGTTATTAATTATCACGTACTAGAATGTTCGAAATTAAAAGGATTATAAATATAAATATGTTGATTTATAATAATTTACATGTGTGTGAGAGTATTGCCGCCCTTTTTTCGGAAAGCCAAGAAGACGGTAACCGACAGGCGTCATTTTTACTACATAAACCACGAAGAAGGACAACCCAGCTGAAAGAACGAAAAAGGTTAGTGCAGTTCATATATCATATGTGTGCTTATTGTTAATCGGAAACCTGGGAACCAGCTATCATAAACATATGTTGTGATTATATATCGATAAAAACACAAGCTCTTTTTTAATTATCTACTTGCTTAAAATTACATATGTAGAATGTAGATACCTGTCCGTAATTTATAATATAATTAAAATGAATATGCCGGCATTGAAAGCGTAATATGTCGGTAAACGTTTTGAATATTACTGATTTCGAGGAACACAAGTCTTTCTATTACCGATTTACCCGGAATACGTCCTGTGTCCCGCCTAATAATTAGAGTTGTATCCATTTACAATGTGAGTTCTGGCTCACACGTCACAACAGAGTAAAAACCATTAAAAAATATCTAGAATAAAAATATTATTTTAGCAATATTTGAATATGTCCAAGAACACACAATTATATTATTTTTACCTACAAAGGCACTGGAAGCTATTTTTATTATATTTAATGTGCGTGGGTGAGAATTGGTGAACGTTATATTTATATAAAGTGATCACTTCAGCCAGCCGATGACAGGTCGTAAAAGCCCTGCAATTACCCCGTGTCTCTATATATCTTTCATTAAATATAATAAAAATATATTTATTTCATATTAATTATTGTTTTGAAATATTATTGAATGTACAACCGGGCGATTTTTCAGGTAGTCCACCGATCACGCGCCGTGCACATCATCACCCGTGTATGGTGGGGTACGAGATTTAAAACACATGCTCGTTACAGTATAATAATATGGAGAATACACCATAATATTATGGGCGATGTTGGTTTTATAGCTGTACTGTAGCGCCCCGAGCCGATCACATTTTTTCTCACATTTTTATCTACGAAGTTATATTATTTTAAAGAATTTCGTCGGACGGCGATTAGAACATGACGAAACTCTCGAATGTTGAATATTGAATTTAATATGGTCGTGCTTTTTGAAAATATTTATTACTATTATGGAATAGCGTAATATGAAACTGAAAATTGGTAAGTAAATATAATATGTGTACGGTAAAGGAGATCTTGGCTGTATCTTATCTTGTATCTATCTATACACACATGTATGCATACGCGCGTGCATACACATCTCCCCAACCTGTCCGGGCATGCTGTTCAATATTATCAAAGAGTATAGACGAATTTTATTAAATGCATTATTTTACATAATACTAACATCAATTTTAATGACTCAAATATTGTGATATTTAAATATTTTTACGCGGTTTCATCTACTGTACGAATACATATAGAAGAGGGGTTCGGAACATTAGTTGCGGGACGAGGGGCATTCTACACACATTCTTGGCGGAAACAGAAATCCGATAGTTTGTGATGCATTCATGCAACAGTAAAATTAAATCTTGGTGTATGCATATTATATTGTCAGCGTTTAAATTTTCATTCCAATAGAGACATATTTAAAAAAAAACCCGAAGCTATTTGATTGCGTAAGTAGTACCAAAGTAATATCGTGGGTGACGTCAACATGAAATAGTGAACAGAAATTGTACGGCATGTTCTGATGTAGCTTCAGCAAAATAACTAAGTAGTACGTACGAGTCACAATACATAGTATGAAATTAATTATAGAGGGTAGTACAAAAAAAGTGAGAAAATCTCGTAACACATGAGTTATTTCATAACATAATATAATTGATTATAATTCCTAATGTAATTTTTTTTGCACAATATTTAGCTAATCAGAAATCATCAAAATACCCCCATATTGCATAATCTACTGGGTTTAAATCTGGGCTGTTCGGTGGCCACATACCTGGCTCGATGAAATTAATATTCTCACGACGAAGGAAATTGATTGTATTTCTGGCTGTGTGAGATGGAGCTCCGTCCTGTTGTAATGTCCAGTTATGCCGTAATGTTTAGCTATACTCCAGGCGTTGTTTTGAAACTCTTTGATTTTCCTAGTACCCCTAATTTTTGATCAGAATACGATCTTCTGTAACAATTTGAAAAAACCAAATATAAACAATGGGAAGATTAATAATCAAAGCTGGCAACCGGAAATCGTCGAAATAAAACGTAATATAGGTAAGTAAGTAAATTAGTAAACTATTTAAGCTATTGTTAAACTAATTTTGACGTAATTATATCACATTTTACGAAATGTTCTCACTTTTTTGGACCAACCTGTAGGTGGTGCGCAGATAACCTTTCGTTAATTGATTGATTTTTTTTAATACGATTACTTTTCCGAATGTGTTAGGAAATGCCTTATTTTTAATTCAACTTAGTTATCCACGATAACACGTTTAATACTTCGCAAAAATTACAAAAACCGTAGACAGTTTAATATTGTGTGGAATGTGGATGCGAGCCGATGATAAATAAGCAATGATGACTAAACGGTTTTGGGATAAAAAAATTTTCTAAATATGTTTATAAAATAAAAAAAATAATAAGGGTTACGCCGACCATCTTTACGGTAGTGCATAAAATATATCTTAATTTGAATGTCGAGGAATGTGCTGATATTAAAAAAGGACATTTTCCACCTTTAATGGCAACGTCATATACCTACCAGTGTCAAAAACGAATGTATCTTCTAGTATAGGGATATCCAGTGAGTTTTGCCAAGAATAATTGACAGCTGTCATTGCTATATATATTCAGTATAGTCTGCCATTGCACATTGGAACAACGATTACAAGTTATTAAAAACTCAGCGTTCGACTCGGCAAACCTAACGTGCACTTCGTGAATTTTATGGTCGGGGAAAAGGTTTAAAACAGTTATTCTTTACACGATGTGTGGACACTAGCGAGACAAAGAAATTCCCGGTGAGAAACTAATATTACCGCTGTTAATGAAAGGATGATCCAAAATTACTGATTTTTCGACGTTCACAATATGTATTTTGCGTAAGATCTGGGCCTACACCCCTACAAGATCCAACAACAACAAAAAAAATTAAAAACAACATAACTCATGTTGTTGGTGAAATTGCACCAGATTTATGTGAAAGAGTGGCTGAAAGTTGTGTTCAAAGAATGCATTGTATCAATCGTAATCGTGGTGCATATTTGAATAAAATTATATAAAATTATTAATAGCATTGAGTGATCTTTCAAATAAAAAAAATCGTTGTTATCATACTTTTTTTAAAAAAAAATTAATTCCACTTTACAATTGTATCACGCATGTTGGATAGCCCTGTACATTTTCAAAATAATTTCGATAATATCAGTGTCGAATTTAAAATTTAAAATAATTTCGCATTTCTAATGTATAGTATAGTATTTAGCGTCTCAACTTCAGGTCAGTGCACACATTTGTACAAATTCCAAGTAACTCCATAAATATCAACATTTTTCTTTATTACCAGGCTCTGTGTTCCGCGCGCGCACGGACCGCGAGTATGAAAAGTGCCCAAAACAAAAAGAAAATCGTAATCCGAAGCCCGTTTACACGAGTACTGCACTGTTCGGCGAAGCGAGTTTTCCAATCAGCGGTGAGCTAGCCCCGCCTCCTCGGCAGATCGGCCAATCGCGGCCCGGCACGATTGTGGGAAAGAAATGTTCGCATTGAAGTTTATCGTACTGAAGTATTGTATAATTATAATCCAGCGGGTATTGTGCGCGGCTAGAGACATGCAGATGCCGCTCTCCGCGCTGCTCCCCGCGCCGCTGCCCGCTCCGCTCCGCTCCGACCCGGCCTGCTGGCGGCGCGCGGCGGCTCGTACTTCTCTGTATCCTGACTGTCTTCCCTGGGGAATACTTCTCGTCATTCATTGTTGAAGGAATGAAAAATTCCCCGCACATTAATGCAATTCGTATATTTTTAAAGGATATTTATAAGTAAATTTTTTTTTACCTTGTAGGTACCTGCCTCCAATCTTATCAATTTTTCTAATTGCAGAGTTTAGAAACGATTGTACTTAAAAAAAAATTAAGAGCGATTGAAAAACAATATGAATCACAATTTTTGTCTACGTTAATTTTTTAAATCCAATTTAAAATAAGTGAGCAATCTTAAAATAATGTACCTATATGTATCACATACCTAGTATAATATATACAATTTGTAGACGTCGTTGTATTAGTGGAGATCGATAAATTATAACATGTTTTCCTTATCGTAGTGCTAGTCGATATCAATAAATTGCAACATGTTTTCTTTGTCTGAGTAGTAGTCGAGATCAATCATTTGCAACATATTGACCTTGTCATTTCTAGTAATTGTAGAGATCAATAAGTTGCAACATGTTTTCTTTGTCACAGTACTAGTCGACATCAATAAATTGCAACATATTTTCTTTGTCGTAGTACTAGACAAGAGAAATCAGTTGCAATATGTTGTCCTTGTCATTTCTAGTAATTGTAGAGATCAATAAATTGCAACATATTTTCTTTGTCTGAGTAGTAGTCGAGATCAATCATTTGCAACATGTTGTCCTTGTCATTTCTAGTAATTGTAGAGATCAATAAATTGCAACATGTTTTCTTTGTCACAGTACTAGTCGACATCAATAAATTGCAACATATTTTCTTTGTCGTAGTACTAGACAAGAGAAATCATTTGCAACATGTTGTCCTTGTCATTTCTAGTAATTGTAGAGATCAATAAATTGCAACATGTTTTCTTTGTCTGATTAGTAATCGAGATCAATCATTTGCAACATGTTGTCCTTGTCATTTCTAGTAATTGTAGAGATCAATAAGTTGCAACATGTTTTCTTTGTCACAGTACTAGTCGACATCAATAAATTGCAACATATTTTCTTTGTCGTAGTACTAGACAAGAGAAATCAGTTGCAATATGTTGTCCTTGTCATTTCTAGTAATTGTAGAGATCAATAAATTGCAACATGTTTTCTTTGTCTGATTAGTAATCGAGATCAATCATTTGCAACATGTTGTCCTTGTCATTTCTAGTAATTGTAGAGATCAATAAGTTGCAACATGTTTTCTTTGTCACAGTACTAGTCGACATCAATAAATTGCAACATATTTTATTTGTCGTAGTACTAGACAAGAGCAATCAGTTGCAATATGTTGTCCTTGTCATAGCACTATTCGAAATCAATAAATTGCAACATGTTTTCCTTGTCATAGCACTATTCGAAATCAATAAATTACAACATGTTTTCCTTGCAATAATACTATTCGAAATCAATATATTGCAACATGTTTTCGTTATCAAAAAGTAGTCGAGATTAATAAATTTCAACAAGTTTTTTCCAAACATAGTATTTCTTATAAATAAGTGGATCCACGATTGCGGTCTGGTCTCGTTTGTCGATGATTCAGAGCCTACTGAAGAATTCATCTGTAGATTGTATATGCCAGAAATATTAGGCAAGGTGATAAATCCTGCAATCAGTTCCGAAACATCTGGCGAGGTGTGCTGGACGTGGATTAATAATAATACTTATACATATAATAACCTAGATTATTATGCACTTATATTTTAAAACTATGTGTATATAATTATGTTTAAAAATAATACAATATTAGAATTTCCATTTATAGATGATAGATAGATATCTATAAATTTACATACCTCGATAATCAATTATGAAATTATATTAAATAAACATGTTCGTAATAGGGTTAATACTAAGTAAGTACATTTAAAATTCAATAAAACAAAAACGTTGATCTCAATAGTTTAAATTATTTCAAGTACCTACGCAGCAAAATATAAATTAAATCAATTTATTTTTATTAATTTTTAGATAAACTTTCATAATCCCTGTAACAACAAAAATATGTTGTCAATAAATTGAATTTTCATGTATACCTTTCAAATTGATTCATTTATTCAGTATTAAAATACCAAAGAACTGTGTTCTGAAAAACTGCAATTTCACAATAATAATGTGTTCTCGTTAACCTTTCCCATACGGTGCTAAAATAATAATGCGCGCTCCGGTGCTGTAAACTCAGTGTACATGGAGACTTTTGCGATTTTTTAAGTCGGAAAAATATGAATATTTTACATTTATTACTTGTATTAATCATTAAATCAATAGTTGATATATTTAAGTGAATATATATCAATTATTATGAAAAAGTGCTAAAAATGAGAAAATGCATTGGTCGTACGGAACGACAACATAAGACACGTCTAACTCAGCCAGCGTACGCTCTGCCACTAACTAAAGTGACGATCGGCATCCGGCACCCCGCGTCCCGTGCACTACGCCTTCCGCACCACTCAGTACGTATACATACATGTATGTATTGACAAATTCACGTCAGGTTCATCAAGAAAATATTTTTTATTGTTGCGTATGGTAAATACATATATATTGTAATTATTTTATCCTTTGCATAAATATATTACGGAGGATTACTTAAAATGTGAACTGTGTATTTAGTTTATTTACAGAGATATTCACATAATTAAAGGCAATGTCAACTCAGTTTACATCACCGGAGAGGAAAATTTAAAAACAAATAAATCAGTTATATATTTTTTGTTATTTATAATAAAAATTCTCATCCGTTCGTTCTCGTTGAATTATAATTTAGTATTTAAGTAAGTGTATAAATTAATACGTTTATTGAATATTATTTCTTCAACAACCATTTTTTCCAAAAATCATCATCATCATCACGGCACTACAGCATGAGGTGGGCCATGATCACCTCGAGAAGGAGATCCCACCATTGTTGTTTTGCCAGTCATTGACTTGGATAGAATGTAAGTCCTTCTGGATTCCATCTAAAACTTCATGAAAAGCAAGCACTAGGCACCTATTCGGTAAAACTTTCTTAATGTACGCATCTGATTTTCTTTTATCTACAAATATTGTAGAAGAATCTTAGAAGATTAATACTATTCTCCATATCTCCTATCCATGGCCATTCTTGTTCAGTTCCCAAACCCTCCCATCCTACTCCAGTCCTCTTTCACACAGTCAACCCACCTCTTCATTGACCTGCCTCTAGGTCGCTTCTACTGGAGTATCCACTTGATCATGATCTTTGGTGTTTTCTTCACCAGTCTTCGGGACCTACAGAATCTTACAATTGTTTTTTACTTAATCAAATTTTCGAGATCGTGATTCATTTTTATTCTGTAAGTTCCATTTTATAGTGTAGGTCTACAGATTTTTCTTAATATTTTACGCCCAAAGACTGCTAATTTGTTTTCTTCGATTTGGGTTAGACGCCACGTTACACGACTATAAGCGACTACTGGTCTTACTATAGTTTTGTATTTCAGCAGTTTGTTTCGATGACTTAGTATTTTCGACCCCGGCAGTTTTTTACACGCGTAGAAGCTTCCATTTCCAGCTAGAAGTCGGATCTTCAATTCGTTAATTGTCTTATTTACCACCGTATTAATAATATTTTTTAATATTGAAGATTAAACAATCAGACGATTGAGGTTATGTATTCAGATACAGACATATTTAAATGAAGTGAATATTTCCATCGCGAACAAAAAATGCGAAGAGCATTCAAAGAAGACAGATGAATATGAACCAATTTGACGTGACATATTCAAACCACCTCCATCATTCTTCCCCCCATTAGCTCCCCGTCCTTCCCGCATTGTTGGCAGGGGGCAGAGCATCAATCTCCGTCCGTGCACGGTTCGAATCCGGTAGGTGCCCTTTTTTAACCGTTCGCCTGAAAAGGAATGAATAAAGTATACAAAAACACAATTAACTCCGGAGACACAATGCTTTTTGTCTTTGACCATCGACAAAATCGTACTCGCGCGCATCTATCATCAGGGGATACGCTCGATCGTCGCATCTCGCCAAACCCCTTCGAGCCGAAACAAACCTTAAAACCGCGTTCACAAGGACCAGTTTGAAATGTGTGTCGCGCGATCGTGATTCGGTTTGGGCTCCGACGCGAGGAATCGTTTAAAAACAACCCAAAACCTTTGTCTTTTATAATTGACATTTTTTCTGTTCCTACTAATCTCGTATACAGAATAGCCGGAATAGCTGTGGCCGCCGGGGCCAAAGGATCCCAAGCGCCCGCCCCGAGGCGGGAACGGGTCACGTTCTTATTTCAAATCTCGGACTTGTTCAAAAAATTGTCAACCTGCTGCAACACGCACGGGTCACCCGGTGTTCTGCTCGCGGCGGCAACGCTCGTGGCAGGCGGTGTCGCAAATACTTATTAATATTTTATATTTTGAATTTCTATCTGCTGATCATTTTTTTAACACAATATGACAAAATTAGCGGAAATCGACTAATCAATAAATCCGGTGACTATTTATTGTTGCCTGGCGGTGATTTTGTGTCTTCTTTAACAACATTATACCGAGTACACGCATTTTTAAAGAAAGATTAGAATATAATAAGCATATTAAATAAAAAAATAAAAAAAGTATTTCAGTTTTTTTAAAATACTATACGTTAACGAGTACTGAAATTTTTTTTAAAATTATTAATGATGTTTTTTAATTTAATGTTAAATATAAATCTTAATAATATAAATAAAAAATATTTTTTCATATTAATATTTTTAATACTTGTAAATATTTTTTAAATTTATTTAACTATCCGAAGATCCTCTCCTGGGGCAATAAACCGGCTCCTTAAAAAATGTCTGATCAAATATATATTTCGTGGCCTAGGATGCAATAAAAATAGTGGCTGGATTTGGGTAACGTTTTTTGTGAGAAAAAAGAGTATTCCTTATTTGAATTAAATTCCGTGAGCCTTTTTTAGTTGTGGGATATTCCGTTGGTCGTTTTGTCTTGTAGTGACGATGTCCGTCCGAGGCTTCTCCCCGGGCAGACATTTCTGTGTTTTAAATTAGGAACTTGCTTTATCAAACGGTCCAAATTGACAGAACTGGTGGGGTCCAGTTGATTAAATTTTCACTCAATTATCGGAATAAATCACCTCGACAGCGAGAATTGTTTTATTTGGAATTGGATTAGGATTGACGTTGTGGATTTTATTTCCACCGACTCGATCGTTATCCTCCAGAGGAACAGTGTTTATCGAATCCTGGCCACGAGGCGTTTCGTGTACTTACAATTAATTCAGAACGGGATTAATATACTATTTTTAAAAATACAGCCTAACCTTTCAATCCTTCATTGATAACTGGCATAATACACATCACATTAACGATTTTTCGTTCATTTTTATTCATTATTTCTTAAAGACATTTGTCTTTAGATGAAACTAAAATCAATACCACCAGATCTTTACATTGCCTGCACTCGGAACTCCTCCGCATAGAACACCCTTCTAGGATACGTATAATTTATTTACTAGTATATCGTATATTTAATGATATATCTACGTCAGAAATATAAATTAATATAAGTTTTACATGTTAATAAAAAGAAAACAAAATTGCTGACATTTTATATTTCTTTTGATACTCCATCCAACACTCTTTAAAATGAATAATGTAAACAAAATAAGTCAATTAGGGGGACAATTTAATTTATACTCTATATATATTTATTCATTAAAAAGAAATAAATTAACTATTAAAAATTTGTAAGACACCACAATATTCTTATAATGAACGATAGAATTACCGTTATGCTTGGAATTTCGGTAAACTTTAGTTCTGCGAACTCCCGCTGCGCGGAGTTCCGCAGTGTCGTATCTAATTCTACACATTAATTTTAATAGCCGATTAGTAATCTTTAATTCTAGCCAATACATATAAGTATTAAGAGAACACATTTTCATTGTGAAGTTGTAATTATTCATAACATGGATAATGCACCTTCTCCTATTAGGAAAGAGATCCAGGTTCGAATCCCGGTGGCGCAACCACAATATTTTTCGATAGAATTGATTTTATATGTATATCTTTCTAATTAATATATTTAATTCATATTTAACATATAAATATACTCAATTGAGTATTGCTTATTGTTATCTTGGCCTATCAATGTACTAAATAAATCGAAATATTTTTTTGCTAAATCGCTCTTCTATACGGAAACTGAATTTTCTTAACAATTGGAAAGTATTTCAGGCTTAGAGTTGCGTGCAATGATACTTTCTATTTTTCTGATTTTTAAATCTGTCAATTTACTAAACGTTTTGTTTTCATGGTCTTTCTTTTTTGCGTTCACTCGTTAATAATATGTAAATTAGGGCCACAGTGCCTGGGCGATACTTGACTGCCAGAAATTGTCAACTCAGAGAAAAGTTTATCAACAGATTTTGCAAAATCTATTCATACCTACATCAATGAAATTTAAAAAAATTCCAACAAACGACAGTATTGTTATACAGATCGTATGGATTTGAAACAAAATTAATAATCAAAAATACATCTTAAAATGCTCTACAAAAAGATTGTTTTGTTTTAAAAAAATTCAATATATATCAAAATATGAATTAAATATATTAATTATAAAGATACACATATAAAATCAATTTTATCGAAAAATATTGTTGTTGCGCTACCGGGATTCGAACCTGGATCTCTTCCCTAACCGGGGGAGGTGCTTTATGTGGTGCAGCTGTAGTTTATGAGTCTGCTTTTGATTTTAGTAGGTAAAGATATAAACTAACATAGCGGGCAAATGTTAATACATAATGTAAAGTTCTAGAAAACAGTAGCAGCTTCTTAGTAAACTAAGCTACAGCGACAATTTTTCGACCTTATATGTTACCTTTTTTGAAATCAAAAAAAAAAAAAAATCAATATATATCGTTGGAATATTGTGAAATATTTTAAACCTGTGACCGTTTGTGTGAATGGTGACAGATAGCGTTATTCTTAATATTTCACACGCACATATTATTGCGCTATCGAGCGAGATTACATTTGTAGTCGTAATCGTCACTTTGATTGAAATAATTTATATAATCTTGAATGTCTCCCGACGTACATAGAATGCTCTCAAACGTATCACATGAAGGAAGAAGCTGCTACTGTTTTCTAGAACTTTACATTTTGTATTAACATTTGCCCGCTATGTTAGTTTATATCTTTACCTACTAAAATCAAAAGCAGAGAGACTAAAGTTATATAGTGAGAGAAAATGTACGAATGAACAACCAAACCAAACCGAAAGAAAAAAAATTGTGCAGCTCGATGTGTCGTAGTAAATGAATAAACATCACATATCAACAAATCAGTAAAATAATCAAATTTATTTGTCAGATATTTTAGTAGATTACAGTCCAAAATGTTTGTATCATATTTTAGTTATCATTTGCCAATAATTTTTTAATTTTAATAATTGTTCTCTATCAATATTTTGTTTAAGTAATAATATTTTTTATATTCTAAGGGTTAGAAGTTTCACTTTAATGGTGCGGGAGCGTTATACACGAAATCAATGTAAACCATTTTTTTTTGCATAACCTAAGCTGGTTTAGAGAAATTTAAATACCTACCTGAACATTGTCTTTCACGTATTTTTTATTTTATATATATCTATTCTAGTCATAAATAAATGTTGGAAGATAACCATAGATGTTGTCCATTCAGTAATATAAATGACAATTAATACTATTAATACTACTTCTACTCCCGTGCAGCCCCTAGATATTATAGTTTGTCGGTAGTCACAACTCTGTTATGCATAGCGGGTGGTTTTTAAAATATCACAAATACTTTTGAAACGTCGGGTCACATCTATTCATAATTAGAAACATTTAATTCTGTCCGAATGAACGAACTGCCCTGCACGCGCTAGCTTGCCGTTCGGTCTGTCTCGCACGCGGGCGCGCCTCGTGCGGACTAATACACGCACTCACTAAACTATACATTTAATATTTGACTCCGGTGAATATGTCCAATGTTATAATATGATAGATGACTTGAGCCCCTGATTTGAATGATAAAGGGGGTGCGAATGACCCCTCTTGGGAGAGCTCAGAAGCCCAGTTAATATTATTTAGGGTGTTTTTTTTTTCTCCCGACGTATATTTGCTTTACTCCGAGTCAGATCACAATGATATGATCATTATTTTATATTTAAGAATCAGACCCCCTTTTTTTTAAAGCTGGGGTATGCGTATTAAGGTCGATATTTACAATAAATATTATAATTAGGAATAACATTTTATTTGCTCGTTTTAGATTTTTTTAAACAAAGAAAGATATACATATAAAATAAATTTTATCGAAAAATATCGTTGTTGCGCCACCGGGATTCGAACCTGGATCTCTTTCCTAACCGGGGAAGGTGCATTATCCAACTATGCTACGGCGACAATATTTTTAGCGACAAATTTTCACATTGTGTCAATGTGTCCAAAATTTAATAAAAATCAATTGACAATTCTGGCGTCTGCTATCAGATTACTCAAAGGTATTTGATATTCTGTTAAAATAAGGTAGATGACTCTTTCAAATAATGGAACGATTAAATGTATTAATATCAAAAAGGTAACATATAGGTATATCTTTCTAATTAATATATTTAATTCATATTTAAAATATCACAGATGTTCTGAATAATTACAACTTTACAATAAGAATGTGTTATCCTAATAAAATTAATTCTTAAAAATTAAAAAACTACATTTTCATTAAACAATTAACGCTCGAGTTAAATTGAGTTTTATACTTTCTTAATATGTAAATGAATCTGGGGTAGCCGAAGTGCGCTTGAGAGTCGAACCGATATTAATCTTGTATCAAAACTGGAGGTTGAAGTTCGAATTCTTTTAATCGTACAGCAATTTTTAAATTATTGTTCCCACACAGACGAAATTATAAAGTTTAATCTATTAATACGTAGGAAAGTAAAAGAAAGTGAGGTATTTGAGGTACATTTTTTAAAACATTTTAATAGTATTTAAACACCGTAATAGACATCAGATATTATGCTTGTTGGTACTACCTACTTAGTTATTTTCAATATAATGAAAGATGTTTATTTATTTACACCCTATCCCTGAATCGTTTTGTGAGTTGTTTACTCTCAATATTACATTAATTTATTTTTTATTACATTCAGTTATTAACATCTTATACCGTCATAGGTCGGCTTCGGTATCATCGTACCAGAGCCACACCTGTACAATTTGATGTGAGACTCATTATCACATTAAATTCAGAAGGCAGCCAGAGAGAAGCTATATAAATCATACACCCCCAAAAGGGGAGGGTAGACGTCACATTTATGCGTTGCAGTCGCAGAACTCGATCACAGTCCGGCAGAAATTCACCCTGTTCGGGTCACAAGAGGTGCTAGGGTGAGCCAGTAGAATGCTACGTTAGGTTTCTCTAGCCATTGCTCTTCCCGGCATCGTCCATCCCAGTAAGCCCAAGCGGAAGATCCACACCATAATAAATACCCGGAAATGTCCGAGATTCTTTTCATTTCTTAATAGATGATGTCAATGTGATGATATTCATTAATGTTAGAATTTTTTTTAAAATATAGTTGTGAAGAATTCAAAACGATTAAGCTATGAATATCCGCTACCGGATGCGAACTTTGATATTTTAATGCGATCGCCCTAACCACTCGATCATACAAGACAGATAGATACTCACGAGGAGTAATCAGCAGAAGTAAAGACTCCATAAACCAGCCTGTAAATGTGTACGCTATATTAGAAGTAAATATATATAATTGCAAGGTTTAGCCCCGCAGTCCATATGGAGCAGCCGGGGGAAGTTAGGCTCCGTGTAACTACACCATGTTCAGTAATGAAATGCCCCTTCGTGTCTACCCGCTAAACCTGGCCAGATGATGCTCCTCACTCCAAAAGTCACGCAACTATCGATTAGTATGTGAAAAATGAGTTTAAAAGATCGCTAAAGCTGATCTCCATGCCGCAACATAGTTGTAATCTTCACGGCACGAATTACTGTTATCTACAATAATAATAGATACAAGTGTATGCCTGTGTATGTGTGAATAATAATGAATAATTGCTTTTAAAAAATAAATTGAATAGGTTGTTTGAAATCGTCAAGGATTTTTATAATACGTAGAATTTGGAATTCACAAGTGATGTATTATTAAAAGCCTCATGGTTATACACACAACTGCGATTGAATCATCTGAGAATGTTTACAAGAGAACTTACTTTAAATTTTTGCACGAGTACAGTACCTATTTTTTAAGTCATTTATAAGGGTCTTAAATCTTTAAAAAATAATTATATTCACACAGATAACTCTAGCGAGACAGACATTGGTATATACAATATAAATTGTATTAGATACTTATATTGACATAAAATTAAAAAATTGTATTAGCAAAAACATTAACTAACTTTCGCTGAACACTACCTTATCTACGTTAACAGTGTTTTATTTTTTCGTAGACAGGCTACCAACAAGTACAATGTAATGTATTTAAGACAATAGGGGATACAACATATTACAAAATATACCTTATTGTTAAGAAAATTAAAAAAATTAGAATAAAAGGTATATACAATTAAAACTACCGCACAAAAGTACGCTAGCGTGTGGGTTTACAAGGTCAACGAAATCAATTGCCGTGATTGTCTATGCCGACAGACCTTGGCGTTACGAGCGTTGGTTTATGGTAGGCGCGCATTACACGTTCGAGCGGCATCATCCACGAATAATACAAAATCCTTTTTGGAAATTGAGCCTGTGTCATGAAGAATATATCCATGTTAGTGTTAAACGAATGAGATATAGTTATAGATATATATAGTGAGATCTAGATCGCCTAGATTGGTATTGTAAAACTTGTGAAATAGGATTTAAAAATCTGTGATTGGACATGCATATTTAAGTATATTTGTGAAAGTATTAAGAAGGTATCTAGTTTATTATTAATTATATATATATTGCGGATTTTAAATATTAGTTTCAAGTAACTTTTAAGGTTTGACATTTATTAAGGAAAATAAGTTAAATTATTAACACTAATTCAAGAAAAGAACTTACATTACTGCATTTATATAAAATGGGAAGGTAAGTTTGGTACATGAAATAAAATAATCAATATTATTATAATGATAATTAATATACAATGTACACTAATATTTTACTGTATTTTTTTTTACTGTGTATTCACCAGGTATTTCACTATATATTTTACTATGTATTTTGATCCGAACCCAATACTTTTACTCGATTTGCTTATTATTTACACATATCGCTACCGTTATATACCTATATCATTACCGATGGGCCAAAACTACGAGAAATGTGTGGCTTGACATAAAATGTAAGTTAAGGTTAGATTAGATTATAGGTTATTGTTAATTAGGATAATTCATTTGAACTTTGTTTTATTAATATGAGTTTTATCAATAGATATTTTATATCATAGATAATAATGTTCTACAACACTATACAGAACAAATAGTTAATTTTTTTTAAATGTTTACATTTATCGAAAATATCATTTTATCAAAATATGTGGCGAACAATTTTCCAGACAAAAAATTGTGGGATAACCAATCGTGTGTGGCGTACAATTGTGACCGGGAACAATGCTTCGGACACCAAGCGATATAAATAAAACAAAATATTTCCAGGCCCAGCAGAAACAAACCGCTTTACCGGTTGTTTCCCGCGGATGTTTAATAAAATAATAGCGATTCTCTTTTAAAATGGTGTTAAATGCTTTCACGATTATTATTTTTTTCAGGAAAACGTTTTGCAACATAGGCACCTACCTACCTTCCAAAATATAGGTAGGTGGATTGGTCCACTTAAATCACAATAATTCATCGATAAACTTTATAGCATTCAAGAGTCGTGATTTTGATTACATTATTTTTTATTCTCGTGTTATCAGTAATAAATAATATTTTTTTAAAATATTCGATTGTAACTTAGCAATTTAAAAATAACATTTTTTCCGAGACACTATTTTGTACTCACATTATTATTGTAAACGTTTGAAAATTAATTATAGCCTATACAGGGTTACTGGTAATTCGATACATTCCTTTAAAGACGCAATAGTAGGGGTCGTAAGCTGATACTTTGTATGCTTAATTTCTTAGTACAATTTTTGCTTAGAAATTTGCTTATTTTCGGAAAAGAAAATCAATTTTTATTATAACATTGTAGAGTTTTAATGTACTGCTCAAAAGTATTAGCAAATTGTACTATTTTTATAGTTTATAATAACTTATGAGCATGTCGTCTAAGCATAAGAAAAAAAAATATAACGATACATGATGTTGTTTTTTTTTTATGTAACTTTGAAGTAAAATTTTTGGATACTATTAAAAAAATTCAAAATATCTAAGAAACAATGATATGACAATGCAGGGCAGTGAGTGCAAATATGAACTAACCCCAAGAAGTTTTGTTTTGTCTAGATAGCGGTGTTTTAAATAAAATAAATGCAAAAACTGTAAATTATATGAAACCACCCCTGCAACAACACTATATATCGGTTTTGGGCAAATCTGAGGAGTAAATCCTACAACGTTGTACCTATATCTTCTTGGGCATCGAATAGTATAAATATGAAGAATATATATGAAGGAAACCCCAAAGGGTCCCACCCTATCCCGAATCGTTTTGAGGGTTGTTTACTCTCGTTTCGATTCCACTCAACAAAGCAACGCGTGCAATATTTTACAACATCTTAAAGCTTGTTTTTGGACTATATTTTAAAGTTAAAGTTTTCTTTTTTATTACAATTGGTCAATATTGCGTTTTTTACTTTTTCTTATTACATTAAATTATTAACATTATACCATTATAGGTAGGCTCCGGCATCATCGTACCAGAGTCACACCTGTAGGTACAATTTGAAGTCATTATCATATTAAATTCAGAAGGCAGCCAGAGAGAAGCTATAGAAATCATGCACCCCCAAAATGGGAGGATAGACGTCAAATTTACGTATTTCAGTCGCAGAACTCGGTCACAGCCCGACAGAAATTCATCCATGTCCAGGTGGCAAGAGGTGCAAGGGAGAGCCAGTAGTATGCACTGTTAGGGCTATTTAGCTCTCCCTAGCTCCTCCCGGCATCGTCCATCCCACCAACCCCCAGCGGAAGACCCACACCCTAATGAATTTCAGGAAACGTCCAATCGTTCCGTCGAATGGTATATTAAATAATACTATAAGACACAATTTCTAAATCAGTTTACCTGCATCAACACAATATCATTCAAGTTGGCCGACGCTCCATCTATCTATCAACATTTGTAAAAACCAATATACAGTGTTGTTGGATGAGGGAGCCCACATATTGCCTTCTAATGGTTATTTTAAAAATCAGGATTGGTTTTTGATTTTTAAAATCAGACATTTGAAATATTTCAAATTTAATGTATGGAAAAATCGTGGGATAGTCCACTTTTGCTCTCAATGTCGTATGTGGAAACCGGCGGGTGTTTCCGTTCGGCGATTATTAACAGGGTTAACCCACAAAGTGGATTTGACTACCAAGTACCAGTTGTAGGGTGTATTGAAAAATATTGTGTACTCGTTGCTGTAATTATATCGATTAAATCTGAGGATAGTTTAACGTGTTTAATTGTGCGAAAGTTCTTATCCATTATCCGTATAATATCCGCAGCAATTAGCCGGGACGCACCGCGCCGATAATTCAGGGCGCCAATTAACATATTTAGCTCCATCATTTCAGGGTTTGCTGTGCCCATCACTATTCATTTATTTCAAACATGGACAATAATAATTGCGCGATAAGCTACTCTTCTTTTAAATTGCCTTAATGGCGAAGTAAATGTACAAGATCTGGTACTGTCAGGTAAACCAGATATCGCATGGAACATATCGCTGGAGTGAGGCGATTTTTAAAACGGTTTTTTATTTTAATTTAGCCTTTAAACAAATAATAGATATCTCATAGAGATGAAGCTATACATGTTAATATGCGGACTCACTTCGAGTACCACTACACTATCGCCATCTATGGACTAAATTTGATAATTCATTTCGTTTTATTTGTTTAATAACAGTGCCTTTGTTTGTGAAAATCCAGTTATTGTGTGTTCTTGAACATATTCAAATATTGCTAATAATATACTGGTCAAAATAAGAAAGTATATAAAATTGAAAAATATTGACGTTTCAGGCGTAATATGTTAAAAACATTTTACAGATAAAGAATAAAGCTTCAAATAATTTAAAAAAAATAATTAGATTTGTGACATATATGCTGTGTCAGGGAGGCAGAACTGATTTGGTGGTGGTGGGAAATGATAATAGTTATTAGTAGGAGAACACATTCTTATTGTGAAGTTGTAATTATTTAAAACATAGGTCTCTGTGATATTTTAAATAATAATTAATTGTATTAATTAGAAACATATGGATAATGCATGGATAATAGAGATCCAGATTCGAATCCCGGTGGCGCAACAATAATATTTTTCGATAAAATTGATTTTATATGTATATCTTTCTAATTACTAAATTTAATTAGTAATTAAGATAACAGTTATTTCCGTTACTAGATTTTGTGACATGTACCTACATACTGCGTATTTATTTATTTATTCTCAACCTAATACATATATATATAAACATGTACTCGAATATAAACTTTTTACTGTAACTTACTTTGCACATAGCTATTTAATTTAGAATCTATTAATTTTTCCTCCTTTCTTATTAATATCACGTGATTTTTCATTTAAAATATTCATAATTGATTTTTGAGATTATTATTGAGAGTATTAGAGGGATGTGCATGAAAACGTTTCACGCCTACCCCTTATTTATTTTGTTTGTCGAAAATATATAGCGTATTCTTCTCACAGAAGCATTATCGCTACGAGGATGAGAGTTGGCTATTGTAATACTACAGGATTGGTTAAATTTACATTCAATCAGTGACCGATTCAATGACAGAGTTTCATTCCAACCGGAAGTCTGGAGTGTATTTTTTAAGTCTGTATATCCAAGTCACACATAAAATGGCAGATACGCTTCAATTAATTTTTGTCAGCGTTAATTATAATATTTAATTTTGTTTTCGTCGTGAATCTTTTTGTACGCAAATTGCATGAAAGCTATAAGTGTGCAATTTTTTTTCAATATTGTATTACACTTTTCATCACCCACATTGATTGAGTGTACCAACATTTTCTGTGATATTTACTTATTTACTTACCATCATGCCGTTTCCCCGCGGGGGTAGGCACAGATGATAGAGCGTCACACTCCTCTGTCCTGACATACAATTCTCGCCTCTTTCACATTCATACATCTTGTACAAGCTCGCCGATTATTGAGGCTTCTATCAGAACCATCCTCTATTATCTGGTTTAACTAATGGTGCCATCAACACTTGCGTCATATATCTTTCTTACTATTCTCTCTTCATTCATCCTTTCTTAATCTTACTCACTATACTAACATCAGCTTTACATTATTTCCTTATTTCTACATTCTTTACTCTGTCATAAATAGATTTGCCACATATACGCCCAAGTAATCTCATTTCCACTGCGTTCAGTCTACTTTTGTTCCTTCTGCGTCACTTCCACACATCAGTGTCGGCACCAGGACACATTTATTCGTAAAAATAATGTTTTAATTATATTCGTTGTTTGCAAAGAAGGGCGAGATATCTAAAGATGAATAAGTTTGCGTAATTCAGTGATACCTATCACAGAATTAATTATTTAAGAAAAAAAACATGTAAAATATTATTAGTTATAAATGTATAATATTTTAATGTGTATAAAATAGGTGCGATGAGCATCTCTTCAAATTTTTATTCGTCGATCGTACGTTTCTCTTTCCGTGTGCGCATCGATGTGAAGGTCCCGAAAGTACCTAATATTGAATTCTTGGAAAATTTCGTAGACGTTGTTCACTTATTCGAAGAACGAGCATAAAGCAATGACTATCTCCGCGCTCCGAGCATTCCGTACCCGGACTGGTAATGTTTCTCTAAGAATCAACATTCAGGGTAAGTGATCAACATTGAAAAAAAATAATCTTCCTTGTAGGTAAGGGTCCTTGTAGATCGCTCAATTTCATTTATATTCGTGAAAAATCTCCACAAAATTTGTTAGAAAATTCCTTACCAATGAATCTCGCCATCTGTGTACACATTTTATTAAAAGAAAATTGTAAAATCGCGGGTAAATTATTAAAAAGCCTTTTCTAATTTTTTTTTAATAAATTACATATACAGGTGGCCCAAAAAAATGGGCATGCTGTTCAATATTATCAAAGAATATAGACGAATATTACATAATACTAACATCAATTTTAATGATTCTGAATTAATATTTTTACGCGATTTCATCTACTGTACGAATACATATATAGAAGAGGGGTTCGGAACATTAGTTGCGGGACGAGGGGTATTCTACACACATTCTTGGCGGAAACATAATTCCGATAGTTTATGATACATTTATGCAACAGTAAAATTAAATCTTTGTGTATGTAAATTATATTGTCAGCGTTTAAATTTTCATTCCAATCGTGACATATTAAAAAAAAAAACCCGGAGCTATTTGATTGCGTAAGAAGTACCAAAGTGATAACGTGGGTGACATCAACGTGAAATAGTGGACAGAAATTGTACGGCATGTTCTGGTGTAGCTTTAAAAAAACAACTAAGTAGTACGTACGATTCACAATACATAAAATTTAATTCATTATTCAGGTTAGCCCAAAAAATGTGACTCTCGTAACACATGAGTTATTTCAAAACATAATATAATTAATTATAATTCTTAATGTTTTTTTTGCACATTATTTAGCTAATCAGAAATCATCAAAACATCTCAAATTGCATAATCTACTGGGTTTAAATCTGGGCTGTTCGCTGGTCATATGCCTGGCTCGATGAAATTAACATTCTCACGACGAAGAAAGTTGATTATATTTCTGGCTGTGTGAGATGGAGCTCCGTCCTGCTGTAATGTCCAGTCATGCTGTAATGTCTAGCTATATTCCAGGCTTTGCTTTAAAACTCTTTGATCATTTTTCTAGCACCCAGATGTTTTTCAAATCGTAAATTTTTTATCAGAATACGGTCTTCTGCAATGATTTTTGTCATACTGGGCAACATTTTGAAAAAACCAAATATAAACAATGGGAAGATTAATATTAAAATATGGCGACCGAAAATTGTTGAAATAAATCTTTATATAGGTAAATAGGTAAGTAAGTAAATTAGTAAAGTATTTAAGCTATTAAGTATTATTAAGTATTTGTTGATACAGTTAAATTAATTTTGATATAATTATATCACATTTTACGAAATATTCTCAGTTTTTTTTGGGCCAGCCTGTATATGAGTATTTAGAGGCAAGCATAACTAACGCATACATTTTCTGTAGGTACTCGCGAGTATGACATTTAATGACAATGAATTTGAAATATTTTAATTGCAATAGTTGACAATCCCTGATTTTCCAAACGATCACTAGATAGATGGCAAAAACTGTTTATTACATTTTAAAATTTTGTATTTAAAACATTGCTATTCAAAACAAATCTTTTGGGGGTTAGTTCACTTTTGCTTTCACTGCCTCTTTTTTTAATAAAAAACACATTTTATTGTGAAGTTGCCATTTTAAAAAAATAGATGTTTAATATTTAATACAAAATAAATGAACCATAGACAAAATTTATCTATCGAAAAAAATAATTTGTTACAAACCCGAAACATTAGCCGGAAAATGCATTACCATTAGGTACGCTACGTTAAATGTTTAAGTTTATGACATATTAACTCAGTTAATAAAATAAATGAGAATTTAAGCATTTACGTGTAGATTAAAATGTAGAAATTAATTTTGAATACGTTAACTAGTTTTGAACAATAAGTTATGTCTGCGTAACATTATTTTTTTCTATTGCACTGCATAAAATAATAGAAAATCTAGTTGGACCAGTTCTATTTATAAATGTTATTATGAGTATACCAGGCGCGGTCGCTTCATACTCGCTTTGGATGCTCCACATTCCTTGTGTTCTAGAGTCAAAAACTACTGTTGGAAATGAATTCGTCACGTCTTTTAGAGACCAGTCATAACACACACTGTGACATTCCTCGCGCATGGAGCGAGTCGAAATACATATACCTTCGCAACTTTTGAACATCGCATAAATACACAAATACCAGCAACAGTGGATTCTATCATTCGTTCCGTATCCACAAAGTTTGATCATTCATTTACGCCTGTCAAGGTCTTCGGATACTGTATACGCATTCGTTAACAGCATCCAAAGTATAAAAAACGACTTTAATGCTTATGGGTATAATGCATAGACTAGCATACATATTACGAAGCGAGCGTATTATTTTGAGAAATTTGTTTGTGAAAGTTTTGTTGAATTATTAAATGAATATAGAAAATAACATGGATACTTCACCAACGAGTTAATACGCTAAAAATGACAACAGTGAATTACACGAGTGTATAATTGAATCATTCATTCATTCTATAGATTTGTATATTTGATAGTAGGTTTAAACTTATTACCCAGCATCCCTTCTACAAAACATCACCGACCGCCACTGCAGTAAATACGGATGAAATTTTGATCTCCCGTCTCATGAGACTTAGGTCAGCCTGTAACATTTGCGTCATTGTGATCTGCGTACAAATATAATAAGCAACGCGTTGTTTTTATTGCGATTTTCGAATCACCGAGACAAGTCTCATCCGCGTACACGCAACAATGAAAATTACATTAACTAACACTGTCGGTTAACCGAGTTAGTTATTTCTCAAGTGGAAGGATTGCGCACATTAATTTCTCGAAAATAAATAAAATGTCCGCCAATTAATCTGTTTCACTTTTATTGCACGCAAATTATTGCAGGCAAAATTCTCACGCGAGTACGTACACGTGGTATCGCTGATTGTACATCTGACTAGGATCTGTCCCCGTGTATGTGCCGTGTTTATGTAATCCATGGGATACGCGAGATGGCAAACAATGTGACTCCTGCCCCGTGCATACCTCTGCGCGGAGCCTCTAACCCTCGCCAGACGCGTGTGGCGCATTCAGCTCGGCGCGAATATTTATTCACGCAGTCTTCCCGCCCGTTTCCTATTGAGTTACTCCATACAGATGCATTTCTGAAATTCTCCTAAACTAGTTCCTGCTAGCTACGCGCGTACACACAAAATAATTCATAAATAAATCATTTAAATTTAAATTTAAATTTAAATTCACAAATGACACTACTTCCGAAGCCAACACATCCAGAAAGTCATAGAGCAATATTATTATAGATTAAATACTATTCGATGTCTTATATTGAATACTACCGAATAAGTAAGTTAAATTTTTGTGCTAGGAATCAAATGCAGAAATGATATACAAATTGAATACTATTTATCCATAAATAATTCAAACATTAGCACTGATAATATAATATAATATAATAATTATATTAAATAAAATAACAATCACTTTGTATGAAACCACGAAATTTATTATACATTAACCGGTTTCGCTTATCTCAAGCTTCATCGGGACGTATTTGAAACTAATCAAAAAGAGTGGTACGCCAATTCTTAATAATAAAATTAATTTATCTATTTTTTTTTGTAGCATAAATAGTACACATGAAAAAATAAATGTAATTACTTTACTAGACGTGGTCTGTTCTAAAGCAATTACCTGTACAGTTTTTAAAAGTTGTAAATGTTTAGAGGTAAGTAAGTATAATGTTAAGTAAGTTATGTGAAAAAAGTACAATCTGAAGTTATAAAATATTATTGTCTGTAATATACAATAGTTGGAGACAAAAATGTGTAGGTAGTTAGGCTAGCACAAATGACAAATTAGATTCATTTTGCTCTCTACCCACATCGAGCACCCACTTTGTTATTTTTGGTTTGAAGTTGTTAATCACATTAGACCTTTTATGGTCTAGTGGCAATTTGTTAAATATTTGCGGAGCACAAATAATAAAGTTCGTTGAGCGAATTTTGTATTCAAATTTGGCAGTGAAAAGTATCTCTAAGGCTTAGATCGTGGAAGTAAAGTAATCTCCCTTTTTATGTATACATACGTGCATTATTTTTATATTTATGATTAGTTTCAAATACGTCCTGATGAAGCTTGAGATAAGCAAAACTGATTGACGTATAATAAATATCGTGGTTTTATACAAAGCCATTGTTATTATTTAATTTAACATAATATGCCAAATCACAAAGTGATTGCTCTCTATGAAAATAAAATAATTTATTCATTCTTCTTCAATATTTACAAAATTACATTGTGGCAACGTATTGAGATATTTAAAAAACAATATCTATTTTGAATTTTCCAATCATCTTTTGGAATCAAACCATTCTTTTGACATTAATGAGGGTTTAGAAATTTTACATACCAATACCACGGGTTTACTACAGTTAAATAAATTAGAAACTTTAGAAGTACTAAAAAAGTGTTGATAGTAAATTAAACATTATAAATAACCAAATTATTTTTGCAAATAGTTACTTTTTTAATTTGTTTTCGCGGTAGTTCCAAATTAGTTACTTATCACTTATATTTATAGTTTCGTTTTTTTTCTATGCTTGCATTTTTAATTTTAGTATAATTGAATCCTAATGAAGAGACCATTGGTCATGAAACATGTTGATTTATCAATAAATAGTGGTTTAAACAAAGTGTTTTTTTTCAAGTTCATAATTCATAAAAAAACAATTTATTCGCATTTTGCAAATTACGCACCATTCATAAATAATCAATTAATTTGCACATTACATACCAAATTCGTAATTTATAAATAAACAATTTATTCATAGAATCTATAAAGCAGGCATCATTGAAGAATATATTATTTACTTAAGAGGTCAATCAACATTTTTAATCCACAATTGACTGCGAAAAACAAACAGATGAAAATTAATACCTACCTGTAAAATAATTTTACAATAAAGTATCATAAAGATAAATAATGTTCTACAACATTGGTAACGTTTTAAACTTTCCAAATTCGTTTTAACAGCTGGAATTTAAGTAGTATCAAAAATTAATAGATATTGGATCAATTTGAAATGTGATAATGGACTTTATACTTTATTTTTAGAGATCTCCGACACATCGCGAAAACAGTGCTGAGATTGCTAGAGAAGTGACATTGAGATCGAGTATACGGTGTATAAAATAACATATTCATAATTTTTTTTTAAATAAATTATTCAAAACATTGATAAAACATATATTATATAGAAAGGAGTTTATACAAGTTATATGTTTTTAAAATACTAATATAATGCAAACGTACATATTCGTATATTATTATTATTAAATGATAAAAAATGAGAGTCACGAAAAACGAGAGGCAAAATGTAGGAAGTATTTCCGTCACACTGTCGGCTGCAGAAATAAAGGCACACGAGCACATTTCATGGGCGGGGCGACACCCAGCCCACTCATATATTATTATGCTAATTCACCGCTTCTTTATGACTCCTGAAATGACTCATTGAATATGGAGATAGCGACGGAAGGTGACAACAGAAAAAATGGGTCTCGCCGGATTTGATTTGAAATGCACCACGTTTAAATAAGTGGACTCGTGACGTCAGTAGGAAACGTTAGCAGATAAATATGTAATTAATTCCACTCAATTTAGGCTGCCAACTTGTAGCTTAATTTGAGTGGAATCAATGGAATGTGCGAATTATAAACATTATATTTAGAACTAGTGATGAGCTAAACCATTATTTTAACCGTGATTGCGACTGTGATTGGGAGATTTTTGTTCGACTATAATGATGATTAGTAACTTATTATTCGCAATTCATTGAGCAATCACTAGTACACTAGAAACTAAACCTCCAACAATTATATCTCATTTATCAGTTGTTACAATTGAACACCTATTACACAATAACGGTTTAGTTCTTCACTACTTAGAACGTATATACGTTCCTAACTAACTTACCGTCACGCCGTTTCCCGGCAAAAGAGGATGGAACGCCACTCTTCTGTACCGACGACTCACATCCCTCGCTTCTTCCACATTCATACATGTTCTAAATCGCAAGCTCGTCTATTATTAAAGTTTCTAACATGGCCATCTTCCAATACCTAGTTTTCCTAGTCATGCTAAGATTTCCGCGGACGTCCATTATTTGTGGTGCCATCGACACTCGCGTCTTAAATATTTCTAACCATTCTCTCATCATTCATTCATTCTACACGACCAAACCACTTAAGCGATCCTTTTCTAATCCTATTCACTGTGCTAAGATTAGCTTTACATTTCCTCCCAATTTTCACATTTTACTCTTTCGTTTCTCTTTTGGCGGCTCTAGGATAAAATATTTTCTTCCTATAGCTATTACGCGAAAGATTTTCAAACAATAAAATAATCATGTTCAGTCATAGAAAGTGTTCTTAAAAACGTCCTTACATTTTTTATATGGGTGAGAAGGTATTATTTTACGTTAAACGTTAAACTTTAAAAACACTATTAATAGTAGTCTAAAATTACAAATAAATACATGGTAGGGTCGTATAAACAACGGATCATTTTATCTAAAGATGTTGGTTAAACAAAAGTTGATAATCCTATGAACAATATATATTATATATAAAATAAGATAGGTGGCTCTTTCAAATAATGGAACGATTAAATGTATTAATATCAAAAAGGTAACATATAGGTTCGAAAATTGTCACTGTAGCATAGTTGGATAATGTACCTTCCCCGGTTAGGAAAGAGATCCAGGTTCGAATCCCGGTGGCGCAACAACAATATTTTTCGATAAAATTGATTTTATATGTATATCTTTCTAATTAATATATTTAATTCATATTTTATATTATATATCATTGTTAACAGCATAACCTAAATCTATACCTACTTCACGCCACTCGGTGACTGTATATTGACAGTGGTGGTTGTATACTGGGCCACACTCTAGTTTCTATATATTTTTGATGGCTTAAGGATAATTAAAAATATAGTGATTATGATAAAACTCATCCGTGTTGGTCCTTCGTGACTGAGGATCACGATCTCCATAGACTCCCGCCCTCTTTCTTGACTATGCTTCTTCACATTAATCGGCATCCAGCAGATCTTGTTAAGGCTATCATCAGAGAAATGCCCTTTCCACTCAGTCGGTTCAACGTGTGGGGGGGGGGGATCTTCCTGTTCCTCTTCGTCTCAAGCAAATGGTTGATCTTCTGATGATCTTCTGATGATCTTCTGTTGATCTTTTGTTGATCTTCTGTTGATCTTTGATTTTCTGTTTCTGCATAATGGAGACATTCGCGCATTTAACCGTCCACGGTATGTACAACATGTGTCTCCAGCACCACATCTCAAAGGCATCAATACGTTTTCTCTCCTTTGCTCTCATCAGGGTCTATGATTCCATACTATATAAAAATATAGAATGCACCAGAGACTGAACATGCCTAACCTTAAAATAATTATAATTAACTTTGTGGTTAAAATTAATTATTTTTATTTTTAACTTTGTTTCATTAACCACTTATTGTGTTTAAATAATATAAGAAATTTACTCATAAATTCTAAAGACAAAGATGATAAATTTAACAATTCTGGTGTCTATAAACTTAGTTCCAAGGAATGTGCTGCATTTTATATTGGTAAAACGGGTAGAAATTTTAATATAAAAGGGAGCATTTGAGATGTTTAAACAATAGTGGGTTTTCAGAATTTTCTAATCATTTGATAGAAAATGGTCATGGTTTTGATAAAAAAATTGGGATTGTCAATTTTACATGTGAGCGGTGTTGGACATAAATGAAATAATTTGGTATCGTTGGAGATAAATAAAGCGTGTAAAAAAAATAAAACAATTATAAACAACCAACTAATTTAACTATGAGTCCCATTCTAAAATTTTTTCCTAAAAATTATTTGAGTGAATTTGTATTAAGTAACAATTTGAATTAGGTACTAAATTTATTTTTTAAATAATTATTGTTTTTTAAAAATTGATTCTGGTAACATATGATTTTGATTAGTATTAACATCCTGAAGAAGAAAATGGTATTTTTCGAAACCGATAGATGTATTTAAACTCAATAAGTGGTTAATGAAACAAAGTTAACAAATAAAAATAATAATTTTAAGTGTAAATCAAATTGAGGTTTTTTGTGGATTGGGTAATTTTATGTCTCTTTTTCTTATTTTTAATTTTTCGCACATTATTTGAAACAATTAAAAAACAAACTTTATGAAATATAAAAAACTCTTTGCCTATCTGTTATAATTGTGCATATTTTTAAAACAATAAATAAGGAAATATCTCAAAGAACATATTTTGAATTACGGTCAATATTGTAGACGTATATTATTTATAAAATATTATGTTAACATATTATACACGTGTATTATACTTGTGTAATTTCATGTTAACATAAATAATTTAACGAAGACCTGCTTCGCATTTTAATCGATAGACATTTAAAAAAATTAATTGCAAATTATGTGCGAAATATTGTCATGTGCCATCAAGATCGACCATTAAGTAACGATTTTTCGTACCCCCGGTACACCTGTCTGTGATGCCACGTGAAGACGCGCCGGATCGCCCGGGGCCACAGCGAAACACCACCGTTCACCGCATGGTTTCGTTAATATGGAATAGTTCCACATGCCGCTAAATGGTAATCAAACGCGGGGAGTGCTCGCACTGAAAGCAACCTTTATTTAGGTCTCATAAATGAAAAATCAAAAATTTAGCGTAGGTAACATCGTGTTCACATCCAAAGTCTTAAGTTTATTAAAAAAATATTGCGACACTATGCAAGAGACGATCAATAATAATTCAACTCTACTAAAATACGTAATAATATTATAACATTTTATATTTATATTATACATATTTTTGAGTGATAGAATCATCTTTTTTTAAAATTATAATTAATAGTCTCAAGTGCATATTTAAATTAGTTCACTTATAAATATTTAGTTTAAAAACTGATTTATTTATAAATATTAACGTATTTATATAGTTAATGTGAACACAATATAATCGGTTATTTATAATTTACAAGTTGTATCGAAGATCGCGTAAAGGACAGTACAGATTTGTCATTTGTTGTCTATTTTATTTTTAACTAGGAACAAATGGCAAACAAGATGCAGAAATCTTTATCGCAAAATATCCGACACGCGACATCAAAGTTTCAACCATGCATTATATATAATTATATTTTATTATTTTATCTCAAATGTAAATTATAATATAATTTGACATCTTATGACTCTTAAAAATTACTTATTTAAAATGTTATAATGAATAAATCGTGGCAAAGTTAATCACACTGTAATTGGCGATATCAAATATTATTTTATTAGAATGTGTGCAAGATTAGAATTTTTTACACACCATACACCTAAGTACAATAAAGGAAGATTTTTTTCTTTAAAATTCAATTGAAGCACTTTAAATATTAAATATAAATGTATTTATTAGAAAAATAATAGATACGTTTAAAATCAATTTTACCGAAAAATATTGTTGTCGCTACCGGGATTCGAACCTGGATCTCTTCCTATCTGGGGAACATGCATTAACCGATTATGCAATACCAACATTCCAATATTTGAGTAGCTTGTTGGTCTAGTGGTTAAGACGCTAGCTTAGTGATCTAGTGGTAGGGGGTTCGCGACTCGTTCCAGGAGACCAACAAGTTAGTCCTATTTTCATAGTACAAGCGTTTAGCTTAGTTTGAAAATAATAAGAATATGTAATATGTATTCCGTGTACGCATTTCTATTTAAAAAAAAAATTTAAACACAGTGCATTGACAACAAATTTTCAAATTGATACATCTATTGTTGCATTATTTGAAAGCAATATTTTTTTTTATTTTTACGGAATCTTAAATACATACATCTGTATCAATTTGAAATGTGTAACATATAAGTTCGAAAATTTGTCGTCAATGCACTGTGTTGGTAAAACATAATCGGTTAATTTACGTTCCTCGTATAGGAAGAGATCCAGGTTCGAATCCCGGTAGCAATAACAATATTTTTCGATAAAATTGATTTTATTTGTATATCGTTCTAATTAGTACATTTAATTTGTGTAAAAAAAATATCACAGACCTATATGTTACACTTTTTAAATTTTATTATATCTATCGTTCCATTATTTGAAAGCCATCTACGTTGTTTTTACGGAATCACAAATACCTTTAAGTAAACCGATTAACAATTAATAATTATTTTTTATTAAATTTTGGACACATTGATACAACTAATATATTATTAAGGAGAACACATTCTTATTGTGAAGTTGTAATTTGTCGTCAAAAGTACTGTCGCTGTATCATAGTTGGTTAATGCACCTTCCCTTGTTTCGAAAAAGATCCAGGTTCGAATCCCGGTAGCGCATTAACAATATTTGTCGATAAAATTTATTTTATATGTATGTGTTTCTAATTAATACATTTAATTAGTACTTTAAATATTAACTATTCATCATAAAATAGTTTTAAATATCCACATAGAGTACTTAAAATTTCAATCTGGGAATATGAAAGGTAAATTGGCTTTCAGAAACAATTGTATTATAATTATAATGATGTACCGGGTCACCAATAATGATCTTGTCAACAACCAAAATATGATAATTGAAGTAAAATAATTCACGACAAAACAAGTCAGCCTCGACATGTTGCGATACTTTTACCTTTTAATTGACATAAAGTGATAATAAAAACTTGCACCTCCCTTAACTCAAACCGTCCCGAAGACACCCGCAGCCGCGGAAGGCTGGACGTCCGAACGGCTGGACGCAATCTCCGGCACGCGACGGGGCATGGCGGGGAGCATTTTTTCCAAAAATTTAAACGAAACTGATTGGACACGCGTGTTTAATATGCTAACTAGTTTGAAACAACCGACTACAAGTATCAATATATATTTTTTTAAATAGAAGTGTTCATATTCATATTCTTACTATTTTCAAAATAAGTTAAAATAGTGTTTCTGTTATGATGGCCTCCTGGAACGAGGCTCGAACCCCCCCAACCACTAGATCGCTAGGCGAGTATCGTAACCACTAGACCGCAAGCACGTGTACATTGTCAGTGGATTAATTAAATTTTTGAAATATATTAATTAGGGCAACTGTTTCTCTCGCTAATTGAAATGATGCATCTATTATATACATACTTTTAAAATTAGCAATATTAACTTTGTGGTTAAAATTCATATTTTTATTTATTATCTTTGTTTTATTAACCACTTAATTGAGTTTAAATACATCTACCGGTTTCGAAAAATACCATTTTCTTCATCGGGATGTCATAACTAACTAAAACATATATTATTTTTTCTTTACCAGAATCTATTTTTAAAAAATCTATTAAAAAAAAAAAACAATTATTTAAAAAAAAAAATTTAGTACCTAACTCAAATTGTTACTTATAATACAAAATTACTCGAATAAATTTTAGGAGAAAATTTTAGAATGGGACTCTTAGTTAAATTTAGTTGGTTGTTTATAATATTTTGATGAGTTTTACACGCTTTATTTATCTCCAACGATTCCAAATTATTTAATTTGTGACCAACACCGTTTATATGCAAAATTGATAATCCCAATTTTTTATCAAAACTATGACCATTTTCTATCAAATGATTAGAAAATTCTGAAAACCCACTATTGTTCAAACATCTCAAATGCTCCCTTACTCTTATATTAGAATTTCTACCCGTTTTACCAATATAAAATGCAGCAAAATCCTTGAAACTAAGTTTATAGACACCAGAATTATTAAATTTATCATCTTTGTCTTTAGAATTTATGAGAATATAATAATCAATTTTTATATAAATCACAGATAAAACATAATGATAATAATGATTATTGGCGTAGGATTTTATACATAAATAACTTTTCGAATCAAATATCTAAACACCTACCACGAAAATTAGACCGGCATTTTATACAAATACAAATTTAGTCATAAATTCTAAAGACAAAGATGATAAATTTAATAATTTTGGTGTCAATAAACTTAGTTGCTAGGATTGTGCTGCATTTTATATTGGTAAAACGGGTAGAAATTTTAATATAAGAGTAAGGGAGCATTTGAGATTTTTCGAAACCGGTAGATGTATTTAAACTCAATTAAGTGGTTAATAAAACAAAGATAATAAATAAAAATATTATATACACGTACTTTTTGCGACTTTCAGAGATCAAAGTCTCATTGAGGAATTATTTTGAACACGGTTTATTAGGTCGGTAGGAAAATAATTTCTTTTTTGTTTTCTAAAATTTAACCGTATATTTTTTACAATGAAAGTGTAATGTTATCGTATTAATGCTAAAATCATTTTAAAGGAAAAAAAATAGTCTACATTTTGGTAACATTGACTTTGGTTTTCTTTGCTTTAAATTGGGTTATTGAATTTAAGATGGAAAATAAGCAAATTTTTGTAGGAGTCAGAAACTGACCATAAACTATTGTAACGACGCTTATCGTCTGAGTACTGTTAATGAACTTACGCTGCAACGATGGTTCCTCAAATTTCGTGCTGCGGACGAGAGCCTTGAAAATGAAGAAGGTCGTGGGCTTCTTTATTCAGTTGCTAATGAAGACGTTAATCAAATTAGAACCACCTGCAAACATTCTGGAGCTTGCACAAAAGTTAAGCGACAGTCATACAATAGTTCCGGATGATTAAAATTGAAAAAGGTCGACAGATAGGTACCGCACGAATACCGAACTAAAACTGAGAAAAATCTCCGCTATGAAGTTTATTCTATGCTGCACCAGACATCTCGCCAACAAGTTTGTTGCCACTCTCTTGACATCTCGCCAACAAGTTTGTTGCCACTCTCTTGACATCTCGCCAACAAGTTTGTTGCCACTCTCTTGACATCTCGCCAACAAGTTTGTTGCCACTCTCATGACATCTCGCCAACAAGTTTGTTGCCACTCTCGTGATATCTCGCCAATCATTTGTTAAACCACTTCAACAATTTCTTTCAGGGTTAGGTCGTAACCAAGCTTCTGTTAAAGAACTTTTCGAGATTTTATCAACTCCACAACTCCGGAATTTTACAATACCGAATTAAATAAACTTGTAATTAATTGACAAAAATGTGTTAATTTTAATTATGGTTATTTTGATTAATAAAATTAAAATAACATATTTGAATTTGAGGGTCGTAAACCGCAATTATTTTCTACCAACCTAATACTTTGATTAATTAAGGACACAATTTGCGTTACAATGATGTCTTAATCGATAACCATTTTACAAACAGGTTCATATGGAACATTGAGCTAGAAATATGATAGATGGTATAAAAGATCTAAACATTTTATCTGGTGTTAAATATAATTGTAATATTAATTCAATAATAGATCCATTATATTTTATTAAATACGCTTTACAATGATATATCAGTATCTACTTAATTGGTTATCGGGAATTTCATTCTTCTTCGTCTTTTATACATCTTTTTCATAATAATTCAAAATAAATCGGAAAAACATTTTAGTTGTAAAATATTTGATCAAAATTAATTAAAAAATTGTCATTGTGTACTTATGTTACTTTATATTATAACCGTTATATATAATATTACGTAACGCAGAACTGCAATAAATCTGAGTAAGATGTTGAATACAAGATTCGAATTTAAATTCGATACACAGGGATAATAGGAATTCAGCAGGAATAAAATATTGAAGTTAGCAGAGCAATTGCAGGACTTAAGGTGTCGAAGTGTTCAATAAAAATCTGTCGATTTACATAGGTATTAATTTCACATTATATTGCTGTTTATGCTTATATTATTATTTCTTTTTGGTACATTAATATATTTACATTAAATAATCTTTGATAATATGTGACAAGCCACGGCGCTGAGCTAAGATATATTAATTAACCTGGGTGCAAGCTAACCAATTTCCGGCTTCATTGATGTCTTCGAACGACATTTGTATGGATCCTCCAATTCTCTTGGAGAACTTCCTCAATATGAATACGGCATATTATCATCTGCCAGACTACCTTTTAATCGATCATAACTAATTTAATTTAACTAATAGAGGTAATAAATGAATAACTGAATTACTGCATTAAAAAATGTGAGCCGACTTGGCTGACTGTTTTTAAAAATGTATAACTTTAATGGGGTTTATTTTTAATTATATATTTTTTTGCAGATAATAAAGAATTTATGAAAGTTTATAATGGCTTTATACCCAGTGCAAGAGGGCGTTCAAATTATTGAATTTTATTGTGTTTCGCGACGCTCTATTTTTGGTGACCGGCTAATTTAAAAAAATGCAGAGTTTGCTTGGCCTCCCTGTTCCCCAGATTTGACGGCATCTGATTTCCTTTTGTGGGGCTACTTAAAAGGCCGAGTTTATATGAACAAACCGGCAACAATTCAGGAGCTTAAACAAAATATTCGTGCAGAAACAACAAATTTGGAGACAGAAACGTTGCGTAATGTAATGCAAAATACTTTAGAAAGAGCAATTATTTGTCAACAAGAAAATGGAGGTCATTTAAATGGCGTTATTTTCCACATATAGATTTAAAAAAGTTAAAAAACTACACATTCGTGTAATAATAAATGTTTTTAATAAATATTAAAATTACAAAAGTTATATGCATTTTACATCAGTCAGTCCAAGTTGGCCTATTCTGTACAATGCTATACTTATTACTTATTGCTATTGCTATATATTATGTATTACAATTACTTTAAATGTTAATGTTAATATCTTTCTCTAAAAAAAATATTGAGTGGAATTTTATGACACGCATTAAACAATTTAAAAAATCTTTAAATAGGCACTTAATTAAATCTTCACCTGTATGGTTTGGGATCACAATATATGTCCATATAACGAACGGATGAAACTGGTTTTTTCCTCGAGAGAAACATGAACTTTAACGTTGTCAACAATGTGATGATCGCGAACATATTTCATTCATGATTCTCCGATGCCTCCTAATTAGTGATGATAAAAAATTCTATCTTGACTCACTAGCATGATTATGATTGGTATTCAATAATATCAGTGATTGAAAACTGTGACTGATCACAGTTTCATTACTAATGCGCACGCGCCGCACGACATCACAATACACGAAATAAATAAATTTATATTTATATTATTAAAACTTAATTTGCGTAAAAAACATATTTTAGCATAAATAATTAATATATATCTTATTTAATATCATCAGTTTATTTTTGATTCAAATGCGTAAAATCTATTAGTTGACACTGATCACGAATTATAACGTCATTCCTTCATGAATATTTTCGTTTCAAATGTGCATGCGCCGAATCACTGCTCACAAAGAAACATAAAAAAAATATTCAATCACAGATAGTGAGTGTGACTCGAAGATATCAGTGATTGACTCGCGGTTCGTGATTTTGAGCTCCTCACTACTCCTAATACGATCCCCCCTGACTCATATACTACAATAACACAACAGACTTCAACACTCCCCCTTTCTATAACACCGACCCGAACAGGGTTATCAGAAGTATACCAAACTCATTATTTAATTATTGAGTTTATTATATCTGAGGTTAAGTACGGACTTATTATACCTTCGGTTGGCAGTCCTAGGTTTCGCATGTTGGTATCTATGATTGTCCATGTGAGTGTAAGGTTGCCGTTTTTTCTGTGAGTATCAATCGCAGTCGGCCTGCAAAGTCCAGATATTCTTACCAGATCGGAGTACAAAAAAGAACAATACAACCCACCATGAGCAAGGATATTTATTATCAGGTTAGTGATGATATTTATACTTGCATTGACTTTCATGTTATCAATAGGAAACCCGGGAAACAAAAATCTATCGATGGGATTTTCTAGAACAATCACCATTCTTGAATGAATCGGTGCGTTCTGTAATCACGAGATACCACATCCCTTTTTCTTGTTACATTACTATTATTCTATTAGAATAAAATTATTGTTCCATGCGAATTATATCAAGTTTGTGCTTATTTGTGGTAAATATCTGCGGAAAGCTCTTCACTGGCGCTTTAGCCCAAATCGAGCCATGAGCTCCATAATATTCTGCTTCCATAATAAGTATAATAATATCGAAGAAGTGAAGATCGCTTTAAGTTAAATGTATTGAATATACACAATATAAGGTAATATTTAAAACTGAAAAAATCAGTGCATGCTGCTTACATTCAACAAATAGAAATTAAGTAACACTATATGACACTGTATTTCGGATTTTAAAAATATTGATAGATAGACGGAGCGTCGACCATCTTGGATAATATACAGTGTTGTAGCAGGAAAGATCACTTAAAAATTGTGTTTTTTTATTTTAATATTAGAAAATATAATACATTTTAGAATTATCAGTAGGACATACAAATACTTCATTTGACATTTATTTCTTCTCTATGAGAGTAGGACTTGTGTATAGAGAAGGAGTATATATGAGATAATTTATGTTTCATTTAGTCTGCGTATATATTTTTTTTACTTTAGATACAAATTGATAATAGTCTGTAATTTTTCAAATTGTGATGGGGAGATTGTTAAAAATTTGATGCCTTGATAAATATAGTGATTTTGGGTTGCGGTATATTTTAGTTTTGGAATATCAATTTGGTCTCTAAATCTTGTAGATCGAAATTCGCTTTTAAAGTTTAATTGATTTTTTTGTATATTTCTATTATTTTTGATACTTTGAAATCTATGTTATGTTGTATACTTGGATAGTTTCTTCATTGTTTATAGTAATTTGATTTATTTTATATGGTTGTTTAATATATCATTTGATGTTCAAAACGATATACATCGTTGTGTCATTCATAACTCAGATCTGCCTAAAACGTATGTATTTGAAAGAAAGGTCTTCAGGTAAATTTTATAAGTTGTCGAAATTTATAAATTTTGAGTATGAATGAAATAAAATTAAAAAATCTTACATGTAATAAGATCGTTCGTTCGAAAGTATGTAATACGGTTGTCGCCATCTACCTTAGTTAGATTTCACTGATATTTTATACAGAAAAAAACTATAATTATCTGTGGGCTTGCTTAGATATCATTACATTAATGATAAATTCATAACATATTTGATAAAAACAAATTTAAACATTCACATATAATCAAAATATAATGCGTAATGTAAGTATTCATGTAAAAGCTTGCGTTGGAAAAAAGAGTACTGTAAAAGAAGACTAAATGCGATCCCTCGTTTGTGTAAAATGTATGTACGATAAAGTGAAGAATTAAAAAATGTAATTCTGTTTGAAGCACTGTCGATAGAATTTAAAAAAATATCGCGGAGATTGTTGTGAGGAGAGCATTATAAAAAAAATATACGAAGTGAATATTGAAGGCTATAGGAACAAAAAACGTCCACGAATCTCGGCGATAGACCTGGCTTTAATAGGTAGATCATATATTGGACGATAACGAGTACGCATGAATGTATGAAAGTGAACGTGGCTAAGGTCTAGTGCATAAAATTGTCTAGTCAAATTATTTTTACACCTGTGGCGGTCACCGACTGGTACCCACCAAACCAGACAACAATACGTCGCGCCGCAACCAGTCCGAGAAAGTCTTGAATCGACCACTCGTATTTTGCTAACTCCTCGGATATATCTGCTCGCAACTCGGCACCGCCTCCAGTGTACTACGTTTATCTTATACTTTTTATAATTTAACAAACAAGTATAAATTCAATCTGTAAACAAACACCAATTATGGGAGAAGCGAGGAGATATAAGGCCTTCGATTCTCCCCGTACAAATCCTTCTGACACAAATAATCCCTATTGGTGACCTCAATGAGTCTACACAAGCATTATCCACTAAAGTCACTAAACACTCAAACGGTGTAAGACTAATAACGTGCTCATACGGGGTTCCAGAAGAGAGAAGTGAAGAGGACAATTGTAGTTAATAATGAAAATTTGTGAAAGCTTTTAGTAAGAATGTTCGTTGGTGAAGTAGGATAGTTTTTAATAACATCATTAGCTCTTATAGTTTTTATCTCTATCATTTCGCAAGATCATTACATAGTTCATTGTAAACTAAACAGATATTTAAAAAATAGCCTTTAAATAAGTCTTCTGAAACAAACTATAAATATGACACTCGAATAACGCGCTTCCCCGATAGGAAGAGGTCCAGGTTTGTATCCCGGTAGCAAGTAAATATGTTTAATTTAATTTTTATTATAAATATGGTGTCATATTTAATATATTATATAATATAAATAGACTGATCATTGCTTTTAAGTGAATGTTGAGGTTAAGTAACAAACGGTAGGAAATGCGCAAATTTCCATTTTTTCATTCAACTTCTGAAGCAAAAACATAAAGAAGGTTTATAATATATTTTCAGAATTTATACATAATAAATAAAGGCATTTTGATTTAAGCTCTCCGCGCCGTAATAACACGCCAGGTGGGACATGACGTATAACCGTATTTATAATTAGCCCCCCTCTTCTTTTACTCCGATATCACATTCTGACTAAATATGTGTATGCATAGGTAGGCAGGTACCTACGTAGATACGTTCTAATTGAATTCCGTTGCTGGCCAACGAACTTCCAATAAGGTGAAAACCAAACCTAATGTTTAGATTATCTCTGAACAAGATCTGTATCGTGATTAACCGAGCTAATAGAACATGCACCCCTTCTATACGCGATGACCCAAATTCATACATTAAAAGGATGTTGTTACCTGTATTTGCGTCGAGTGTCCGGTGCCTGGGAACGGGGCCCGGCAGCCGCCCGCGGAGCTGGACGAGCGAAATGGCAGCATGCGATGAAGGGTTTGCTATTTTTTTTAAACGCTCAAAATAGTTACATACGGAAATCACAAAAATCAATTTAAAAACATGATAGTGACGTTCATTACGGCGGCTTGAATCAGCGGAATGAAGCTAAAAAACAACAATAAAAATGCACATTAAAAGGATAATAATTAATTGTATTTTTAATATAAAACTTGATTGAAGATTGATGTAGAACTGAAATCAAATCTACTTAAGGATTTAAAAATATACAAAAATGAAAACATTTTCTAGAACAAATAAATTATATGGTTGCGAAATTCAGGAATGCTTAGATTGAAAACTTATAAAACATACTGCGTTCATTCCCATATCTGTGGAGTCTACGTAATGGAGAATTCATTTGATAATTTGATGACGAATCTCAAGAATTAAAAAGTGGCTGTTGTTAATAATCTGATAATTACGGAGTTAATTATTTTGTATCATAAAATCTACGTAACCTTAAAGATCACTCTGAAGAAGGTTACAATCATCACCTTTTCATTATTATTTATAATCATCATACCTAATATTTTATTGTTATCATCAGGGGCGTGCACTGTATATAATCAAAGAAGCTGTACATAACTATAATATTTGCGAAGTAAATTAAATATTAATTTGATGTATTATGTAATAAAATAATTCAGTTTTCATGTTAAGGTGTTAACTAAAACCATATAACTAGCGGATGAATTTAGAATTGATAAATAAAGCTGCGCATGTCTTTTATCGCAAAATCTATCCCAGACGTATATGAATTAAATGCAACTCTCGCACCGCGCTGTGTTCTGAATACACGTCTTCGCTTTAACAGACGTGTTACAAAACGCCGCTGGTGTGTTATTGAAGCGGGCTTGACTGTATGCATTTCGATATACTTAAAATATGTTATAATATAAAATGATACCACGTTTAAACTGTTTTAGTTAATAACTTGAAAAACTTCTTAAGAATAATAGTAATAGTGCACACTCACACAGGTATACTGGCACAAAAACATGCTTTTGAAAAAATGAATGATGAATACAACTTCTAATGATAATACCCATCGCTTTTACACCATCTATATTAGCAGCATAACCTAAGTCCATGCCTAGTACACGCCGCTTCGGAGAATATTCTAACGCAAACAATCATATATAACGGAATTTAATAGAGAAATATAAACATTATTGCATTAAAATATTCCTAATCAAAAACAGGGGAAGTTTGTGTCTATTATTATATTATATCTCATCGTAGAAGATCTTTTACTGTAGAAGGAAACTTATTTCCTCCTGTCACTCCACGAGGTTATAATTCGCACGAATACTTTTACACGACACCCTTCCATTAAAATATTTATTTTTTCAATGCATAGCATGTGCTTGTCTTAAGCTAGCACCTTCAATGCTAGCAATGAGCTACGCTACCTTATTCATTTTCATAACACAAATTTAATGTACATATAAAATAAATTTTATCGAAAAATATTGTTGTTGCTACATTGTTAAAAATATTTAATATCAAAAAGGTGTCAATAAAATGTAATTAAAAATATTTGAAAACAATTGATGTTTATAAAAATTGTATAAATTTAGTAAGTATAAAATGCTCGCGTGGTCTACTTTCTGCTTCTCATGGTGATCCTTCAAATATACACCACCCATGTATACGTTATTAATAATTACATAATTCAGACTCTTTTAATTTTTTGAAATAAACATTACCTATGAATATTCAACTGGAATTAAATTGGTCGGCCTGATTTTTGAAAAAAAAAATTTTAACTAAGAGAAATAAAATTATGAAAAATTATTTTTATATATACATATCTAAATATAATACACTACAGAGTAATAAGTGTAATATGAGTTGTATAATAAACAACTGTGTGATTGTGATAAAAATCGAGATTTTTAGCCTGAAAAATTACATATTTTTCGTATACGTCAACCGATTTCGCTTAGCCCAAGCTTCGTCAGGGTAAAAATACAAAAATAATATATATTTTTATATTTACTCATTTTATGTTTGGTTATGGTACACATGAAAAGCATGTATTTATTTTTGCATACAAGTGTTAAGGTATATTATTTATTAACTTTTTATTTAACACCATTTTTATAACATTGTTAGGAAAGGTCAAATATGAAACAGTTACAGCTCTGATCGCTAGGCTGTCGGGGTGAACTAATGTTACCCAATATACCAACAAAAAATAAAAATGAATATTAGTACTCTTTTATTGTGAGGCATATTCATTCCTCCTACATAAATGTTGTGGTTAATTGAGAGTTTTCTGCCATTTTTTAATTTTTATTTATTGTTTACGAAGTAAATTTGTAGAACTCCATAGTCACATATGTGAAAATAAAACACTTGTTTTTTTTATTCTACTCGTTTAATTGACTTGAGACACGTTTCGCCTTGTAAGGGCATTGTCAATCTAACAATTTTATTCAACAACTTGTAATTTAAATAAAAAATATTATTTTGTTTTAACACCACTTTATTGAATATATGAACTTACTAGTTTCGGCTCAGGCTTGAACCTTTATCAGGGTTGAACAAATATATTCTGTTCAACTGGTTCAGTTCAGTATATATGTTTAACCCTGATAAAGGTTCAAGCCTGAGCCGAAACTAGTCAGTTTATACAGGGTGGCTCATATGAGACTGAAGGGTTAAAAATATCCATGACATTTTTGGTTTTATGTATTTACTAATGTATTCATTAAAAATTTTTACAAGTATGAAATATAACATCTCTCAATTGGTTTCCATTTTCTTGCCGACAAATATTGGCTCTTTTAAGAGTATTTTCCATTACTAACCGTAAAATTTTTGATTCCAAGTTTCTTATTTCAGCATAAATGTTATGCTTAAGTTATTGAATTATTTGAGGTTTATTGACATACACTAGCCCCTTCGAGTAACCCTACAAAAATAAATCAGGAGCCGTGATTTCGAGGAACACCAAGGAACGAGGAGGCCAAGCGAAATTGGATGTTTTGAAATTATTCGTTCACCAAAAAGGTCACGAAAAAGCTCCATTGTGGCTCTTGCTAACCATATGTTCGTATTATTCTCGACTATCGGATTCAGTTTCAAAATTCGTTGTAGGGATGTTCTGGAGATGCCTAATTGATTAGAATGACAGATGGATCGTCGTTTACACTCTGCCGTACAGCCTCCACAACTGCTTCAATACGCACAGACCTCTTCCCAAAATATCCGCCACTGATCCCTAATCCTCAAAACGGGAGACTAAGTTCCTAATAATTTTGCTACTGGGATCTGTTCTGACATTAACCTTTCCCAAACCATGCAGTAACACAGGTCTACCGTCATAATTAAACTTGTAATATTTCGGTAAATATATGCAACATAAAATTTATATTTTAGGTAATCCTAAAGAAGATATTAGCGCTTAGGAATGATTAGTGAAAGAACCATGTATGAAAAGGGAATCGTACAAAAATATTTTTCAGAGAAACACTATTTTCACAGTGAAAAGAACAACAAACATTCAAATATAATTGTCTCTTTCTCACTAATTAAATGAAGAGAGATAAGAAGGAAGGACACATTGTACAGGACTTAATGAATGCTCTAAATTATGTTATTAATTATTTTTTCAAAATTGAATGCTCAATATTTAGAGTAAATTCGTTCCATTAAAGCCATTTACGCTAATAAAAACATTTTTTCTAACTGTTATTTACGGCAACATAAGTTGACAGCATGGCTGCGTTCGGGTATTTTATATCAATCAAAGGTTAAAAGGTAAAGGTTAAAATGCTGACGGTATTTTCGTTGAGTTAAGATAATATACTTTTGAGAAGAATAAGCAAATTCAATCATTTTGACACGTTGTTGCACATCATATGTAGCCATCATATATCTCCAAAAAATGTTTTATAACCATCAAAAATAAAAAACAAGAATACGTAAAACCAAAAAGGTAATGGATATTTTTAATCCTTCAGCCTTATTTAAGCCACCCTGTATATTTATTAATGTGGTGTAAAAACAAAATAATATTTTTTATTTAAATTATAATTATGTCTGACCACAATATGTTTGTTTCATGTGAATGTTCAACAGCTTGAAATTTATTTCCATGAGATGAAAAATGACAACATTCTTCATTGGAATTCGGTAGATTTCCATAATTTTTTTAATGCTTCTAATTATTCTACGTAACCATTATGTTTCAAAACTAATAATATTTTAACGTCGTAGAATAGGACAGCTGTATAATTTTAAAACATAAGGAGACAATGCAGTTAGAGATACATCTTTCGTATTCTAGAATTTATATAATGTTTGCGTGATTCTAGGTAATAATTATGTATGATATTTTTTAAATTAATGCAGCAGTGTCGAATTGATGTTCTTGTTCCACATCCTGGGTAGATCTTTAACAGAAAAAAGGTTTCGGCAGAAAAAAATCCTAGATTTGTATACTATAATTTATGATAATAAGATATAAAATTAAATTAAAAAGGAAAAAAAAAGATTTTTGATTTGATTGATTTGAATCATGCAAATATATACATTCCAGAATACCAAAAATGTCTCTCTGGCTGTATTGTCTTCTTATGTTATACAATTATATAACTGACCTTTTCTACACATTACCCATGACATTAAAATATAATTAGTGTTAAAACAGAACGGTTACTTAGAATAATTAGAAGCAATCCAAACATATTATTGAAAAAAATCATTCTTTAATAATAGCACAGAGGTCAATATCCTCCATAAAAAACGGGTTTGGCTTCCGGTTGGACACTTTAGAAGCCCTTGAAATAAAAAAGGCGGTAAATAGTGGTACGCTAATTCTTAATAATCAAATTAATTTATTCATTAGCCCTATATTCGGTATGTTTCCTTTAAAATCAATTTAATATCCATCAACACTGTATTTTCCCCTCTCTTAATGTTCCACTTAACTGTATATGTATTCTGTCTTTCTCTTACGCATATAATTTTATATTCTGTCTCCCTTGATGTTCAATTTAACTGTATATGTATTCTTTCTCTCTCTTTCACATGTAATTTTGTATTCTATCTCCCTCTTTATGTATATATAAGTGTACTCTTTATATTTATTGTTAGTTTTAAGTACGTCCTGAAGAAGCTCGAGCTAATCGAAACCGGTTGGAGTATAATAAAATTCGTGGTTGTATTTTATTTAATACTTATATTTTTTATTAGGAAATATTACATGAGACAAGAGTCTAATTATATAATCATAATTTTGTTCCTACTGTTAAATGAATAAATCACGCCGAACTAATATTATTATTTCCAATACTAATTTAGGGGTAACTTTTTTTCATTCTGCATTGGGGATCAATTTATATAGTTTCGCCAATTTCCAAACATGCAAATTTTTTAAAAGACTGGGATCATTACTCGTGTATTCCTTTTCAGTATACCTGAAAAGTCCTTAGTTGTAGACATTTGGAACAAGTACAGGATAGGTATTTTATATTTATCTATACTTTAAATACAAATATTAAAGATATTGTTGTAACTGTAGACATTAGTATATTCTAAAAGCTTATTTAAAATAATTTTTCTCATCTCATTCTATATGGCGGCAATGTTTACGTAAAAAATAACGCAATTTATTATTTAGTTGATTTTGTTAATAAATCAAGTGTTAGTCGTTTTGAAAGTGTACGAAGTGTGCAATTTCAAATTTAAAACTGGAAAATTAAGGAACGTTCATAGGTTAACATAATTAAATCAACAAGTTTAACGTTGGTGATGTAACTGATAATCATGTGATTACAAAAGTGTATATATTTAAGTAAATTGACTATTTTTATCGGCACTTACTTACGTCTGTACCTGCACCGACAGTACATACATATTTATTTTAATTTTATTTGTACATATATAATACAATGTAAAAATCTGTCTGGACTGTGTCTGTCTCCTAGAGAAATTCTGTGTCGCGACGGGCATAGCTTACAAGCAATTGGAATTACATTTATTACTATATAAAAGGTGTATATGAAGAACAATTTTAAAGTGGACTCAATTTTTGGATCACTTTGTAGCAATAATTAATATAGGTATGAGTCAATATGTTTGGGTGGGTGCACCAATACTGGCTCTACCCATATTACGAATCCAAGTTTTAATATATAGTTTCATGTTCTTGGGACAATTCAATTGATTTAAATCTTTTAGCATTCTATTAAATAGTTTAGGTCCAAAATATGTGTAGTTCCTTTGACCAAATGTAGTATGTGCTCTTGGGGTTTGTAGGTTATTTGTATTTATCCGTGTGGAAATTATATTTTGAGTTGTTTTAAAATGTGTTTGTATTTATATATGAATTTCCTCTACCGTTCAGCTTACTCGCGTTATTCTGTCGATCTTTGCGGTCTGCGGGTTACCAATATGTAAATTGTGGCCATTGGCTTATTAATTTGTCGAATATGCATGTCGCTCAGCCTGGAGAGGGCGAGGGTGAGAGAAAGTTGCAGGTGCAGGAGCCGAGGCGGGAAGGTGTCCGGTGAGCGGCCCTAGCCCCCCTGGCCACCATAACAGATAAACTCCACTCCGATGTTTAGCGTATGCTAATGAATAATTACGTAGGCGTGACAAAAAGTCTTAAAAGTAAAACAGCTTAAAATTTATCGTGAAATTTATAGTGTGATCAAAATAAGAACTTTCAAAAATATAAAGCATAAGTAAACCATAATAATTCTGTTAATCCTCGTGAAACATGTAAGTGACATTATTACCTACTAGCGGTCCGTGCTCGGCGTTGCCCGAGATTCAGATGTAGTAATTGTTTAAAATAGGGGGTTAAAGAATGCGAGAAGGGGGATGCGTAAGCTTTGTGCGGACCCTTAAGATTATCGATATATTCATAATTTAGTCCAGACAGAGGGAAGGTGATATATATTCAGAGAAATGAAGTGACGTGACTAATCTCAGAGTCCTAAAGTGCAACTTAGTACAATTTAGAACGGACGGCATTCGATATAACACATTTATAACAAAGATGAAAGTTAGCAATATTTGAATATGTCCAAGAACACACAATTACTTGATTTTTACCTACAAAGGCACTGTTATTAAACAAATATCAGATATCTCATACAGACAAAGCTATTTTTTATTATATTTAACAGAATAAAATAATTACAAAAAAATCAGATTCTCATAGTGATGACATACATGCTGTTTAAAAAAGGAAAAAATGAATTATCAAATTTAGTTCATAGATGGTAGTACTCGAAGCGAGTCACATATTAACATATATATACAACTTTCAAAAATATTATAAATGTGGAGATGTAGGGGTGAGAATTTGTGAACGTTACATGTATAATAGTGATCACTTAAGCCAGCCGATGACAGGTCGTAAGCCCTATCATTACACCATGCTTCTATATATTTTCCATTAAATGCAATAAAAAATAGCTTTGTCTGTATGCGGTATCTGATATTTGTTTAATAACAGTGCTTTTGTAGGTAAAAATTCAGTAATTGTGTGTTCTTGGACATATTGAAATATTGCAAACTCTCATCTTTGTTAGAAATGTGTTGTGTCGAATGCCGTCCGTTATGAGAGCCTATGTTTTGGGCAGGGTTCTACAATTATGCATAAGTTGGTTTAGATCAGTAAAAGTGTACGAAATTGATAAATAAACAGACATACCATACGTACGTATATATTTTTAAGACATACCTTCAACTACATATATTTAAAAATTAAAAAATAATGTAAATAGACAGCACTCGCTTTTGTAAGAACGCTTCATTTTATTTCTTATTCTTGTGCTTTATTTGTTTAACAGACGTTGGCTATCATGACTTTATTTACTTCCACCCAAAAAACTCTACAGTAGACTGGCTAAACCATTGCTCTCTGATGTTCTCCTCCTTCCAGGGTCCCGACTTTCAGCAATCTTTCCCTGCATTATAAGGCGGAAAATTTCATACTTCTCCGGCTGTCTCATTACATGTCAGAGATATTGAAGAGTTCTGATTTTTATTGCTTTAATTACTTATTTTTCTTTATTTATTAGAACCCATAACATATTCATTCGTAACTCTATCCGGCTTATTTTAAGTATTCTTCTGTAGATCCACATCTCAAATGCTTCAAAACACCTTATCGTTTTATTGGTAGGTATCCATGTTTCTATTTCATAAAATAAAATAGAAAACACATAGCATCTGACCATTCTCATTCGCAATCTGACTGCAGAACATGCGGATAAAGGTTGCACGAGCTTGTTCGATGCGACATTTGATTTCAACAGATGGATCCCATCTTTAATTTACGTTTACATTTTTTAAATCGTTATGTAGGAGAAATTTAAATAGATTGATATAGAAAAGTAGAAAAGATAAATTATTAAAAGAAAATAATAAGATATTATTAAACAGCACTTTGAAGCGTAATGGTGGCTACGCGACGGATTTATAAAATAATATTCTGAAATCTTAAATTTGTAATATTGCTGTAATCGCATTGCTCATATTTTAATTTCTCGCAGATAATATTCTAAAAAAATTAAAATAAATGTTTATTTCCGAAAAAATCTATTTGCGCACAGCTTATTTGAATGTATGGACTGCACGCGCCCGCCAAAATCAAGCTCCTGAAACATTTCACATCAATGTGAGCTCTAAAATAACACCACACTTTCAGAAACTTTGCAAACACACTGCAATTAAATACTTGTGCGTATTACGTACTAATAATATTTTAATGGATTAATTAATTTTAATTTTGTTTTCATAATTAAACCATTAAGGGACCACTACACGTCTTTTGATAAAAATCGGTAACAACGTAATTAATGCACATAGCTCAGGTGAAAACAATGAGTTATTTTAAGAAAAATCTTTTAAAGTAAATAAGCAATAAAAAAATTTAAGAAATTTTTTTTTTTGAAAATACAATCTTTGAAAATATGTTATGTCAATAAAATTTAATGGAAAAATATTATTGTAAATAAAGTAAAATAGTAATAAATAAATAAACATTTTAAAAGTAAACTGAATATAAAACATGGTATTAGTTTTCATAAAATCAAAGAAAATCATTTTTTTTACCGGTTTACGATCTCAACCCCACAAACAAACTGCACGTTTGGTAAATTGAAAAGTATTTCGAAATTTTTCTCGTAGCAGTAATAATTTCAGAATAAAATCATTGAAATATTGTTTCAAGAATTCAATTGACGGATTTAGCGGCGCTGAAGTCAATTTACCAGTTGTGTTTAGAAGCGAAGCTATTGTCCATTAATTTCAGCATCTGCCATCACTATCAACAAATCGCAAGAACAATCGCTCGACCATGTTGGCACTCGTCTGGTATTTTCACATGAACAGCACACATGAACAGCACACATGAACAGCACACATGAATATCACACATGAACAGCAACACAGTGCGAACACACGTGGTGCTTTATCAAGAAACGAAAATCCAATGAACACATTTTTTTAAGAAATAAATGACTTTACAAAAATGAAAGTCATTTAATTATTTGAATAATGTCTACATTATACTGGGTAGTGAAATTGACTTCAAACTTAAGTTAAACAGAAAAATACCGGCATAATTAAATGAACCCAGCCGATCAACAGATGTTCCTATATACAAGTGTGTACTTATTAAAACTGTCACGATGGGCGTTTAGGCTAATGTATACAATATAAATGACTTTATGTGTTAGTATATTATGTATATTAAGCATGTATCTTTAATATTTATGTATCGCGTCGCTTTTCGGTTGGTCCGGTTGAGGACTTGCTTCTTCAGATGTATCCAATCATAAGATGAAATAATTTGAGATATTATTTTAAAAACCAACTCAATGAAATTTTAAAAATATAACACTACTTAGATGAAATGAAATACACAACATTTCCTTTAATTTCTACTAATTAGTTACAGTGAATTAAGTACACAAAAATATTTGTATTTATTTATTTACACGCTATCGCGAATTGTTTTGAGAGTTGTTTACTATCGTTTCGATTAATAAATATAACATTTTATTTTATTACATTCAATTATTGATATTTTAATATCATCATAAATTGGCTCCGGTATCATCGTACCAATGCCATACACGATTGTGGGATTGAAAGGAATAGGTCATCGGATCCTAGTATGCCATCTCATCCATACTAAGAAAATATTTTTAGGATTTTTTTGATGTAACAATTGAACTCCGAGCAACATTAACAAGTGACATGACCTCGACTCTTCAACTTGATGTTACACCAGTACATGACATGACTTTCGCTCTTCGAAGACATTTCACTAGGTGAACCGAGGCAATATGCAGAAATAAATGAAAATATGAATTAAATATATTAATTAGAAAGATATACACATAAAATCAATTTTATCGAAAAATATTGTTGTTGTGCCACCGGTATTCAAACCTGGACATCTTTCCTAACCAAGGAAGGTGCATTATCTAACTATGCTATAGCGACAATATTTTTAGCGACAATTTTCGAACATAAATGATACCTTTTTGATATTAATACATTTAATCGTTCCATTATTTGAAAGAGCCATCTACCTTATTTTTAGAGAATCTCAAATACCTTTGAGTAAACTGATAGCAGACGCCAGAATTATCAATTCATTTTTATTAAATTTTGGACACATTGATACAACTTTATTACTAGAAGAACACATTCTTATTGTGAAGTTGTAATTATTCAGAACATAGGTCTGTGATATTTTAAATATGAATTAAATATATTAATTAGAAAGATATACATATAAAATCAATTTTATCGAAAAATATTGTTGTTGTGCCACCGGGATTCGAACATATAGGTTCGAAAATTGTCGCTAAAAATATTGTCGCTGTAGCATAGTTAGATAATGCACCTTCCCCGGTTAGGAAAGAGATCCAGGTTCGAATCCCGGTGGCACAACAACAATATTTTTCGATATAATTGATTTAATATGTATATCTTTCTAATTAATATATTTAATTCATATTTAAAATATCACAGACCGTCTGTTCTGAATAATTACAACTTCACAATAAGAATGTGTTCTCCTAATAATTAATAAATGATTATCAATAATCCAAGAAACAATGTCTTCCACTTCTAGTAACCCAATGATTAATCTAATTGTCGTCGATATTTATCCGTTACCAGTAGCTCCCGTGTTAAAGCGATCAAATTGAAAAAAGGAAAAATAATTAAAATCAAAGATAAAAAAGAGGATTACTCTAGAATCATCTTTCGACAGTGATGATGCGAAAAAGGTAGTTTCAGTGGAAGAACAAGATCCTGCTTGTATTTATCATCTCGAGCTGTTTATTAATTTACGCGCTAGAGAATGGCGACTGAGATGTCAACTTTGTAAGAATTGGCGTCACGCAGAATGCATTGGCCCTTCCAGAACTGCAAAACGCGTTATTTGTGATGCCTGTTCCAATTCTTAGATTTAATAATAACTATGTCTGTGCCATCACATCCGTGAGTATTGAGTGAGATGGCACATTTGAGGGATTTTGTTTTTTTAATATTTTCATAATGAATTATTTTATTTCTTTTTATTATATAAACTATACCTAATAGATCTGTTTACGCGCCTTGTTACTTCAATTGGCACCTCTGTGCTTCCTGGTTTATAATAATGTACACGTGTGTGAGTGAGTATTGACGCCCTTTTTTCGGAAACCTAAGACATGCGTCATTCTTTTTGCATACCGTGTTTTGACCAACCAGTCTAGCAGTCCAAATAAACCGCGAGAGCGTTCGGTCGGACGATATCTAAAAAAGACAAACCAGCTAAAAGAACAGCAAAAATAAAAAGATTAGTGCAGTTCATGTATCATATGTGTGTGCTTATTGTTAATCGGAAACCTGGGAACCAGCTATCGAAGGCATTTACATAAATAAGATAAAAATATGTCTTTATATTTATATGCGTTATTTATTTAATTGATATTTTACAAAAAGTATGCCATCTCAGTTCATTCTCCCCTATGTATATTTATTTTTCAATAGTTTCGAATAATGTAAGCGATAGTAGGTACCTTTCACATTTGCATATCAGAATCTTAGAATTGTAAAATTGTTTAAAATTATAATCGCTCGACTTTATTTTGACAAAAATAAAGGTAATTTTGAAACGAACCATCGAGACGAAACGCGCGACGGCCGCGTCGGCCCTTCACGCTGCGATGACTATAGTACGTGATGCATAATTCTATTACTTTGCATAATTATTTCTCGAACACACTGTAGAATCTCCGCGTGTGCATGTGCGCGTGCACACATGCACGCTGCCACAGGCGACAGCGAATGCAAATAACAAAAAAGCGACATGCTGCACACAACGACCAGAAGTAGGTTTATTGAAAGAGAATAAATAGTATGAAAAGGCACAATAATATCAACGTTGCACAGTTGACAAACTAAAAACAATGGAAATATATCGCTTAAATTTGACAGAGCAGTGGAGTAATGCAATATTTCTAGTCTAGTTTATCAATCTTGTGTTAGTTATTTTTATAACGAAAATGTTGCGAAATAATATTTCTGATCATTTCGACCACTCACTACGCTGCATGTGGTGAGTCAACAGATGAAGGAAACCATTGCGCATGCGCGATATCGCAACCACAGCGCTACACCGGGAATATCCGACAATTGTACTTACTTAAAAAACGCGCCTCGTACTATCACATTTTCCCGTCTAGCATAATTTCTATACGTATATTTTTTATTGTTTGTTCAGCTATCAGATAAAACTGAATGTTAATTTCGTACTATGTTCCCACTAGAAATACTAGGTCGTTGGCGTTATTTCATGTAAATGTTTAAAAAACTAATTATTATAGTAACCCATCTATACAAAGACTTTACAGGCTCGGGAAGGATTTCAGTCTTGTCGATATATACATTTATTCAACGCTTAAATAAAGTGTAATGACTTTAATGCTGTAATATTGAGACGAAGGTGTAATTGATTAAGGTATTTATTTAATCATTCATTTTTTTCATGTTGATGAAATATTATTTCAGTCGCTGACTTTCAATACCCGCTATAACACGTTTTCATAATATCGAGAAAAACAATCAAAACCGCTACTGGTTTAATTCCAGACATTAATACTTTTTTATAAAATATATTAATTACTTTCAACTAAAACAAAATTATTGTATTTAATTGAACCTAAATGTGTATATAATAAAAACCTATATGATATAAAAAAACATGGCAGGTTTTGAAAGTCTTTTCACGTTATGCCGGGTTTTGTTTACCCTAATATTATAATTAATATTGCTAGCTAACGTATTTTTAAAATGAAACAAACATTTTTAAATAAAATAATAATTCCGAATAATATATTGTATAACTCAAATTTGTTAAAAAAGTGTTGTAGCTGATTTTAAAATTCAGTGACACATTTATTGTATTTAAATAAATGTATTTAAAAATCTATAAGAGAGTTGATGTGTATATAGTAAATAATAGCTTCGTATCTATGAAATATTTATTATTTGTTTAATAACTGCCTTTGTATGTGAAAATCCAGTAATTGTGTGTCCTTAGACATATTCAAATATTGCTAATAATATACTGGTCAAAATAATAAAATATTGATTTTTCAGGCGTATTCTAGAATAATGTGTTAAAAACATTTTGTAGATAAAGAATATTGCTTTAAATAATAATTAGATTCTCATTGTGACATATATACTGTTTCAGAAAAAATGAATTAATTTTTTTTGTCTATAGATGGCGATAGTGTAGTGGTACTCGAAATGTTTCCACATATTAACCTGAACGTTATATTTATATAAAGTGATCACTTAATCCAGCCGAATACAGGTCGTAAACCTTGTGATTATCCATAATTCCATATATTTTCCATTAAATATAATAAAAAATAGTTTCGTCTCGGTGAGATATCTATTATTTGTTTAATAAATAAAAAACCGTTTAAGCAAATCTTATCATCATTATATATTCTGTGTACAGTCTACACTTAAATAACTCGGTTGATTATGAAATGGACTGTAATGTAACCAAATACAATAATTATTGCAGCAGCCTGATTCTCAATTGAAATTATTAACTATTACTAATTATTTAGTGTTTTAATTGTTGTTACATTATAGACACAGTGCATTAATCACCGTACTCCTCGAATAACTAATGTTGGTTTTAATGTTTATGTTGTACTTAATTTTTTCTTATGTTTTTATTTATAACGCATCTGCATCGAAGCAGAATAAAACAACCGGCGCATATCCATTTGTTTTCCTTTTTCCTCTCGAAATCATCCGACTCCTCTTCCCCGTCAGAATCCATTCTCCAACCCGGATATTTCCCTCCCCCCTTATTCATGTAAAGGGATGGATTTTTTTAGAGATATAGAACTTTAAAATGAAATAAAACACATAAAAATCATGGTAATGACTTTATTGGAAAAATAATTTCATGCCATTAATGTTTAAATGTGATTTGATAAAGCGCAATCCGAAAGTCCAATTTTCAACCACTTTTTGAAGCAGCTGGGGCCGTTTATCGGCAATAACGCCACGAATTTTGGCTTCTAAGTGGTCTATCGTATTTAGCTTACCGGAAAAGACATGCGACTTCACATCTCCGTACAGAAAATAATCCAAAGATGTGAAAATCACACGATCTTGGAGGCCAATTCACAGGTCCATTACGCGAATTATGCGCTCATCGAATGTTTCCTTCAATAAATTGATTGTGGCGCGCGTTGTGTGGCATGTTGCGCCGTCGTGTTGAAACCACAGCTCTTCCACACTAAAAAAACGAAAAGGTCAGTAATCATGGATCTACAGCGCTCTCCATTGACTATAACGTTCTGGCCGGCATCTTTTTTGAAGAAACAACAGCTTCTTTGTTGCGCACTGTACGACGTCTCTGCGAATGGGTATTATCAATTAGAGTATCGTAGTACGAAAACGACCCATGGTTATTCGAATTCCTCGCTCAAATGGACAATTGTATCGACAGTAAAATTGATGTAGCGCATGTTAAGTTTCGCAAACTGAACCATGATTTTTGAAATAAATAAAAAGTGTTCCCAATTCGAAAAACAATCCTTCAAAAAATACACCTTTATAATTTTCCATCCAAAAATATTGCAATAATATTTAATTGGGGTGATCCTTTATTCTGAAGTGATTTCGTTTTATCAACTTAAAGCACGTTTTTTTAAATTCATGAGTAAAAATATTTTTTTGATTATTATACCAATACCTATTTAAATTTTATTTTTTTACTATTTTGATTTAATTTTAAAGTAAATGTAAATAAACTTTCATTTACATGTAAACAGTTATTCAAATGTTTTTTCTTTTCAAAATTTCATACTCATATTACTTATTCTCTTCTACCTTCACACGCATGAAATACTCAAATCAATATTTTTCTTTTATATTTAAATAAATAAAATATATATGTACATTAATAAATACTATCGTTCTGGCGTATTATTCCTACAAATAAATATACCTAAACAAAGTCTGCATTGGGGCATGTGTTATCCTAGTAGGGCGGACATGGAATTATTTAAAAAAATCATTTATATTAGAAATTAGTGTAGAAGCTCATGACAAATTCAGATGTGTGATATTCTGCATAGTGTAGATATACAAGGAACAGTTTTAAAAATTATTATGATTTACAGAATTTGCTAATCATTTGATAGAAAATGGTCATGATTTTGATAAAAAATTGGGATTGTCAATTTTGCATATAAACGGTGTTGGTCACAAATTAAATAATTTGGAATCGTTAGAGATAAATAAAGCGTGTAAAACTAATCAAAAAATTATAAACAACCAACTAAATTTAACTACGAGTCCCATTCTAAAATTTTTTCCTAAAAATTATTCGAGTAAATTTGTATTAAGTAATGATTTGAGTTAGGTACTAAATTTAAAAATAGATTTTTTTTAAATAGATTCTGTCAAAGAAACAATATGTTTTTTAGTTAGTTATGACATCCTGAAGAAGAAAATGGTAGTTTTCGAAACCGGTAGATGTATTTAAACTCATTTTAGTGGTTAATAAAACAAAGATAAAAAATAAAAATATGAATCTTAACCACAAAGATAACATTGCTGATTTTAAAAATTATTATGATTAATAATATTATTATATTATTAATAGTTTATGAATTAAACGTTTAAGAATAAAGATAGAATTATATATACATAACGGCTGTATTAAGTCAACATTAAAATAAATTGGTAGGAAATTCATAAGGATTAAACATTATAAAATACTTATTATTATGATTGGTACAAAATATCAACCTATAATTTTAAAGTTTTGTTAATCTGAGCATCGATGTACGTGTGACGTGTTATTATTATACAAGCCCGGGGCTAATTGCAGCTAGCCCGTTAAAGCGTAATAATGAGTGTTAACTATTGATAAAATATTTAGATGCATAAAATATTAATCAGAAATACCTGAAGAATTTACTCGAGATTGTGAGCTGCCCAATATAATAGACGATTGATAAAATCGACCGAGTGTTAGAAAAAGTTGTTTTAGTATAAAAAATATTCAAATATTATTCAAATAATTATAAAAAGGCGAAAGTATTGTACCGCTTTTCTAATAACTATAGTTAATGTGATAATGATAACATGTAGTATAAATTATGGTTTAATAAAAAAATTCTAATAATCATGTTCAATAATCAAACTTTTTTTTATGTTAAATAATAAGCATATTCATGATTCTGAATACATTTTGTGTTTATTATAGATTGAAGAAAAAAACTTTATTAGGTTCTGCATGATTCATTGATAACATGGCTTTGCGCCTTTGTATCCTCGCTTCATTAAAATAATCATCAGAAACGCATAAGTTTCGATTGGATTATCTAATAAAAAGAAAAGTCTCGATCGAATCATCGATTTAGTTAAGCTTTAAGTACCCGTTAGAAGAAAATACATTTCCTACATATATTTGACATTATTCTTTTCGTAAAAATATTTGATTTTCATAAAACATTTTTAGTGTGTAAAGTATAATAATATAGTATAGCACGGATCCCTGCAGGGTGGACATAAAGCCTCCGTAGTGTTTGTAAAGGCAGGTTTTAAAATGAAAACCGATTACAAAGGGACCGAGTACTAACGTATCTGTTCACATAAAAATACGCCCAACTGGAGGTAGGCACCGGAATATACTTAATAGCAGGATTGTCTATCGGTGGGACGTGCCCACAATACACCCAAAATATACACTCAATTATTTAGCTAATAAATAGCACGTTCAAACTAGGCGCGTTGTCGTAGAGTAGATGTCTTAAAATTATGGTTGGGATGAAGCTTTAGGCTGTGTGAGGGTGGACCCGCCACTTACCCAGGACTGTTTATAAGCAAAAGTTCCTATATGGTCCTATTCATTCACCGCCTGGTTGGCATTTTTTTAACGCTACTAGATAGCTGTGCAACTTCGTCTTTCACATGTGACAAGACGGAGCCGAACAGCTGCCATCTCAAAAACCCTCACATTCCCCGATCGTTATTTATTATGATTTACATTACAATTGACATTAATGAAATAAATAGAAAGGAATGGTACATAAATATTTGGGAAAATAACACAAAGTAAGCAACATAATATAAGAATTGCAATGCAGAATTAACAGAATGTTAGTATTTTACTTCGGTCGGGGAGCCGAGGGAGAGAGGGATCACACCTCCGAAAAGGGGAAAAGAACAAAACAAAAAGGAAAACGATCTTACCAGTCTTCGGAGCACCACTGTCGGCAGTTCTCATCTCAAATAAACACTAGAAAACAGTAAAACTTTAGGGGTTCCAGTAAGAGCCCCTTAACAGTTTCCATATAGACATCCAGACTCTGACAAAGGTCCTGAACAACTCCAAATTCCTTTTGCAACTAAGCAGATCAGGGCTTCGGATGGAATTTCGATCCACTCTCACCAAATCATCAATCATAATATCTTCTCTAGCATTCGTCAAAATCTCACAGTGACAGAGGATGTGGTCCGGCGTCTGTCTCACATAGTTACAAGCACACCACGGATCCGCTACAAGACCTAAGTCATACAATTAGCTGTTTTAGGCTATCACTTTTCCGTTGTCTTCTTAAAACGTGTACATATGTTTAATGGGGTGTCGGATAACTTTACAAATGCCAAATCTAAGAATGCCAACTCCCAAATAGTCAACTTCCAAAACGTCCAAGTCAGTCTCCGACAAACCGGTGACAGATCGGGGAAATTCAGTCAGTATAAACATAAATTAAATTATCTGTACATAATTATGTATATTATTTTAGAATGTACCTAACACTGTTGTACTAAATGTTTTTTCCACTTATTAAGTATTGCTGATTGTAAATTATTGGTATACAATTGTTACATTTTAACTAATTAAACCAGAATATCCAAAACAATTTTTAGGTATTACACTAGATAATCCATAATCTATTTGAAATAGTCTTCATAATTAAGTATTAAATATTTTTGATTTACCACTTATATAAACTACACATATATGACTTTTTTTAGTTGTTGGTCATCTGGAACTTGGATTTTGAGATCACTGTCCAGAAATTGGCTTATCATGATCTCGGAATAATAATCCACACCTATTTGAGGTAATCGTAGTACGCGAGTACAGAGTGAATATTTGTTTGGCCACCATTTTGGTCTGGCAGATATTTGTCAGTTCGTATTTGATGTAGAGAGTAGTTGATTATAATTTATTATGGAGCAACGCGTGGAAGTCATTAAAACATTTTATCTAAATAATAATGTCAATGCAGTAATCATTAATAGTGATCGCTATCGTCACATGTTGGAAAACTTCTTGGTAGCCGAATTGGGTCGATTGTGCCTGCAACACGAATGGATAAATCCAAGCTACGTCCCGGCCGCATAATGTCAAAAATTGTGATATCGACTGGCCTCCTAGATCACCTGATTTGATGGCTTCCGACTATTACCTGTGGAGGTACTTGAAAGAAAAGGTCTAGGCCAATAAGCCAACAACAATTCCGATGCTACAGGACAACATTCGAAATGAAATTGCTAAAATAACACACGAATTGTGCGAGAATGTTATGAAAAATATGGTTAAAAGAGCACGCATTTGTGACGCCGCCATAAGCGGCCACTTGGCCAATATCATATTCCATACATAATTGTAATAAATCAAATAATCTATAAATAAAAACCAAATTAAACCTCGTGTTTTATTATTTCCTAGTTATTCAAAAAACATAATCTTTACCCTGTACGTGAAAATTGTTACATTTTACAAAATATAACATTTAAAGCTAAAAAGTTAGATACACTGGCTTATCTAACTGTTGGATGACTGATAATTCAAGAGACAGACAAACTGTCCAATCCATGCTTTAAATTGGCCAAATGACCATTCAGCTAACTAAATTCATCTCATTATTTTTCTCTTTTCTAACACATACGCTAACGAGTAAAATGTAAGACATACTGCAATAATTTTTGGAATCGTATAGTGAATTGTTAATAAACAATGAATTAAAAAGGCACAATATTGCTGGTTTATTGTTTCTGAACAAGATTGTTAATAATCTGTGTGATCGCGACGTCTAAAGTAAAGTTTCAAGCAAGTACCAGATCATTGAGGAAGCAAAAAATGTTCAAACTAAATATCGACCACATCAACACTGCGTTCTTTAATCCGATTTCGGGAAAGTGTATATTATATAATAACACTAACAAGAAAATACAAAATAAAAAAAAATATGAAAATTTATCCAAATGTAATAAAAATGAATTAATAAGATTTGTCATAATATAAAGATACATAGTTTTATACATATAATATCACAGAAATGTACCTCTATTAGTCATTGAATAGAAGTGTTAATATAAATTAGACGAATATGACATGTCTATTATTGTTATCAAAAATTTGACAATTAGAAAACTGTAATGCTGTCGTACTGTAGGCATTATATTATTAATTATTAATATTATATCCTATGTACGTAGGTAATTATTTAAAGTATATTCTATGTACGTCTTTCGCGCCCGTCTTATACGCAGAATCTGAATATTGTTCACTCGCTCACATATCATGCAAACTAAAAAATCGTACATAAAAATAAATATAAACATAATAGACTAGAAAATAATACATATTAACAAACTTGATTTTCACACAAAAATAAACTCAGTCATCAAAAACACACCCAAAAGAGGGACAGTGGACGAGACACAAAATGTTTTGAGTCACACTTACACGGACAGACTAACAGAGTTGCAAAGCACGAGGTGTGAATATATACTGTAATATTTCATTTATATATATATATATATTATCAATGCATAATTCATATCCATTGTAGTGTCTATAGGCTACGGTGGGTAGTCACATTATAGTGAACACGCGTGTGATGAAAATTTTAAAAGGTTTAATGATCATATCTTTAGTGTAGCTCATTTATGCTGGCCTACGTTGTGTCATTAACCGTAATATAAAATATAATTAAAAAAATCATACAGCCTTCAGGAAACATTTTGAGAATCGCGTCGAGCGGCGTTCGGGGGTGCTCTCCTCCACCCCGCGCGGCGGAGGGTGGCGGGGCCGGGCAAACGGACGCTTTTCACAATTTTACATCGCTTTTTGTTAGGCGCGCCGCTGCCATCCCGCGCCTGCCGCCCGACAGTCAGATAATGCCTGCAGCGAGCAACAAAGCACCCGCAAAACGTGTCGATGCAAATTCTTTTATGCACCGGACTGATAAATTTATGACCAAATTACATGCGTATATCGATGGAAAAGTGCAAATGAAAGGTCGCTGAAAGGCTTTCAACACTATTGGTTTTGATGCACAATGTAGATACTAGCATTGCCTACGTATTAATTAAAAAAATTAATTACTTTATTAAACATATCATTAACAATTGTTATTATAGTTATGGGGGGTGTTGTAATGTTAGACTGACATACCACACTGTTCGGACAGAATGGTGTTAGATTTTTTCTGGGATTTCTTTTCAGCTATTCTTGTTGCTGTTTGAGAGAGTTTTGAAGAGGACATAAGAGAACAAATAAATAATTGAATAGGCTAAAAAAATGAAATGATTAATTGTCAAACCACACCACAAGAACGGACCATCTTTGGACGCATGCAGTCATCCAAAGTACCCTAGGGGAATCAAATGGCCCTAAAACCCGCTGGACTGACGAAATCATCAAATTCTACAAAAATACGTGATAGTGAATAACAATAGACAGAGAAAAATGAGAGATACTTGGAGAGGCTTTTATCCAGCAGCTGATTAAAAATATTCATTACTTTTTAAAATAAAAATATATATTTATTAATGTAGAAGTTATGACCATATGGTACTCATTCTCTCAATTTTTACTTCACAAAAATTTTATTCTCTGCGTTCCATTGATAATATTTCAAATCATATATATATTACACAATTTTATAGTTATTTTTTGTGTGAAAATCAAGTTTGTTAATATGTACTGTTTTCTAGTCTATTATGTTTATATTTATTTTTATGTACGATTTTTTAATTTGTATAATATTCAGATTCTGCGTATAAGACGGGCGCGAAAGACGTACATAGAATATACTTTAAATAATTACCTACGTACATAGGTTATAATATTAATAATTATTAATATAATGCCTGCAGTACGACAGCATTACAGTTTTCTAATTGTCAAATTTTTGATAACAATAATACACTGTCATGTCCATTCGGAAACGAACATATTCGTCTAATTTATATTAACACTTTTATCCAATGACTAATAGAGGTACATTTCTGTGATATTATATATATAAACCTATATATAAAATATACAATTTATCGAATAAAAGACTATCTAACACACACAAGAATTTTAATAATATATTTTTATTTTTTGTGTGTCACCGCCATCTTTGAACAGAGTAATGTAGGAATGGAGGCTGTCACGTGTCTGTAGGTAGATGAGGCAGAGAGAGGCCAGAATTCAGATGCATCGCAATACGAAAAGTGATGAATCCATCATCCTGAACCGGTTCAATTTATTTTTTCAATAAACAATGCCTCGCTATATTTTTTCGTTGACATCAGTGCAATTTCATCAATGCAGTACAATTTGATTAAAAATTCTATCAAAGCTCGTTTCTATTTTCAAAATACAGAAAGGTCATTATAAATATTTCTTTATTTGTTGCATTGTTTACTTTCTTATTTATATTTTTTAAAAAAATAAGCACTCATTTTTATATTTATTTTAAACTGTCCACACTAATTTAATATAAAAAATATACGTCTTTTGTATTATAATACTTGTATAATTCATATTCTTATAACTTATGGTGATTTTAACTGAAATTGGTGACTGATTATTTGTAATTAGCCAAGCAATCGCTAACACACTAAAAACTAAACCCCCAACAGTTAAATATCACTTTTACAATCCACCAATCACACAATCAGTCGCGATAACGAGGTTTAGCTCATCACCAGGTAATACCTAATTTCGTGATACATGTATGAACATTATTTGAGGACTTTTAACGATACGACACTTCAATTTTCAATTAAATTTGATATTCACCACTATGAAATATTTCATTTTAAAATTATTTCAGCGTAGGTATGATGTATTCGGTTTGTCCTTAGAATGGTTTTGCAATTAGGGAAACGTTCAAAACTTTGATTATGTTTATTAAATGGAACGAGAAGAAAGTTTTTGTGACCGATAAAATCGCGCGAGATATTGAATTGACGAGGGAGAAATAATATCCCTACCCTTGCAGTATTAAAGTGTAATGGTGGGTGTAGCAGTATATGTTTTACAATGATTCTCCACCCCCAAACCCTTCCGCCCGCTGCGCGGCACCCTGCACCCCGCTCGCCGCTCGCCGCTCGCCCCAGCGCACGCAATTAGCCGATTAACCATTTATAAACTGCGACCTGTCAGTTTTAAAACACCCCCCATACATAAACCCGGGGATAAGGAGTGACCTGACCGCACAAGGGCTGGGGAGGATTGCTGAAGCACAGCCAGTTTTTAAATCCGTTACTTTCTCCGTTCGGGGGTAGGTACTCTTGAAGGGCGTGCGGGGTCAGTAGGTGGTTGAATCATAAAAAAGTCCGAGTTAGAATCATAAAACAATCGGTATTTAAACCAAAGTCTCACATTTGTATTCTTGGCTAAAGCGTGATGGTGCTACTGTTGATTTTGTGTGAAATGTATTATATATGGAAGTGTAATATGTATAATATTATCTATTTCAGGATGGGTTACTTCACATCACTCAATGCGCATAATACAAATATGTATTTTCAAAACAGCGTGCAAGCAATTTAATTGCGTATGAGAATTTACCTCAAGATTGTATTTTCTTTTTTATAAATCAAAAATGACATTAATATAAAACATATCAATATATATAAATAGGACGTATTTAGATTTAACGTCGAAAATACATTTAAAAATTCTATTATTTTAATAATAATGAATTTTTAAATATACAAAATAGCAGCAAATAGTTTTCGGGTATGATTGGTCGATTCATTGAAGATATTAAGGATTGAATTTATAAATGTGAAAAAATAACACTTCAGATGTCCAACTGTGACAGAGTCCCATCTACAATTGAAGCGTTCGTTGTTTGAATATTAATTAAACTTTCCTATATATGTATGTGAATAATCATTCAGGGAACTGTGTCTCATCAAATTAGTATACCCCCTTTCTACTCATCGGGTCTTCAAAGAATAAGTAATTTCGATAGCGCTCGAGTGAAAATGTAGCCACATTTTTTGAGGTTAAAATAACATAAATCATGTTGAATACCTCTCTTAATTATATGAATTTTACTGCAAAATTTAAATTGCACGGTGAACGATTTTTATGACAGTTCTCAGTGGAGCTTGGCCGATGAAACATCACCGTACAAAAATAATTACTGGCTTTCAATTTATAAGATGAACATATTTTTTAATGTATTTTTAATACGAGAGATAACATCTTGGTTAAATAAATAAGCTTAGAATAAGTTCATTTGTAAGTAGTGTCTGAAACGGTTCCGCAGCAAATGTGTCGAAGTGACCACCGCCACCGGCGCGGCGGGTCCCAAACTGAAGGGCTGCGTGCGGCTGCGAACGGCCGAAAGTTATTGTTAAAAGTAAGGTTACCCAGATTATGGTTATGGCCGCTTGTTCGGGCGGTTGGCAGTTAAACACTTTCACACAAATCGCTCGAAAACCCCGTGGAAATTTTCAATTATTGCCAGTTAGTTCGTTGGAAAACATCGAACGAAGCAAATAAATTACTTTTATTTATTATGTAAAATAATAATCCGCATTTACAGTGAATGTTAGAACACTCAATTTTATTACGTGAGCAGGATTTTAAAAGCCTTTTTTGGCATTTTAAATCGTAAATCTCGGCCAAAGAAAAATGTATAACAGTAACGTAAAACGTATAACCGTAAAGATTGGTATTTTTAAAGGTTCTTTTAAAATAATATACGTACATATGTCACATACATTGAAATAGCATTTTATAGAAAATTAAAAGTATTAATTAGAAAGATATACATATAAAATCAATTTTATCGAAAAGTATTGTTACGCTACCGGGATTCGAACCTGTATCTCTTTCCAATCCGGGGAAGGTGCATTAACCAACTATGCGACAGCAGACAGTACAACTACCGTTCCATTATTTGAAAGCCATCTACTTTGTTTTTACAGAACCTCAAATACCTTTGGGTAAACCGATAGCAGACGCCAGAATTAACAATTCATTTTTATTAAATTTTGTACACATTGATACAACTTATATATTATTAAGGAGAACACATACTTATTGTGAAGTTAAAATTATTCAGAACATAGGTCTGTGATATTTTAAATACCAATTAAATGTATTAATTAGAAAGATATACATATAAAATCAATTTTATCGAAAAAATATTGTTGTTGCGCTACCGGGATTCGAATCTGGATTTCTTTTCCAATCCGGGGAAGATGTATTACCAACTATGCTACAGCGACAGTATTTTTGACTAATTATTTTTGAATAATTACAACTGCACACCTTAATAAAATTAAAATAACTAAACGTATATGATCCAATACCTATCACGAACTTATAAACTGATAAACCAAATTAATTTTCTTTTATATTAAATGTTATTTACAGCAAACCTGGATGCATATTCCGCAAGCTGAGTGAGAACGTAATATAAAGAAAAGTGAGAAATAATCAATTTTTTTTTTTTTTTTTAGGAGAACACATTCTTATTGTGAAGTTGTAAATATTCAGAATATAGGTCTGTCAAATGATGGAACGATTAAATGTATTAATATCAAAAAGGTAACATATAGGGTCGAAAATTGTCGCTAAAAATAATGTTGCTGTAGCTTAGTTGGATAAAGCACCTTCCCCGGTTAGAAAAAAGATCCAGGTTCGAATCCCGGTGGCGCAACAACAATATTTTTCGATAAAATTGATTTTATATGTATATCTATATAATTAATATATTTAATTCATATTTAAACTATTATTTTATATTTATGCACCCAAAACATAAGTCTAAAAATCGACAAAATGATGTGCTCTCACGTCGCACGTGGAAGATGTGTGCCGGGCACGCGTGCGTAGTGTTTTCCCGCCGTGCGCTAGTTACGGGGGTCGCCGCGGCTACCGTCAAATTTCTCATTTCAGGTTTATTACGCTGACGTGATTAAGACCTCGGCCATATTTCTCCGCAAAGCATTATAAATATAATAAATCAAACGTAAATTTGGTCGTGAAAGGCGAGCTTAGCGAGAAAAATGATCTCGCCGATTGCGGCCGTCCGCCGGGCCGCTGGTCGCCGCTCGGCCGGCTATCGCGGCACTGATCTGACCCGAAAATTAAATGTTAATCGTCTCCGAAACGTACTAAATACGCTCCGGGCATGCGAGAGGGTTATTGAAAATTTTACACATTACCTAGCGTCGTGGCTGTATCCCAGCGCCGGTACCTGCGACCCGCGAGGCGCGGAGGTTGCGAGTAGGATGCCGCCTTAACAACTTCATTTTACATTTCCTTATTTTCAAAAAACTTTCAAATCTCAATCATAATCCAAAATCGTAGAAGCGAGTCTCTAGCACCAATCGCAGTACAAATTCAACGCATTAGTACTTCATTTTAATTGTTTACCAACCTTGTGTTAATAAAAGCTATGTTTTACATAAATTTAATAAAACAAAATTGCGACAGAGACTAGAGCTTAATAAAAAATAAGTAAATACTTATTAAATGAACTAATTAGAAAGATATACATATATAATCAATTTTATCGAAAAATATATTGTTGTTGCTACAGAGATTTGAACCTGAATCTCTTCCAATCCGGAGTAGGTGCATTATCCAACCATGCTATAGCAGACCGTACCATTGTCGATAAATTTTCGAACCAATATGTTACATTTTTCAAATTAATACATTTACCGTTTCATTATTTTAAAGTCATCGACATAATTATTATTTACTTATTATTTACTTTTATATATTGATTATATATGTATATCTTTCTAATTAATACATATAATTAGTATTTTAAAAAACATCACAGACCTATGTTCTGAATAATTACAACTTCACAAAAATAATGTGTTCGCCTTAATAAAAAATAAGTAAATGAATAAAATATAGATATTAATTTTTCATATTGATACTATTATGTTAAATAGTAGATAGTCATTTAATATAACAAAATAATAATTGATCCAAATTTATTAAGAATGAAAACTACAAATTACTCGTACGATCGGCAGAGATCGATGTCAACTATTTGAACTATTAACTTTTCGAACTATTAACTATTTAAACTATTAACTGTTCGAACTATTAACTGTTCGAACTAATAACTATTTGAACTATTTTGTATCTGGGCTTGAGTTGCTTTTAATTCAACATGTTTTAGTAATATATCGTGAAAAACGTTTCTTAGTAATGTTATTATATTCGGAAATAATCATATCATTAAATATTTCTACCGTACGTATTAGTCATCAATAAATTTCAGTAAAGAAATATTATTTATAGTTTTTTTTTGAAGCAGAACTGTGAATTTAACGAATTAAATTAAATACTAATTTTAATGTATTAATTATAAATATATAGACAAATTTTCGAACACATTACACATTTTCAAATTAATACCTCTGTCGTTCCATTATTTGAAAGCCATCTACATTGTTTTTACGGAATCTCAAATACCTTTGAGTAAACCGATTGCAGACACCAGAATTATCAATTCATTTTTATTAAATTTTGGACACATTGATACAACTTATATTATTAAGGAGAACACATTCTTATTGTGAAGTTGTAATTATTCAAAACGTAGGTCTGTGATGTTTTTAAATACTAATTTTAATGTCTTAATTATAAATATATACATATAAAATCAATTTTGTCGAAAAATATTGTTTTTGTTATACTGTCCGTATACCGTCAGTGCTTACCCGGAAAAGCTCTACAGTAGATTGATTCTTCGGCCATGATGTTCTCCTTCTTCCGGAGCCCCGACTTGCAGTAATCTTTCCCTGCATTATAAGATCTCGTACTTCTCCGGATGTCTCATTACGTGTCTGAGATATTGAAATTTTCGGATTTGTATTAAGACGCCATAACAATATTTATTCTATGTTTTAAACATCAATTTTATTAATAACTTCTTATACTGTATTTTTTTGTTTGAATTAAGCGAGTCTCATGATGCAACTTTCGAAAATGCTCAATACACTTTATTCGGTAATGATCAGGAGACCTCGAAACCATTCTCCGTTAAAAAGTTTATAATATATTGGTATGTATGTTTTTGCTGTAAGATCGGTTTAAAATATCCCGGCTAAATTCGTTTACCAACCTGATGCGTCATCTTATTTTAAAATTCATTAATTCATTAATATTACACACATACATGTACTTGATTCTTTCCATGACCAATACCAGCTATTTTGTATAGCTGCGCATATACTGATTAATTATCTTTAATTAGTTATAAGCTGGCCAGATAACATCAGACAGGTTGCTGGGCAAAATTAGAAGTAAAGCCGAAGAAAGCAAAAAATAGAAAAAAATAAAAAGTGAAAATTTACTTTTGTAACTTAAAAATAATGATTAACGCAGCGCACCCATCATAAGATAGTTAAAATGATACGGCTTAAATTTCCATTTAAAATAATGAAATGATTTTCCATAAAAATATTTTGTTGCAATTAACGAGTTTTCAGCATTTTGTTACTTGATCGTTTATATACACATATACATATTATTAAAATAGTTCAAGTTCAATAAAATGCTTCAGTACTTGGTAAAAATTTTAGTAGACACTAATGTCAAAAAATAAATACAGGGTGGCCCAAAAAAAGTGAAAGCATCTCGTAACACATGAGTTATTTCAAAACATAATTAAATATAATTCTTAATGTGATTTTTTTTCGCACAATCTTTAGCTAATCAGATATCAAAACACTCCCCCCCCCCTCCACCACCGTATTGCATAATCTACTGGGTTTAAATCTGGGCTGTTCGGTGGCGCCACATGCCTGGCTCGATGAAATTAACATTCTCACGATGAAGAAAGTTGCTCCGTCCTGCTGTAATGTCCAGTTAAGCTGTAATGTCTAGCTATACTTCAGGCTTTGTTTTAATAATTTTTTATCAATTTCCTAGCATCCCAACGTTTTTCAATTCGCAGATTTTTGATCAGAATACAGTCTTCTGCGGTGATTTTTATCATTCTATTCTGGGCAACAAAAAATCAAATATAAACAATGTAAAAATTAACAATCAAATTGTCGAAACAAAACGTAATATAGGTAAGTAAGTAAATTAGTAAACTATTTAAGATATTGTTGATATATTAAAACTAATTTTCTTGTAATTATATCACATTTTACGAAATGTTTTCACTTTTTTTGGGCTACCCTGTATATATATATATATAAAGTTGTAAAAATATATAAGTTGTTCGTTTTTCTGTTTGAAAAATGCACATTCGCAATAAAAGGTCGCATGTCCACCAAATACGTTTAAAGGTAATTGATTTCACTCTGATGTTATATCGGTCAGTGGCTTACGAGTGATTGATCGAATCAGAAAGTTTCATTAAGATGCTATAGGTTTTCGTGATACGTATGAGTGAGAAAAGAATGGTAAAGATCTGACATCAGGTAAGAAACTTCACTAATAAATATGTAGGTACAATATTGGTAATAAATATTTTTGTGTGGACAATGCTTTTTTGAGATTTTACTGCATTAACTAATAAACTCTAAATAGCAGGGGCGTGCATTATGTCCAAGCTGGGCCTTACTGAAATTATGAATTCTAAGAAATTAATAAAAATTAAATAATCCGTAATTCGATTTAAATATCTGTAATAATGCGAGATTACAATGGATATATCGCACACCTAGATCAAAACTAAGACAACTCAAAAAATAATAATTTTGAGTTATTATTGTATTCGTGTACTCTATCATATATAAAGGATGTCCAGCGGAAAATTTTCAAGTTTTATATTAAATTTATTTTTTATGATGCGGATTTTACGTTTTATAAATAATATCGACTAAATACCGTCCATTTCTCTTAAAAGACTCTTGCAATCGAACTCTTAAATTTGCAAACACGCGAGAGCACAGAGTTGGTTCAATGGCAGCAACTTCACGGCGAATATTTTCTTGTAGGGACTGAATTGTTCGGGGATTGTTACTGTAAACTCTCGACTTAAGATATCCCCACAAAAAAAAGTTGCACTGTGCTTACCTTAGTCCGGTGACCGAGGTGCCAAGGGTATATCTCCGTACTTGCTGATTAATTTATTGGGAAAAATTCCTCTCAGCTTCTCCATTGAAACTCTAGCTGAGTGTGGAGTGGCCCCGTCTTGTTGAAATTGTGTTCTGTTGTTGAACCCGGGAAATAGCTGCAGTTGCGGTACCAAAAACTCGTTGATCATTCGGCAATACACGTCAGCAGTGACTGTCTCTTGCTGGTTAAAAAAATAAGGGCCGATTATCCTTCGGCAGAAATTGCACATCACACTGGCGTTTTTGGACAATGCAAACGTTTTTGATGACGTTTTCTTGGATTGTCGAGGCACCAGTATCTCATGTTCTATTTATTAACATAGTCATCGATATGAAAATGTGCTTTGTCAGTAAACAATATGTTTCCAAGCGTTTGTGCTGTTCCAAAACGTTCTAGCATTGTACTCACTAAGGTTTCACGTAAAGAATAGTCATTTTCGTTGAGAAACTGCACGATTTGCAGTTTGTATGGGTGAAACTGTAGTTTATTTTTCAAAATAACGTGCACTGTTGATTTTTTTATTCTAGTACAGGCTGCAATCTTCCTTATCAATTTACGCGGATTGCGCATAATTTCACGTCGAACTTGAGCCACATGTTCTGGCGTCGCTGCTGACATTGATGGTCCCGGAGGAGCTTGGTTAAACATTGTCCCTTCTTGTTTGAACAATTGAACCCAATACCAGATAAGTTGCGTGCTCGGCCCATCACTTACTCGTCGAATATTAAAGTGAGTACAAAAAGCGCGACGCGCACGAACCAATGAATCACTACCCTTTAAAAATTGCTCAACCGCGATCGCGCGTTGCGCTCCCGACCAGTGACTCATTGCGACTGGCAAATCCGCAAATCACGCGCGTCGAACAATACCCCTCCCACTTACCTCACCGTGATGGTTTACGAGCAATTACAATTTAATCTTGAAATTTTTCCGCTGAACACCTTATATAATTAACTTAGCCACAGTTCTCGAATAATGTCATTTTAGAATACATTTATGACCTAAAATGTTAATTAGTTTCTTTAGTAATAAAAAATTGTGAAAAATGATTTATTTTTTTGTCTACTGAAAAATGACTTTTTGAGTTGTCTTAGTTTTGATCTAGTCGTGCGATATACTATTTACGAAATTACTCAAAATCAGACACAAATTCGAATATATTCGTCATTGCTATTGAATTAGAATTGCTTTTAGAATTAGAACGATTGGAAACATTATATAAAGATGTTATCGGAGAATTTACCGAAAAAGAATTGAATTGGAAAACAAATAATCTTCATTCACTTGCAAACGATAATGGCTTTTTTTAAAGTCGCCCTAGATGATTTAGGAATGATTTATTTTATTTAGTTATAACATTTGTGTCTTTGATGTGTACACCCACGCACAAACATACATACATGCGTGATATACATCAATCAAGAAAGAAGAACTTTAACTAATTAAACTAGTAAATTTTAAAAGATCTTCACATTCTACTCATGTATAAGCATATAATAAATTCGTCGGTAACATCATAACTTAAATTTATGCCTATCGCATCCCACTGTGCCATCACTGCAATATATGCAATATTGTATTTTAACAATGTATTAATTAGAAAGATAGAGGTACATATAAAATCAATTTATCGAAAAAATATTGTAATAATGGAACGACAGATGTATCAATTTAAAAGTGCAACATATAAGTTCGAAAATTTGTCGTCAACTTACTGTTTTGGTGTAGCATAATCGGTTAATGTATTTCCCCGTTATCCAGATTCGAATCCCGGTAGCAAGAACAACATCTTTCTAATTAATACATGTCATTTGTATTAAATAATCTTTCTCTTGTATTGTATTTATTTGTATTCGAAAAAAAAAACATTAAAACTAATAAATTTCCTCATATTATAATACAACAATTACAATTATAATAGGTTTGTATCTATGAGATTTCGTTAAATTCTCGTATGTAGATATTATATAAAATTAATTTCATTTTATTATTCAAAATATTTATTACATACATATTCAAAAATGTCCAATGAATCGAATAGATTTCAAGCGGGACGAGTGTTGTTTTATTCTTCAGTTCACATCACATAAAATAATTTTAAAATATTAATAATGAAAAATGAAACGAATTAAACCCAGTAATGTTTTCTGACTTTCAACACAACGACGTTATTTATTGCACAATCATTTATACTCCGTCACGATTTAGGTTTTATGTTAATCGAATAAATAACCTTTGTTGTTAGTGCGCTATTTTCATATCGAAAATATTAAATCTACTTTACTACTCTCTGGGCAAAAATCGTACGCCATATTTTTATATTATATTTCGCTATAATTCATTAAATTTTTTAGCGTTATAAATGTGTCTCACGTAATAAAGTAAAACCTTTATTTTGAACATAGATTTTAGTTCTCTGAGAAAATGTATCACAAAATAAATTAGTCAGAAAATAACTACGACAATAAACGTTTTAGGTTTACTATCAACATTTAAATAGGTGTATTTTTCAAAAAAGTGTCAAATTAGGTAAAAAAAACTCGAAAATGATTCCAATTACAATTTTTGTCGAATAATATATTGTATCAACAAAATATCGTTTTTTAGAAGTGAACAATACAATTACTAAGAGATTATAGACATACTCTTATGTGTAGTGTTTTGATACCATTAGGCTGTATTTCCTGTCTTGACGAGTATTTTGTATCGTTATATGTTTTTACACATTCATTCGTATTTTTTAACATTTTCCTTGTATTGCACCATTCCAAATATGATAATATGCAGGTACTATCACATTCCTTTCATTTTCATAACTCTTTTTAAGATTTTTTTTATCAGAACTTTTCTTCTTGTGCTTTAATTCTATCCGAAATCTTTCTATGCGTTCTATATATTATTCTGAAAAAATAAGACTATCCAAGTTTACAACTATTCACAAATTACCAAAAAAGTACCAAAAATAGTAGACATATACAAAAAAAAATCAATAATTCAAATTTTCTAAATTAAAAATCAATTAAATTTTAGAAGCGAATTCCGATCTACAAGATATAGAGATCAAATTGATATCCCAAAACTAAAATATACCGCAACTCAAAATCAATATATTTATCAAGGTATCAAATTTTTTAACAATCTCCCCATCACAATTAGAAAAATTACGGACTATCATAAATTTGTAACTGAAGTTAAAAAAATATGTACACAGACTAACTGAAACATAAATTAACTTGAATATACTCCTTCTCTATACACGAGTCTTACTCTCATAGAGAAGAAACAAATGTTAAAATATATATATATATCCACTGATTATTGAAATTGTATTATATTTTTAATATTAAAAAAATAATTTAAAAAAATTATATTTGAATACTCGTACTGTTTCAGGATTCCCGCCAGCTTTTCATTGCTTTTCTATCAAGCTTGCTTTTTATTGCTTTTGCTATCACGTTAGTTACTTGCTGCTTTTCCTATTAAGCTTGTTATTTACTGCTTTTGCTATCAAGCTCGCTTTTCATTGCTTTTGCAATTGAGTTTGTTATTTATTACTTTTGCTATCAAGCTTGCTTTTCATTGATTTTGCTATCGAGTTATTTACTTACTGCTTTTCCAATCAAGCTTGCCTCCTTTTTATTGCTTCTGCTATTAAGCCTGTTTTTAATTGGTTTTGCTATCAACCCTGCTTTTCATTGCTTTTGTTATTAAGCGTGCTTTTCATTGCTCTTGCTGTCAAGCCTGCTTCTCATAGCTTTTGCTATCATACTTATCATTTACTGTTTTTACTATCATGTCTGATTCATCATACTTTTATTATTTCCATGTCTTAATAGGAACAATTTAATTTAGCTTTAGAATTTTTGTTTACTTAGTTAATGTGTTTAGAAGCGGAGATAATATAATCTTTTCGTTTTATTATGAATACTTTTTACTGCTTTTTATCTACTTTTAAAATAAATTATCATCATATTAACAACCGAGTATTTTTCACAATACGTATAAAGCTTGAAATATTTTTCTTGCTGTAATATAATTTTTTTTTTTTTTTAGTAGAACACATTCTTATTGTGAAGTTTTAATTAGTCAGAACAGACGGTCTGTGATATTTTAAATATAAATTAAATATATTAATTAGAAACATATACATATAAAATCAATTTTATCGAAAAATATTGTTGTTGCGCCATCGGAATTCAAATCTGGATCTGTTTTCTAACCGGCGAAGGTGCATTATCCAACTATGCTTCAGCGACAATATTTTTAGCGACAATTTTCGAACCTATATGTTACCTTTTCGATATTCATACCTACCTTCTAAGGTAGATGGCTCTTTCAAATAATGGAACGATTAAATATAGCATAGTTGGATAATGCACCTTCCCCGGATAGGAAAGAGAGCCAGGTTCGAATCCCGGTGGCGCAACAATATTTTTCGATAAAATTAATTTTATATGTATATCTTTCTAATTAATATATTTAATACATATTTTTAAAAATTCAAATGTTTCACCATTATAAAAATGTTGTTATTGACTTTTTACAATTTGAATTTCCATAGATTAGGTATAAATGTTCATATATAAATGTCTACCTATAATTATAATAGAAGACATGTGAATTAAATGCAAATTGATCAATTTACGAACACATTTTTAAGAAATTTCAACGATGGCGTAGCGCCTGATTCCGGTCGGCGTGCTCTATTAGAACCAAATTAAACCTTTTATTGATGTTAACACGTTTTATGTTTGATTTTATCTATAACTTAACAATAATAAAAATAACTAAAGGCAACCATCATGGCTACATAGTACAATAAATGTCTATCATATACATTTATTGTACTATGTATGATATGCAAAATGCACAGAAGAGCGCCGCACCCATAGGCAGGTTCCTCTTGATATTTACGTACTTACGCTTTTAATTAAAAATCAATATTAATATTCTACAAACTACTTCTAATATTTAATTTACTAATTAAGTTCTTACTATTTTATACGAAATGTGTGTATTGTCTTCTGTGTATAAAATATGTTGAATGGACAGAGTTACTGTGAGAACTGTCACTTTGTACATGTGTGTGTCAGAAGAGCGAGTAGATGAGTGGTGGGGGACAATGATTATAAGAGGCCGTCTCTGGGGAAACGGGTCTCTTTCCATCGCCACTTCTCCCTAATTACTAGTCTAAATTACAGTAAATTCTTATTTTAATTAACGTGTAATTGTTACCTGGACACGGAGTTATTACTACAAGGAACTGAACCCAAGTAACTCGACAGTAAAGAGGGGATAGAACACCGAGGGAATCTGGTGGTACTATGAAAGTTACCACAGTTACGAATGACGATGTCATGGTTCGAATGACTAAAGATAAAATGTATTTAAAACAATAAAAATCTAAAAAATATCCCGGACATCTGGCGCGGTCGCTTCATACATGCTTTGGATGCTCCGCATCCCTTGTGTTCTAGAGTCAAAAAACTTTGGACTATTTGTTTCTAGCCAAAAACAGCACTGCTGCAAATAAATTCATCCTGTTTTTTAGAGACCAGTCATAACACGCACTACGACATGGCGCGCGCACGGAGCGAGTCGAAATACATATACCTATATTCTCAGCTTTCGAACAACTATAAATCGCGTAAACACACAAGACACCAGCAACGGTGGATTCTATCATTCGTTCCGCATCCACAATGTTTGAAAGTGTTCGATTTTCGCGCATGCGCATTCGGTTCCACATGTCGAGATCTTAGAATACTGTATACGCATTCGTTAACAGCATTCAACGTACAAAAAACGACTTTAATGCTTATGGGTACAATGCACAGAATAGCAGACATAATACGAAGCGAGCGGATTGTTTTGAGAAATTTGTTTGTGTGACGTATTTTAGACAGTTTGGCTTGAAATCTTGAAGTCGAATTATTTAAACATTGTATATTCTTCGATTGTATGTTATATTTGATAAAAGGCATAAACTTATTATCCAGCATCCCTTCTACAAAAAGTCACTGACCGCCACTACCGGACATGTAATGAGACAATATCAAATCTTCATATATAGTAGGAAAAGAAGATCATAGGCTGATGAACCTGAGACATTGGTTTTTGCGGTGTGTGATGACAGCCAACATGATAAAACAACGTGCGTTGAACGAATATGGCGCAAAACAGGAGTGTTGCGTTCCCGAATAAATATCGTCGGCTTTTAGGTAAACCAACATAACCTAACCACGAATCATCTTAACGATTATCTATTGGTTGCTATTTTATACCATTAAACGTTTTGTTTATCGTGATGTACTCTCATTTAAAGATATTGAATCTAATTATGATGCGTATTTCAATATTCAAATAGAAAAAATACAAGGGCCTAAAGGTCCACGTGCTTAGTGAATTTTTGAATATTGGGATACGAATCACATTTAAAATACAGCAGTTCTCAGTAAAATCTAGATGCTAATATCAGGACTATATTCAATAATCTAATTCTATTATTCTTTAGTATATTAAATTAACCCTTATGAAAAAACTTTGTAAAAATGAACATAAACTATTGTGAACACATTCTTATTGTGAAGTTGTAATTATTCAGAACATACGGTCTGTGATATTTTAAATATGAATTAAATATATTAATTAGAAAGATATACATATAAAATCAACCTTATCGAAAAATATTGTTGTTGCGCCACCGGGATTCGAACCTGGATCTCTCGCCAAACCGGGGAAGGTACATTATCCAACAATATTTTTAGCGACCAATTTTCGAACCTATATGTTACTTTTTTGATCTACCTTATTTTTACAGGATCTCAAATACGTTTGAGTAATCTGATAGCAGACGTCAAAATTATCAATTCATTTTTATTAAATTTTGGACACATTGATACAACTTTATTAATAAGAGAACACATTCTTATTGTGAAGTTGTAATTATTCAGAACATAGGTCTGTGATATATTAAATACTAATTAAATGTATTAATTAGAAATGGTATTTGAGATTCCGTAAAAACAATTTAGGTGGCTTTCAAATAATGGCACGATAGATGTATTAATTTGAAAAAGTGTAACATATAGGTTCGAAAATTTGTCGTCAAAAGTACTGTCGCCGTATCATAATTAGTAATGCACCTTCCACGGATTGGAAAAGAGATCCAGGTTTATACAATATTTTTCAACAATAAAATCGATATTATATGTATATCTTTCTAATTAATACATTAAATTATTGTATTCATTCAAAACATTTTTGCACATATTCAATAAGATGTTCCGACAATTAGATCAAATGAACTAAATGTTTGGTTTGACATCGCTTCAATATTCATTACAAATTTTGAAACTGCTGACGAAACACCTTGAATATAAAATATGCTAGTTCTATTGTTAGTTAGTTGTTAGTCATTACATTCGCGAAATGTTTTTTATTATATGAAAGAAAAAATATTTTTATAAGGCCGCCCCTTGACACTGTCGTAATATATATTGTGTTATGTGGGAATGAAAACAAAACAGCCTCACTTACTGCTCTTTAATCGGCTTATGACTCTTAAATAATAAATTATGGAGATCCGCGTGTGCTCGCGCTGGAGTCAGCGAGGGGAGAAGCCGAGAGTCATCCCGGGGGATGGGGATGGGATGACTCCTCCATCGGCAGTTAAGATTAACGGCGCGGCGGGTGGCGGCCACGTGACTGAGGGGAGACAGCCCTCAAGGGCGGATTTGCCTATTTAGTTGATCAGGGTCTTGATTTCTGAGTTTTGCGGGCGTCGAAAAATTTCAGTCATTTTATTGCCGAGGTACATGATTATTCCCCTTTCTCAGTATGGGGGAATTCACACAAGCAAAATAAATATACTTTTTCGGTTAATTTTTTTTCATTTGATAGAATTGTAATGATGTGCAAATGAAACGAAAATATTCATGAAGGAATGACGTTATATTCGTGACATCTAGTAGATTCGGCCAAAACGTTACGTTCCGCTTTACGCTCCGATCCGAAATACTGAGAATATGACTGTGTTTTCATTCTCTCTGTGATGATATTAAATTATATATGCAAGAATATAGTTTTTACGCTAATGAAGTTTGAATAGCATAAGTACGGCCAAAATGATGTATTTTAAAATTAATTTTGTGTATTGTGATATCGTGCGGCGCACGCTTATCACAGTCACATTTATCAATCACTGATATTATCGAGCATCAATCACAATCACAACAGTGAGTCAAAAGTAGCATTTTTTCTCATCACTAGTGCCAACGTAAAAGAAGGCAACAAGAAAAGGAATATACAAATATTTTTCCCGTGTTTATAGAACTACGTTAATACGTGTACTGCGTTAGTATGTCTGCTTAAGGATTCAGGCTATTACCGCAAATAACATATGTCTTTTTTCAGTTGCGAATGCATATAAACACCTTTATTCATGAAACTCTGAATATTATAGGGGACAATGAATGAACGCGCATAAATTAAAAGTGCAATAAAAAATTGGAATTGTGGTAGTCTTAAAAATTAGATTGTTTAGATTACAGTCTAGTGAACTCTATTTTCAGAAACTGTACTAAAGAAAGACTCCACAACATGCAAGAAAACAATTATTTCGTACTTTGCACGTGATGCTAGAAGAGATGGCGGTAGCCTGGACAAATTAGTGATCACTGAAAAAGTACAAGAACTTAGTGAGGGAGAGGTCAATCTTCAACAAAATGGACAGATCTAGTCCGAGACATGAACGGAGCCTCGCTGCTGCACGTTAGTGGAGACAGGCAGTTCACGCAGAGTAGTGGACCAAGTTGTGTCTGGTGTAACTGCGAACAACGCATCAAGTTCTTGTCAAATTAGCTCTGATTAAAGTTAGAAAATTGAATGTCCTTTTTGTACATATAGCGCGAAGAACAACAAAAATTAGTAGTTAAATAGTAATGTCGCCCTCAGGGGGTGCAGGGTGGCGGTAGGGGGTAGCAGCGTGCGCGGAGCCTGAGCGCACGGTGCGCGCATTAGGTAAGCACTAAGCACCCGTGTTTAATGGTTGTACTCAACCTCGGGGGAAGATTTAAAGCTTGTGCAAATTTTTATTATAAATTTATTCGCACTTATGATAAACTTGCCGGCCACGCCGGGCGCGCGCCGTACACACAAATGGGTTGTTTATATTGTCAAACTGTCTTTCAAACACGTATGTAAGTGCGTACCTAATGAATAAAAAATAAGCAAAATAAATAGCGAATAAAAAATAAAAAATACAATTTTATTATTATATAAATTATTTTATATTATAAAAAAATCTAATTTAATATCAACGATCAGCGTTCCGAAAGCAATTCGGACAAGAATACATTTTTATTTTAAAATAAAACTTAGCTGCCAAATGAAAATCATTTCCATTCAGTTCAAATAGTATTTTAAATACAAAGATAATGTATAACTATAAACAATTTATATGTAAAGCGATCTTGAGTAGAATTTTTGTACGAAAATGGCGCTAAAAAATTATCCAATATTATTGTTATTATTATTAATGACATGAAATATATCTAATAATAAAGCAAAGTTAAAACGAATTTAAGTGTTCCGAACAAATTAAATAATTTATTAAATAGTCAACAAAATCAAAAATGTTAATATTAATGAAAACATTTAACAAAAATATGTTTTTTTTTTCAATATATTCATCGAAAAAGGTTCCAACAAGCAATGTGAGATAAAAAATTTATGAGCGAACAATTGTGGTCAAAAATTCTGGACAAACAATGTTGCGAACATCATTTTTGTCATATAATAAGCCGGTTGCTTAAAATTACATTAGTTACAAATCGGCTGAAATATCATATTATAATGTATCGAGAAAGTCTGGCAAAGGTTATCGTGATTATCTGTCACTGATAACACGTGGTTTAGAAAACTTCTGGCTGGCGTAGTTCAGCTGGGAGAGGGGTAGATGGGCAATAGGTCCTGGGTTCAAGTTCTGAAGAATTGCAACGTCGTCAATAATCATTTAACGCATTAAATTTATTTCTTTATTTATATATAACTTAAAAATTAATCGATGCTATAACGAGTCATAACTATCGATGAGATTGAACTGTGATTGTTGCTGTATTGTGTGATTAAGTAATAAAAAATAATATTTCATTTAATATTACGTAAGCAGTTAAAACTTCTGGAGCCAAAGAACACGGCGTGTCTTCGTGCTGGAGCAATAATTACACTGTACAACTGTAACTTAATGACATAAGGTCTTGCTGAATCAAGCAGTTCTGTTCTATATAACATTTCAGATATTATATGAATGAATGGACTGAAACTTCTTCATGGTAATAAAAAAAAACAGATATTGTCCAGTTGAGTTCTATATTGATAAAAAATATTCAAAATTTCTTATATTGTAACAACTTTATGCAGGTCACAAACAAAGAACATAATTGTGGGGGTCAAGGAAAATATTTTTTGATAATTTTCGAAAAGCAAAAACTCTTAACACTTTGATCGCGATAGGTATAATCAATTACAGCGGAAAATAGAAGGAAGAAGGGCGTTGTAAGATAGCGATAGTGCTCTCTCAGGAACATAGTGATTGAGATTTCTCTCGGACGTTCGACTCCAGGGCGCGTAATGCAGTATTCATCCAGTACACACGTATCTTTACTGACTCTCAAATATCAAAGTTTAATTGAAAAGTTATAATGAATACAGTTCTTAAAGGCGTGTGTCTACGGATGACATTTCTCACGGAGATTTGTCTCGAAAGCGGATAAATGACAATACAGAGTTCAGCGCATAGCGTTTCAAAAATCATCATCACATGTTTCGATCTGGATTTAAAAAAAATAGAATAATGCATCCGGTACATACATACCTTTACTGACTCATCGACAGGAATAACACGTGACGCCGAGCTGTTCAGCGCCTTGTCAACAGCGCCGGCGCTAGACTTTTTGTCGCCACAGGCAAGATTGTTTTTTTCCGCTCCAGTGACTGATGTTTTCAATTTTTGTAAAACCATCCGCATGAATTGGCCGCCCTTTAACCACCTTCCGCACACGTTAGGGGCGGTATTTTGTTAGGCCGGCATTTTGAAACTTACCCAAGGGCGGCCTTTTACTGAAAGATGTTCTGGACACTAGTGTTGACTACAAATCACCGCTTTATTTGTAAATAACTATAATTTTTTTATTATTGGATTATTTTTATTACGCACCATTATAATTTTGCAACTTGGGATTTTGTTTTTCAATTTTTATAAATTTTTCGGCCGTCCCCTTGATTTGGCCGCCACAGGCAGGCGCCTGCTCCGCCTGTGCGTAACGCCAGCGCTATTTGTCAATATGCATTAGTTGGAGCGGTTCCAGAAGAAGAGGAAGAAACATTAGTAATCTACATGATTTCTTCTAACATAGGGTACCTGTCCACGGAAACAAACACTCGCCTTGACTGACATTGAACATTTAAACATTGTCTGGGTATATTGTACGGAGAGAACAATGAAACAACCGATATCTATCGATTTATATATACTGTCGCGTGCCTCGAGAGCCCATCCATGTGCATTATTATTTCACATTCATCACTTAATTATATCGCACAAATATTACTCGACATAACTGTGGAAATGATGTATAAGTACATTATAAATCGCGTAATAAATATATTTTCCAAAATTATTAAATTGATAATATTTTTATCCAGTGAACTATTATTATCCTTGCACAACTTTTTATATTTAAATTTATTATTAAGGAGAACACATTTTGATTGTGATGTTGTAATTATTCACAACAGACGGTCTGTGATGTTTTAAATACAAATTAAATGTATTAATTGTAAAGATATACATATAAAATCAATTTTATCGAAAAATATTGTTAATAATGCATTTGAGATTCCGTAAAAACAATGAAAATGATGTATTAATTTGAAAAAGTGTAACATACGGGTTCGAAAATTTGTCGTCAAAAATACTGTCGCTGTAGCATATTTGGTTATGCATCTGCCCCGGATTAGAAAAGAGATCCAGATTCGAAAACCGGTAGCGCGACAAGAATATTCTTAATACATTTAATTATCCACAATTTTCATTGTTTGATGTGCTAAATCTATTTCAGAATAACCAGTACAATTTGGCATAACATGTATTCATATATTTAAGTCTACAATAATATTTAGTACACTCTGTATTCTTCAGTGTAACATTCCCATGCTCTTAAATCTCACATTCCAATCTTCCGTGGTCTGTGGAAGCGGTCACCGGTCGTCTTCCTCGCACTTCCCTCGCTCTGGTGCTCCGCGTAGCATTCTCGTCTCCCTCTTCCCTCATTGCATTGTTCCAGAGTATCATAAACTCCTTCATTGTTTATCATATGTTGTTACACTGCTAACATCCAATGATTGGGTTTTTTTTTTACAATATCAGTGATAGGTTCGTTGTTATAAAATACTTTTAAGTGAGTGTAACAATTAGATGGAGACTAAAGATGAATATTAAAAAACTAGCATTTTACCCAACGTATGTCGGACGCGGTGATCGGATGACATTAGGCAAGATGTCTGTCGCGTTTTAGTTTGAAAGGGACAAAAAAGAGGCCTATATTCAATACTAGACGTAGATTGTTGTTAGAAGAAGATGATTAAAATATGAACATTTACCTTGAAAAAATGCACAATAATAAATCTTTTATGAGGATGAACGCAACTCGCCCACCTTACAATACCTAAAAGCCTACGGATCAAGCTTCCACTTCCAAAATAATGAAATGATTTTCATTAATCTAAACAAGTCAGAAATGGTTGGTTACCATTCCTGAATGGTTTGATTCAATGACAATGTTAAACATGATAATTTATAATATTTACATTATTAAATTAATCGGTACACCATGTCTCTGTATAAAAACATATATTATGCAAATTTCAGTTCACTGTAGGTACAAATAATATGTAACTTTTAAAATCTAGAATTGAATTGTAATTATGAAATTTTTAACTAATCAAGAAATAAAGTCGTTCGTTTGTCTTTTGAAAAAGAAAATTTCAGAAGTAAATAATGAGTGATAGGTATGTAAGTTTCCTTTTAAAAAAATCTACAAAAAGAAGGCACAATGGTAGGCTTTTTATTTATATGCGATAATTACGTTATTCTATAAGCCTATGTTCTTTACTTTAAGAAAACATTTACAAAAATCAATCTCAATCAATCAATTAAAGAAAATAACACTGTTAAATTTGAAACAAGCACATCATTAAGGTTTAAAAATAACTTTAAAATCCCTAAATGTAACACCAAACACTATCAGAAAAATTTTATATATTTAGGAATAAAAAATTTCAATAGCCTCCCTTTACAAATTAAAAAAATAAAATATATAAAAGAGTTTAGAAAGAAACTAAATGAGCACTTCAGAAACACATAATTGGAAAATAAACAATATTACAGAACATTTCAGAAGCACACAAATGGACAATGAATAGAATATGTGAGGTATTATTAAAATTATTGTAGTGTAACTCTCTCTCCAAGCACAAGAGCTGGTCTCTTTTTTGGAGAGGTAAGCGAAAGAAAAACCATGTAATTTAAAAAATGTAAAATACTTATTTCATGTTATAAAAAAATGTTAAAATGTCAAATAAATAAAAAAAAACTATATTTAAAGATAAACTGTAGATATTTGCTCAACATGATTTTCGAACCTAACAGCGTCATTTAAATTTGAGTGTGAAACAATTCGACAAGTATTGCAGATTTTTTTGCCAACTTTATCGTTTTGATTTTGTGCATATAAAGGAAATCATTAGTATCAGAATTATACAAGAATATCGACTGATTTTTATACCGGTGAAAAAACCCCCGAAATTAAGTGTTATTTTAACAGGTGGTGTTGAAAATATTATTTTTGATATATGTATTCCAATTAGACAATCATCTGTTTTATTAAAATATAAGGAGATTCGAAAGTACCTTGTGTTCTCTCAGGTGAAACACGCGGTACGGGCACATCTAAATGTCAAAAATTATTTTAAAATTCATAAATTGTTTATTTTTTATTACAAACTTTTATACTTTAATCTTAATAATGTAAAATATAAGTAAACTGTTACTAAACCAATTAATTATTTTATTAAGGAGAACACATTCTTATTGTGAAGTTGTAATTTTTCAAAACATAGGTCTGTGATATTTTAAATACTCATGAAATGTATTAATTAGAAAGATATACATATAAAATCAATTTTATCGAAAAATATTGTTGTTGCGCTAACGGGGTTCGATTCAAATTAATACATCTATCGTTTTATTATTTGTCGTCAAAAGTACTGTCGCTGTAGCATAGTTAAATAATGCACCTTCCCCGGTTTGGAAAGAGATCCAGGTTTGAATTTCGGCAGTGCAACAACAGTATTTTTGGATAAAATTTATTTTATGTGTATATCTTTCCAATTAATACATAATAAAGTAACACAAAAGAGTGGCAGGAGTGATGAATCAGAAGAAGGGCGGTTAAATAAACAGATGTAATAATATCCATACATTACGATATTACAATATATTGATTGAGCTACAGCCGAAATTTATGTAAACAAATATTATGAACGCTATGATAATATTGGATAATTTGTATAGCGCTATTTTCGTAAAAAAATTCACATCAAGAGCGCTTTACATATATAGTATACCTAAATAAATTTAGTTGCATGTTAGTTTCACAGCTTTGAGAGACTCGAGGTATCTTTCTGTCTGGTGTACCTGACATGTAGGTGATTACTATATATATATATATTTTTAAATAGAGATGCGTACACAGAATACATGTCACATCAATATATCTTACTATTTTTAAACTAAGCTAAACGCTTGTGTATATGAAAATAGGACTAACTTGCTGGAGTCCTGGAACGAGGCGTGAACCATCGACCACTAAATCACTAGGCCAGCGTCTTGACCACTACACCAACAAGCTATTGCAGTTGAGGAATTATTAAGGTTTTAACTATTCGTATTTTGGAGCTCACAAATGAGATCGATAATAAAAATAAATTGGATATCTAAAAATATTTACAATCAATTGTAAAAAAATATATATGTATTGTTTAGCCACCTACGAGAGGTGGAAATAAATTATTTTAAATATATTCCTATTATACATATTCCTGTGCCGTCGTGCCTCAGCTTCTTCTGGATTATTCTACCGTTAATTAGATTTCTCGAGACACATTTCAGTAGCACGACGTTCGTCACATGATGATCACTGAAATGTAAAATTAATAAATTAACCCTCTGTAAAATATCCCGGAAGAAATACTTTTATTAAAAATTTATATTTTCTAAGAAAATATTTTAGGTCGAAATATTAAAAATAAAAGTGTCATTTTTATTAATACTAGCGATGTTTTTTTTGTGTTGAATTATTTAAATTAAGCCTCGCTATTTGTATCAACAATCCAAAAGCATTTTGTTAGAATATTGTATTTTGGCCTTACTGCAATCTAACTGTAAACAAAAATGTAGACACGGGTGGTTTGCCGATTTCAACTTCGACGATGATGATGATGATTTTGAGGTCGAAAGAAATGAATCACAAAAGATGTTCAATATAGGCACACTACGGCGGCAACATCGAGAATGTCTTCCGCCAGCAGAATACTCTGTTTTTATTCAGATTCATAACAATACATATAGTCATATTTGCAAGTACTTACACGACGACACGTCGTTTTACCCTAATTTATTCCTTATATATAATCAAATCAAATCTTAATGCTGATGACTATGTTCACATCAGTTTTATATTTACTACTAATTTGTTCAACTTCTGATCTATTATAAATAGATTTACCACGTATACGCCTGAGCAACCGTACCTTACATGGAAACGGAAATTAGACTAGTATAATAATAACCTCTCCCTCCAGGTTGCCAGCCCACATGCACACAAGCTCGTTTACAGTTTAAATTGTGCGTAATAAGAATATGAATACAGCCAAATAATAATTTTAAATTAATTAATAGAGTTTACGCAAACTCTCAGATCAACGGGCGGGGGACGGGGGGGGGGGACAAAGCGACATTGCAAATTAACAAAGTAAAATGAAATATATGTAAATTTTTCATTAAACAATGCAGCGTTAGGCTGGAGGTACTGGCACAGCACGTAAACAGCCCAACAATGGCGGACTTAAGATGCAGAAAAACTTTAACAATTTACTAATTCGATTGTTCGCGTGGAGGTTTTTGTTTGTACATTTGACCGTTAAATTTCGCTTGGTTGCCTCCACTTTTGGATTAGCCCATTAGCTCTACAGGCAGATGTCAGAATTGCCGCCATTAAACACTCTAGTATGGGTGTACAATGTACGAGAAGCCTCGCCCAGGGGCGCGAGGCTGGGAGCCGCCCGCGAGTGAGGTGTATGCCGCCCCGTGTAGCGCGACCGACTCATTTTGATGGCCATCGGAACCGTCATAATAACGTACTTTTAAAACAATTTAGTTGAAAAATATTTTACACGATTACATCACTATATTTTGCAATGTTAAATAAAATATTTTAAGTTGATGTATGTTTTAAAAATTATATATAAACTGTTATTGTATATGTTTGCTTTATTTAATTTTTTTTAAAAAACTTTAAACCGTGTGATTTATTTGTTCAAAATATAATCGAGATCATTTTCTTAATCCTACAGATACTTTTCACAGTCGAAATATTTCTTATTGTTCAATCAACGGTTAAAATAATAATATTATAAACCGAGAGTATGTTATTTGTTTCATTCAATATTTACCGTGCTTGCAATTTATTAACTAATCATGTAATTATAAACATTCCCTTTACTTTTGGATCAAGATGTGAACATAAAGAATCTTTTGCGCAATTTTAAGGATCAATCTTATTATCTGTATTACCCTATACTACTTATAGGGTAATATCTTGTATTGACCCCTTAGTATAACAAGGTTCCAACAAATATTTTTGGCTAATTTGAGTGAAAAGGGTTCCAAATTCTTTCTTTCTTCCACACACACCAACTCTATTTAACGAATATTAAAATAAATAGCAAACACTGAAAGTTCCAACTGCATCAGTCATTTATTTCAATTTATAGATCATTATTGTTAATTTTCAATGTTTTATTTTGTTTTATATTTTACTCATTTTATAGTGGTCATTAATAATACTGAAAATAGGTTAAGACCTTAAAACTGATCATATTTGCATACTTAAAACTTATACGTTGAAATTCAATCAACATTTTTGAGCTCATTATTTCAAAAAAATGTCAGTGTCAGATGGAACCATGAGGGGTCGGTATGTTAAAAACTTCATTGGTTGGCCATATTACTAATGAAGATGTATTTAGATGCATAAATAAGTAAAGTTAACCACTATCAACTATTAAGAAATGTAGGACACATTCTCCGCTATAAAAAATATGATATTTTACAATACATTATGCAGAGGAAGATAGAAGGTAGCAGAGGCGTAGGTAGGAAGATATTATCTTGGCTGTGTAACCTTAGAAAGTTGTTTTAACATGTTAGTGATCTTATACAGGATAAAACAACATACTGGCAACATGGTAGCCAACGTTCAATAGAAGGGGGCACATAAAAAATAAGTCTTATTAAACATTGTGTGCGCGCTATATTTTTTTTGTGTACGCTATTGTACCGAATAGTATGCGCGTAACATTGATAATTATTACTTTCACAGGCAGACATGATTTGAAAAATAACCAACCATTCTTATAACCGTAATAGTCTCAACGTGTAATATATTTTGATCATTATTTGAATGTTAATGATACCGCCCTGGTGCAGCCTGCCCGACTTGGCGCAGCCCTGCGAGCCAGTGGCTAACTCTGACATTATTTCCACCATAAATTAAGCGCACACTCAGTGCGCAATTAATATTCAAATTTTATTTAGAACGGACTGCGGCGGACTCGGGCCCTCGGAATGTTTTTAAAAGTTGATGGTTTCATCGAGATAATGAAATAAACGGTTTTTATACATTTTAATAAAATTAACCTACATTGTGATACATTCAATTAGATCATATTTAAATTATTGATTCAATCGTTTGTACATCTTGGCAAAAAGGAAATTGCAATGCCATTGAATACATTTTTATACTTATTAATTTTTGGCGATTTCATGTGATGTGATTTTCATCCACTTATTAAGATTCGAAATTACGATTATTTAAAACACGAAATTAAGATTATTCCAGATTATTTAAGTGAATACATATATGTGTTAATAATGAAAACATGATATTGAATCATATGGATTTTATTTTATATTGCTACAACACAGTTTATGTAGTGTTACGGTGCCTTTGGGCCCTAGAGGATAGGAAGCCATAGGGGCCACCACCGATCTAACTCATTCTGGGTCCTCAATTGTGTGCGTGTGCTCTGGTGTCATCTGCTACTTCGGATGAGATGATAATTGATTCAAAAGCATACTGATTTTTATTTTACATAATTAATCCCGACATTGGATGCACGAAAAATGTTATTTGGATCTTCCTTCTTCAAGTCAACTTTCCTCTGAGCGAGATTACTTTTATTTATTTCATGCATTTACGAAGTTTATCTATTACTAACATCAGCCAACGAAGACCCGAGGACCCGGATCGGCACACGCCACAGGAGACAGACCGGACACCATTTCGTCTCAGCCTTGTCCATAGCGCCCATCCATCGGCCATGGCTCGCATGCCACCTGGCCGATGGATGGACGCTATGGGCTTGCTCGTCGCAGCGGGGTCTCTCCTCAACCCGCGAGTAAACCAGGACCATCCATCTCCGGGTCCACCGCGGTGATCTTACTCTTAATCTCCGCCATATTCCTACGGAACGCGGCTTCCGAGTCCGATTCTCGTCTCTGATTCGTCCATTATACGCCCAATCATCATAAGTCAGCAAAGTAGGTTATCCAGACCTCGGCGTGCAATTTAAACATCACAGTATACAATAGTATAATTATAATACCGCACATCGCTCATTGTTAAAGTAACATCTCAAAAGAAAACATAACTAATAGTATGAACGATATAATAATAATTTTTTTTTATTGATTTTTAATATATAATTTAACACTAAAACAAAAATAACTTTCCAACTAATGTGTGTGTAATCTCCAGTATGCTTTAACGAATAAAATAGTACGATCAATTTATATAATTTCGGCTATGATATGTCTTGACGTAAATGAAAAACATAAATTGAGGTATGCTTACGTACCTACTGATTTATTTTCAACCGCGAAATACAGGAACACAACAAAACGCAATAAAAAAAGAACGTGTAATTAAACAGAAAACCCCCACCTCCTCCCGAGTCGAGGCCATAAATAAAAATGAAAAACCGGAAGTGCTACATAACAATACGGAAATGGCGGAGGTTTCAGAACCGACTTACCTTTTTAACTCTGTTCAGCTCACTCCTAAAGCTCACTCGACCGCGTCAAACCAGCGGCGAAACGGCTGAACAAAATTGTCAAAAGGAGAACTTGCGTCGAGCGCGTGATGACCGAGTTAGAATCTAGTCTTGATTTTTTTTACTCGGCGTGATGTATTTTCCGACGATCTTTTCGTAATCTCGGAACGGATTCGTGTTACGAAGGGCAACGAGGGATAGACGTATTTCTCGCCGGTGTAGGGCGAGGCTCTTTCACCAGCGATAATTCCTAACAATGCTTCGGTAGTTGATTTACGAAAATCGGCGATTCCCTCCACCTGCCCGGCGGAGCACCCATCCAGTACCTGCGGGCGCTGCTCTCTAATATTTGTGGGTATTATTAAATAAAATGCGGCCCGTGTTTATGATACGACGCATCTCTTAAGTAGATAATGTCTGAATTAGGTGTTTAACAAGAGAAATATATTCGCTGTTTAAATGTGCGTGAATCAAAACACCGAGATGTGGTTTAATTTAATAACGAATTGTGTACAACTGGAAACATCGTTCATCGTTATATGGCAAACTGAATTATCACATTAAGAATGTATCAAATTTGAGATGTTGTTGTTTGCGTCGCACGAATCTTTACATTTCGTTGTATAACTAATTGCATTTCGGAAAACTAACATCAGATGAGAGCATTCAAAGAAGGACTCAATTTAAAAAATGCGAACTTTCATTCGAAAAAACGAATTTGTAGAAAGGATGAAAAAATATTTTATTTTACTCTTCATAGAGAATTCACCTGTTTTGACATGAAATCAATTAATTCTTCCATAACCATGCAGTAATAAAGATCTACCGCTAGACACAGATCGGCACTTTCATTATATTATCATATTTCACATTAGATACTCAATATTTCGAGGTGTCAGATGTCAGACCATAATTTACTGAATTTCTGCATTATTTCGCATATGTCACCTGATATTGAGGTCTGTACAAAGTCCTGTGAAAGTCCGTTACTTTGCACCCTTTTCCGGTGCAAAGTAACGGAGAACTCCAGAACTTGCCACTGGACCAAGCCCTTCATTATTCCAAGAGTTTGTGTTGGTGGTTATGTGCAAAATCACCTACATCTTCAACAATTCCACGCACAGACCTATGCCATGGCCATTCCAATAAGCTGAGCGGTAATATACTCAGCAGGATCACTCCTATGCGGTCACAAAAATGATGAAGGAGGATCCGTCACTCAGAACAACCCTGGACGGGTATTTGGTTCGAGAATAGGACTCCTCTGCCACAATCAGACTCGTGGGAGACGTCATCCTCGTAATGCGTAATGAGGAACCGCCTAAGATTTTGACTAAAAGTATAATAACTATTTTACAGCCTTTAAAACCAGAACCTCACGTTAACACAAATTGACATTGTAGCTGCGTACGGGTATCCATGAACTATCATGGTATGCTGAGGGTTAATTTTTAATGTGTTACGTCTAAACTTGATAATTTTGTTATAGAATGATTTAAAATATAAATGAAATTAATTATAATTTTATATTGATGCAAGCTATAAAAATAATGTTGTTATAAGAATAATCGCCGATTTATCGGCACTGAAAACAAAAAAAAATGCATCTCACAAAATCGGGTGAGGAAGTTATCTTATATAGTAGCTCTCTGGGAAAAGTATTGATATATTAATAACCATAAATGTATTGCATATTGTGTTTCTGGAATTGAATTCAAATCATTTTCATTGAAAAATACTATTCTTTTTTAATATTTCAAAAATACTAAATTCTATTCAAAATATTGTTCGAAGTTGCGCCAGGAATACATTAAAAAAATTTATTAAAAATATTCATAAAATGGTATAAATTTTTTTTTCGTAAATTGTATTACGATATTATTATGTAAATACATATATTTCTCTCATCGTGTTACATTGTTTTGATTCTACAGCGTGAATTGCTAGTCTCCACTTCTCACCATCCTGGACCTTATTATAGAGAATAGTATAAATTATTTTAAATAATGTTGAAAAAATTGGACATAATAAAAATCAGTCCAACTTCTTTTGCACAACCAGAATTTACAGGATTTCACCACTGCGACGTTCATCGGACAGTTTCACTACGTGCACGGCATAGTTCCATTTTAGTTTCGCGACAGTTCGTACAATGTCGGCAACCGTGGATTTTTTCTCACTCACTTACGTACTCGCACTTGCGACATGGTGCAGTTCGTTCTTGGAGACGTTGGCAGTTGGCTGGATATATGACTATATACTCACCTGCACATAAAGTAGACCGGTGGCTTTTGTTGGAGCCGTACAGAACCAGGGATCTACGAGAGTTACGAGAGAGACAAGTGGTCAGCGATGAACGTGATGGGCTAAATGAGAAGAATAAAAATGTCTCTGCCGTGCACGAGCACGAAGCATGTCGTGTTTGACGACTCACACTGTAGGCGTCATCCTATTCAACAAACGTCATTTTTAAAAGTTGTTTTTAAAATATGTGTAAGGTAGCGAAGCTATGTAATTGGTGTTAAGTTATGATAATTATTATGAATTAATATTTTATAATATCGTACGTAGACTCGGTAAGTAATAATTGTAAGACAAGACAATCTCAAAATTGAAAAAATGAAGAATTCTCCTTACGTATCAATGGTGCCTATTCCTGGCATAATATTTTCCGTTTCTTGTGAATTTTTGAGTAATTTTGTTGTATTATTATATCCTTTTCTACACTAATAACTATGAAAGTAGGCTGTTCAGCATGTGGATAATACGTGATATTACAACTGATGTGTATAATAAGTTTTAACCCTCGAGAGATATCTTGGGGTCTACATCAATTAATTGTGTTGTAATTTTTTCAACATTCCTTGCGACTGGGAGCGACACTGGAAAGGTATTGCAAATTAGAATTAACCTACAAACCACCCAATGGACAAAAATAATATATAATACATATGTACATATAGCTCATGTCGATCTATATAATATGAAATGTACCTACCTACTGCGTTTTAGTAGCTTCATGCCCGTTATATACAACCTTTCTTTCATTTAATGAAATCAGATTTGATCAGGTTTGACGTGATCACCCCTTCTGTATGACTTCTTGCGTGTGTTATTCATCCCGTATTTCCCTATATCTTCATCTAACGTACAGCCAACCGACTTCCATCGGGTAGATTTCATCCACACATGGCTCTTGATAGGTTTTGTCGGACCGTATTTTTATAATAATTCTATCAAGCGGGCATTTCCTTCTGTCCATCCGTTGTTGGTAACACTGGCCAATCTTTTATTTGGCCAATAGCATACTTTTATATAATACCATGCCAACCACACTTTTGTGTAGAAATGTCATACGCCCCCCTCTTTAAATTGTTTGCTCTATGATGGGTGCCCCACAATGTCACGGATACATTTATCAAAAGTCTACAACATGTTTTTTTATTTAATTATAATAAAATGTATTTTTCTAATTGTGGAATATTGCAACAAGGAAGCAAGTAACAACAGCAAAATAATAAAATTCGCGTATAAAGAATTTATAAAAAAAAAAAAAAACTCTTATGTTAAATTGGCGTACTACTTGTATTTCAATTAAAGTTATTTTTAACCGCATCAAAAATAACCAATATTCCTGTTGATTCTTGTTTGAAACTTAAAAACTTGTGGCTGCGTGTTTGTAGAATTTAATTCATCCACAATATAAATACTTAATTGTTTTTTTTAACAAGATGTACTGAAATGTGGAGTTTTTAAGTACGCCAAACTTTTTAGGGTTAAGAAAGGAAGTGAGGTAAACATAAATGTCGGTGGATTCATTAAAATAAAATATAAATATTTCTTCTGCCTTGCCGAGCGGAACTGACTGCTCCTCACGCAGGGAAACACTTCACCGACACCGAGCACTCCGTTTTCAATTATAGACAATGGCAGACGTTCGTCATAAAACGTATCCAAGTATCATAATATGTGATATTCCATTTCACTACGGCCTGACTGACCCCACTCTAGTAAATGATGAGTGTAAAAATAAGAGATAAAATAATTGATGAAAAAAAATATTTTTTTTATTGGTACTGAAGAAATTTATATTAATAATAAATCAACATCTACGTGTCTTCCATTAATGTTCCAAAAATAATTATGGATTGTCGTAAAAAATATAATTAAGGTTGTGTCATTAAACGTTTTAGTTTATAAAATATTTACTTTGTCTTTTAAAATATATTAGATTAATCAATTAAAAATATACTCAGAAAAAAAGAGGGTGATTGCTGGGAATAAAGTGAACGGCACTTTGAATGGAATAATATCTAATGGGAACTTGTCAATCGAGGTAAGACTAGAAGTACACAATGAAGTCCTGAGATTGAATTCATCCTGAATTCATGGGCTCTTCAATCAGTGTTTAGAGGAGAGCCACACTCCGTTAGATTGGAGGAGAGCAGTTATTATGCCTCTCTACAAAGGTAAAGGGTCGCGTATAGAATGGGGTAACTATAGAACAATTAGTCTACTAAGCACGGTGGGCAAACTATATGGAAGAATTTTAATAAAAAGAGCAAGAACACTGATGTATAGAAGTGAGACCTAGAGCTAATAGAAGAGGAACGAAAGTAAATTGAATGTAGTGGAAATGAGATCACTTATGAGTATATGTGGCAGATCTATTTATGAAAGAGTAAATAATAAAGAAAAAAGGAAAGAATGTAAAGCTGATCTAAGTATAGTGAGTAGAATTAAGAAAGATGGTTTGGTCAAATAGAACGGATGAATGAGGAGAGAATGGTAAGAAAGATATATGACGCAAGTGTTGATGGCACCAGAAATGGAAGACGTCTGCGGAAGATTTGTGGCATGACCAGGTTAACCAGATACTAAAATATGGTCCTGTTGGAAGCCTCAATAATCGACGAGCTTGTATGAATACGAATGTGGTTGAGGCAAGAATTGTGCGTAAGAACAGAAGAGTGTGGCGCTCTATCTTCTATGCCTACCCCCGCGGGGGAAACGTCTTGATGGTAAGTAAGTTAGTTACAGAAAATAACTATCTAGCGAAAAAATATTAGTTACCAGTGTGTTTTAAAATCACAACTTCACAATTAAAATTGTTTTCAATAAAATATACCTATACTATCTTTTGTTTACAAAAAAGATTAAAATTATGTTGTATTTTCATTCTGTTTAAAGACATTATTGTTCTTTCCCCTATTTTCTAATGGTAACTGCGTTATATATATCATCATTATTGGTCTTGTATTCAGCAATGACTATGTATAAATAAATACATTATTATTCAATATTAAACTTTTCCTTACCGTGCCATATTTAATTAAATAAGTATCTTGGTGGACGATAGACACAAAATAGATTTTTTAAATTTTGATTGTTTTATATACTTACCAGTTACATACATAGATTAAAAATTCGGAGAAAAATAAGTTATGTATTTAATAATATATTATTATTTTATGACGGCACGTTAATAATTTCGCATAAAATTACCTTCCCCATAGTGATGAGCTAAATAGTTATTTTAACCGTTATTGTAACTGTGATTATGAAATTTGTGTTCGATTGTAACCGTGATTAGTAACTGATTATTCGTAATTCAGCGAGCAATCACTGATATACTGAAAACTAAACTTCAAACAGTTAAATATCAGTTTCCAATCATTGAAGAGAAATACCAAACGCATAATCACAGTCAAAATAACGTTTAGCTCATCACTATTTCCCCATGTGATTGTTCCAAATCTTTGTTCTTCCGGAAGCTGCAGTGTGTCTGAGAGCTGTAAGATATTTGAATTAGTAATTTTTCAAAAAATTTCGTCTAGCCAATCTGTTTAAATATTGTACTAATTTTAAACACTTATTAGGTCTACACTCAGATTTTGACTGCCAGAAAGTTAATTTTGAATCAAAATTAAGATATTTTTTCGATAAAACTATTTTTTAACATTATTTTAGAAAAGTACGCCGATAAAATATTTACTAAATTCTAAAAATTGTCAATATTTTTTCTATTTAAAAGAATTAGTTAATTTTTCAATTATAACAATAATCGTAATAAATTTTAGTGTAATGTTTAATTTTTAATTCTTTTGTTATTTATTATAACGTTATGTCATGGTACCTACCGATCACGAGATATTATTTTGAGTTGACATTTCGCATATGGGAACATTGCACCGCGGGAAGGAATTTATCTATGGTGTTTCCGTTGACGGCTCGAGAGCGTGTGAAATAAGCTGCTCATGAAATTATTATTAAAAAATGTGATTTTATGTTTAAACAAGGAAGGGTGAGAATAATATAAAATATTAGGCATCTGTGTTACCCAGTACCATGTTAGTCTAGAGTTTTTGTTATTTTATTTGTGTATTTGCAGGATGTAAAACATCCCTTCCTGTCACGATGTCAGTAATGCATAATTTGGATAACAATACTAATTTCATCGTGACGGATTACTCACGAGCTAAGCATGATGGGAACACGCTTAGGTTCCATCTGCTCAATCTATTCTACAACATAGGACGCAAGGGTTTCTGCGCTACTTCAAGAACCATGTCAGAAAGTAGATGATCCAGCCTTCATGATGTTGAGACGATTACCCAGCCTTCATGAGACACCAAGTATAATACGGGGTGATTCGGAACATCAAACACTGAACTCAAATTGTGAATAGTTCCTGAAGAGTAAAGATTCTTGTGTATAAATTGTTGTGAATGAGATTTTTAGTTCAAAATTTTGGAGAGGCTGTAAATAATAATGTTTATTCTCACATTCTCGCGTCTGATTTTAATGCTTGTTGCAAATTTTATCATAGAAGATTTGTTGAAAATCTATTTTGCTGTAGACGAATTGTTGAAGACAATTTGTTGAAGACAATTTGTTGAAGACAATTTGTTGAAAATCTATATTGTTGTAGACGATTTGTTAAAATTCTTTTATTGAAATCACACTGATATTTTTATAAATTACAATCTTATTCTACTATTTTTTTCCTTGAGAATGATTACTGATGTGGATGGGAGACGGTATGGTGAATTCTGTGCATCAGGACCACGCATCTCATGCTTTCCCTTGAGCGAACCGGAGGAGGAAATACGTCACAATATATAGAATTTTTAAAAACTTAATCTATTTTATTCTGTATCTTATTTTACAGTTCGAAAATCACGAGATGTCATCATGCAGCCGGTATAAAGCATATTATAGTAGATTAGTACCGTCGGTAACAGCGTAGCTGGTTTTCAAATAATGGCACGATAGATGTATTAATTTGAAAAAGTGTAACATACAGGTTCGAAAATTGTCGCTGTAGCATAGTTGGTAATGGACCTTCCCCGTATTGGAAAAGAGATCCGTGTTCGAATCCCGAATATTTTTCGATAGAATTGATTTCATATGTATATCTTTTAATTAGTACCTATTCGAAATTGTAATTCAAAAAAGTTACCAGCTTACGCGAATATCCCAACAGTGTGTTTTAATATGAAGCTCATTCAAACACGAGATATATTTTATATTCATAAATACTCAGGTACCTATGATTGAGGTTCCACGCGAACTCTAATTAATTGGTGTACCTTCAATGCAGTATTGTTAGGAGCTGCAGTGTTGTGACGGGCGCCGCTCGTTCCCTGGAACCGAATCACGAACAATCATAGCGTGTAACCGCGCGATGACACAACAGATACGCGTACCTATTATGAAAATAGGCATTGTTTCATCGGTCAGCGGTGGTCCAGGGGTTTGTGACGATATTGGGTCCTACCGCCACGGACACCGTCTACCCAAAATGTGAACACCGCCAATGAGAGCATGTATTTTCTGTAACATGAGGAAGCACACGCGTGGCGTCGTGCAGTCTGAAAGATTACGCGAGGAATAAAAATACACAAGCAAAATGCCGTTATTTTAGAGAAATGCCGAGATGTAAATAACAAAATTCTATTATCTATAGACACTATAATAAATATTTGAATATGAATTAAATATATTAATTATAAAGATATACATATAAAATCAATTTTATCGAAAAATATTGTTGTTGCGCCACCGGGATTCGAACCTGGATAATAGGTAACATAAATTGTCGCTAAAAATAATGTCGCTGTAGCTTAGTTGGATAAAGCACCTTCCCCGGTTAGGAAAGAGATCCAGGTTCGAATCCCGGTGGCGCAACAACAATATTTTTCGATAAAATTGATTTTATATGTATATCTTTATAATTAATATATTTAATTCATATTTAAAATATTTGATATATATTATTTATAATATAATAAGCAGAACATATTTTGGTGCATATATTAATACTAAATGTTACTTATCTGCAAACTGCAGTTTAATCGTTTGGAAGCTTAATATTTATTATAGATTTATGTGTTCTCCATATTCTTATTGTGAAGTTGCAATTTTTTCAAAACATAGGTCTGTGATATTTTTAATACAAATTAAATGTATATTGTTGTTGCTACCGTGATTCGAACCTGGATCTCTTCCTATCCGGGGAAATGCATTAATCGATTATGCTACAGAGATCCAGGTTCTATTCCTGGTAGCAACAACAATATTTTTCTATAAAATTGACTTTATATGTATATCTTTCTAATTAATACATCTAATTTGTATTAAATAATTTCTTTACATTTACAATTGATTAATTTTATACACTTTCTTTTAGAAAGGTTTTGAGTTTGGGACATTGACATTAATTAATTTTTGAAAATTTTAGAACATAAACAAAAATTTTGAGAAGAATTAAGAAAAAAAAATCTGAAGGGCAGACAGTAAGTAAATGTAAAGCATTTTATTTTTCATTTTAAACCTTTTAGCCGCTCATCCTACCTATTAACCATTTTTTATAGCAATTTACATTTGCTTCCAATTCTCTTGGCAGTTGTATGATAATTGTCTGTCCTATTTTGATTTTAGAATAACACATTAATTTGTTTTACTCCTAGACTAATGATTATGGTGAGTTTTTTTTTTTTTAAATTCTAATGATTTGTATATAGTGAAGTTAAATTTAAGACGGGGAAATCACAAAAACTCACACGGGTTCAACTATCCTCATACTCAAATATAATACAATAGTGAAATAATTTGCTTAGTTTGACGCGATAACTGCACACTTAACACGCAATGGAGTGCGACGATGGCACGGATAGACTGAAATAAGAAAATTGTTATAATATAGCCAGTGGCGTATCTTCAAAAATTGGGCTCCAATGCAGAATGCAAAAAAGGGCTCCCTAAATAACTATCGTATTTAAGATATACTAATATTTTTACATAATAACAATAAACAGTAAGAACAAAATTAATCTCACGCGTGTTCTTAGACGTTTATACACATTTGCAATTTAAAAAATACTTAATATACTTTATGGCGATTTTAATTTTACGGCAATAATTAGCGAGGCACTACTAAACATCCATGTTATTAAGAAACGATTTATCAAATTTTATTATTTCATATCTTCTGTGGATTATTATAAACGATGGAAAAGATATCGATATTCGTTAGCAATATTAATGCCGGGCGGATTATGGGACGCGAACTTTTTGGTCCCCAATGCACTGCGTTGGCACAGTTACGCCTCTGAATATAATACGAAGTAATACATAATAATTCTCATTTATCTGCTAGTGTAGGCGTTGACATTGATGTTGAAATGGTTTACAGTCGAAATAATACTGGTATTAGAAAATACTGCGTTTACATATTATTTTGTATTTGACGCAACATCGCTGTAGGTACCAATGCATTGCATCAAATATTTTTTCCATTTCACACGATATTTACGACTGCAATAAATGTTGGTAGTATGTTATTCTAGTACGTAATATACTTTTAATAGACAGGAATTGTTTCAGCGAACTGATAAGCAAACCGAGCACACTGGGTTCTTAACCTGGCTGGCTGGCCTAGTCGGGGGTTCGAGCCTCGTTCCAGGAGACCGGCAAATTAACCCTATTTTGAAAATGGTAAGAATATTGATGTGACATGTATTCCATGTACGCAATTCTATTTTTAAAAAAAAAACAAGCAAATTTTTGTACAGCCGAATGACGCTCAAATGCCAATTTAATGAAAATAAATATTCATATTGACATCTTTTGTTAATGTATCTATTCTTATTAAATTTATACGATGAATTCAAACGAAATACTCCACATGCTGAAGGATGGACTATTTCTGTTACCCTAAGATTATGAGTTCTAAGTGTGTAGTGTTCTTAGTCTGAATGTATACTATCAGGAATCGTTTCCTTACAGAATTACCTAAGTTATTTCCCTGCAGTTGAACCCGTACTAAAGATATTGAAGTAAATTTAATGACATAAACACCGTGAAAACAGTGTTCTTCTCATATCTTCGAAGCATTGTCGAATATGCCTCCCAAGTTTGGAATCCAAGATATACCACATACATCGATAGAATCGAAACTTACTTTCGTAGTTGTCGAACCCTAACCAGCGCTGCTGAGTCATCTATCTTTTTCAAAGTTCCATCACTACAAACTCGAAGAGACATGGCCGATGTCATTTTTCTACACAAAATAGCCAACTCTAAAGTAGACTGTCCTGATTTACTCGGACGCATATCCATTCGAGTGGCAGCCAGGTCAACCAGAACTAATCTTACATTTTATCTTCCACATTGCAACACCAATGCCAAACAGAAGTCATTTTTCTACCGAGCGTCCCTTTATTTCAATTCACACCTAAACGAACTAGACATTTTCAATACTACAGTTACCTCAATCAAATCTAAATTCAATACATAAATTTAAAAGGCCTTTATTTTTATCACTCATATCTTATTTCCTATCCCCTCGAATATGTCTTCAATTTCTTTTTTACAACTTTATTCTCTATGTTAAAATTTTTATTCTCAACTTTCTTTTTCTCACATTTTTCTGCTTGGTCCTTCTTAAAATTTAAATTGTACTCACTGTTTAAAGTATTTTATATCTTCTGAGAAAACATGTAATTGATTTAACTATTGTTTAGCTTTCACTGTGATTTCCGTATTCACTAATTAACCGTATGTTTTCTGAATAAAATAAAACAGATTTAAAAAATATGATTTCAGTGTTTATTAAATTAACAAATTAATTAACAGTGTTAAACAATTTGACTAAGCTGATCAAACTTTGAAAACTGAAATACAAACACACACAGCATCGCGCCGATTTCAAACGAGATTTATAGCCACGGCAAAAATGTTTACTTGCGCACACGAGGCAACCCAATACGTACACAATAAAATCAACTATTCAAACTTATTTAATATTTTTCTAATATTAATACTAATTAAATGTATTAATTAGAAAGATATACATATAAAATCAATTTTATCGATAAATATTGTTATTGCTACCGGGATTCGAACGTGGATCTCTTTACAACCCGTAGAAGGTGCATTAACCAACTGTGCTACAACAGATAATACTTTTGACGATAAGTTTTCGAACCTATATGTTACACCTTTCAAATTAATACATCTATCGTTCCATTATTTGAATGCCAAACAACTGTACTGTCTGCTGTAGCATGGTTGGTTAATGCACCTTCCCCGGATTGGAAAGAGATCCAGGTACGATTTTCGGTAGCAACAACACTATTTTTCGATAAAATTGATTTTATATGTGTAGCTTTCAAATTAATACATTTTATTAGTAATTAAAATATGATAGACCGTCTGTTCTGAATAATTACAACTTCACAATAAGAATGTGTTCTTAAATGTTATTTTTCGTGAAAAGTTAATAATATACAAATATGAAGTAAACTTATGTAAAATTGTTAATGTAATGTTCGACATAAAACAATTGAAACAAAGTTAAATAGCATACTAACACAACTACAAAGAAGAGTAGAAAATGCAATGAAAAACAAAAGAAGATACTCCTATAACGTACATGTTTATGAATGGCTATGCAATATTTCGTGAATTAATCTGACTAATCAGATTATATCTCCGATCCACGTTTCTGGGCTATTCCATCTTTCATATCTTAAATTTCTTATCAAATACAGTAGATCGCTTCTTGGCTGGAAATGTATATCATGTGTGATAAGTTAACATAAAAATGATATGACTCATTTTCATGCGCAAGTCTTTATAAAAAAAATATAAATATGGCTACCATTAAAAGCTCGCATTAAAACTCAAAGTAAAATTGCACATATAGTTATGGAAAAACCGTATTTTAATTTTATCATGTTTACAAATAACTGCACAGAAGATATTACTTAGAAGGTAAATAGCGATGTTTTGTTTTGATCACTAGTATTATTTTAAATGTGGAAGCATTTAATGGTTAAATTATTTTTGATAACTGCATACCAATATACAATTAATTACACTTTTGTTGGCCTCGAATGGTCTCCGAGTTTGCTTATATAGAGGCATCAAAAAAATACAGACTGTAATCAAAACAATATAAAAAATGATGAAAGTAAATAATAAACACATGCATAGATATATTTGAGTAGCTTGTTGGTGTAGTGGTCCTCGTTCCAGCACACTAGCAAGTCAGTCCTATTTTCATAGCACAAGCGTTTAGCTTAGTTTGAAAATAGTAAGAGTATTGATGTGACATGTATTCCGTGTCCATATGCGCATCTCTATTAAAAATATATATATATTAAAAAAATGATAACGGTTAATATAAATATTTAGTCATGATAAAGATCAATGTAAATATGTACGCAATTTTTAAATTAAAAAATAGAAAACTAAAATAAATTAAGATCATTATAAATACATAAAGAATGAAATAAGTAAATATGATTCAATTACTGTTTACACCGTATTTTGTAATTTTAAAAATATTGTCTTGTCCTGTGATTCTTATGGCCCGTATCAACTGATGAGATTTTCGACTCGAGATAATCTCCGAGATGCGGATTTCGCTCCCAAGAGATTTTTTGTAGATAATTCTCAGCTTTCGTAGGTCCCGTGTCTCAGAGATTCGCCGTCTAACGCCTTACTTCACGTCATACTTAAATGTCATTGTCGTTCGTCAGCTAAGTGATGTTGAATCGAATAAACGTTTGTACTTTAACGCCTTATATTAATTTTAATGTTTAATGACTTATACTAACTTGTCAGAATAGATAATTATATGGATTTATGGTAGTTTTAGATGACGTTTGTGTGCACGTATCAAACCACGCTGTCAGAACGTCATATAAACCGGTTTGAGTTTTTGTCTCATTCTACCAATCTCAACTTAATCTCCAGATTAAAATCTCGACACGTATACATAGTATTAAGATGTATCTCAATTAAATCTTTGAGACTCTCGTCATGTCTCTTTCCACGGACACGAGCCTTTAGTATCAAAAATCACAAATCCAGCTCAAATTCTTCGTGTTCAAACTGACTTGAATTTATCAGGATCAGTATTATTTGTTAATCCGTATTATTATTTGAAATCAAACTGTATAGAATTGAGGAGCAATCAAATAGTTGTCGGACATCCTAGTTACACGGCCACGCAGGGGGGGAGAGAGGGAGGGGTGGGCCGATAATACTCCCAGCGGGGTGCGAACCGGCCGCGGATTCTGCCAGTCATTGTTTCAACCGCCGTCCCAGCGGGCTGCTCTGCCAAACCGTAGCGGGCCGTCGTCTCTGGGCAGAGTACCCTGGCTCCAGGCACCAGGCATCTGGCACCGACTCACTTCTGCTCTTTCCATTACGGCAATGAGGTAGTGGAGCATGTCAGAAATTAACTTTTCTAGTATGTTAAAAAAAAATAGAGTACTATTATTTTTGAATTTTTTCAATATGTGTAATACTTTTGGAGATATTGGCGTTCAAAGTTGGGCTTGTTGAAAACCCTCGGATTATACATATCTACCGTATGACGTCACATCTCTCGTACGTACCAGCCAGTACTAACAGTATTTTGTTTTGTAAATTAGATTTTTCGAAGAATTTAAAAAAAATGACTGCACTACCTCATTCTGCCGACTAGAAACATTATTAAGCAGGCAAAAACTCACAGACACTTTCTGGCAAATACCATCTATATTGTACCTTATAATATCATTATAAAAAATACACATATACACGTAATAAGATGTTCGAGAAATTTCGTACATCATATTGGACCAGTGGTATTTAATTTGACACTTTTGAGAGATATATCATCAATTTTTTATTTTTTTAATTTTTTTAATCGTTTTGAGAGTTGTTTACTCTCGTTTCGATTCATAATAATTACATGTATTTTTATTTTATTACATTTAGTTATTATTAACATTATCATCAAAATACCATCATAGGTTGGCTCCGGTATCATCGTACCAGAGCCACACCTGCACAATTTGACGTGAAACTCGTTATCACATTCAATTCAGAAGGCAGCCAGAAAGAAGCCATATATATCATACACCCCCGAAAGGGGAGGGTAGACATCACATTTATGTGTTGCAGTCGCAGAACTCGGTCACAGTCCGGCAGAAATTCACCCTGTCCAGGTCGCAAGAGGTGCGAAGGAGAGCAAGTAGAATACTAAGGACTCTCTAACCAGTGCTCTTCACGGCGTCGCCCATCCCAGCAACCCCCAGCGAGAGACCCACACACTAATAAATTCGCGGAAATATCCGAGATTCCTTTCATTTCTTAATAAGTCATCGTTCCGGGGGATCTGATGACCTATTCCTTTTAATCCCACAATCATGATCTCACGTGTATCACTCATAATCACGCAGTCCCATAGGATGTGCTCCGGCATCATCAATGTGGAGCTCTAAAGAACAATGCACTTTTTAGAGTTAAAAATAAATGTCGATTCCATAATTTCTAAATTATTAATGTATAAAATTTGCAGGTAAAGACTTTTACCCGTCCCAAGACGCGATGGTCTGGCAAGTTGGCCACATTTGAGAACTTAGTTGAAGTAAAAAAAAAAAGAGGAGTTTTTTCAACACTGGACGCAGATCGGCAGAAAAAAAAGATTAAAAAGTGAAATGATATTTTACAAAGATTTTAAAGGAACGATAATAAATATCAACGTTAACACAGCACGTCCGTTTTAGGAAGGGATGCTTTGTAGATATACTAATCAAGATCGTTTATAAAGTTAACTATGCTACAGCGATAATACTTTTAGTGACAAATTTTCAAACCTATATGTTACCTTTTTGATATTAATACATTTAATCGTTCCATTATTTGAAAGAGCCATCTACTTAGGAAAGAGCGGTGGCGCAACAACAATATTTTTCGATAAAATTGATTTTATATGTATATCTTTCTAATTAATACATTTAATTCATATTTAAAATATCACAGACTTATGTTCTAAATTATTACAACTTCACAATAAGAATGTGTTCTCCTAATAAGTTAATATTATTAAAATATTCGGTAATAAATAATATGAATGTTTAAATCCACAAACAATTCTAATTTTAAAATATCTGACGTTTTTCGATCTTCAGAACAAAAAGATCACATATCCATCAAATAAAATTAATATTTCACTCCGATTCAATTTTTTCTTTCAAAATGCTTAAAAAAATTGATACAATGCTGAGTTTTTTTTATTTAATCGTGATAGAAGCTAAGAAGCATTTATTTAAAAAAATAATTATTTTATATATTTTGCACACGTTTATTATATTGGAGCCAAAATGGTATCCTTCCCCGAGCCAGTAACAACGTGTACTCGTCAAACAATACACCAATACATATCTAATTTGTAACGTCAAATTTTCGATGTTTGATTTTTATAATCACCGATACCTGTGCGCTGCTGTCTATGGTCATCCACTTCACAAATTTTAATCAGATTTTTTTTTGTATTTTTGTAATTAATTATCCTTTCTGTTTGAATCGCCTTTAAATATTTGTGCGTGGTGTGTCCGACGTACGGCGATATTTTCAGACTCCCAGAATTATAAATTCGTCTAATTATATATGACGATCTTCACGAGTAGGTGAACATTGTATCGTTTATCTCTTTCTGATCCATCACATAATATAGATAGTCGGTGAGTCGAGTCGGTGAGTCATATATTTTAATACATATATTATGTGGAATGGCCGATATCCTGTATTCAGTGGCGCGCAGTAGGTATAGATTTAGGTTATGCTGTTACCAATGATATTATACAATCATATATAATACATGTTGTATATAGGATTATGAACTTTTGTTTAACCAACGTCGTTAGACAAAATGAATCCTTTGTTTATACAACGCTACCATGTATTTATTTGTAGTTTAAGAGTACTATTAATATTGTTTTTAAAGTTTAAATTTTAACGTGAAATAATACTCGTACCTTCTTATCCATTTAAAAATCAATATAATAAATGCATGGACATTATTAAGAACACTTTTTATGACTGAACATGATTCTTTTATTGTTTGAAAATACTTCACGTAATAACTAAACGAAATGATTATTTTTATTAAATGTTAACGTAGGAAATACTTATGCGTGGCTACAGCTAAAGGTTAATCCAATTATTTAATTTATATTTGTTTCCTAGAATTTTTAGTAATGCACAGCTTTTTTGCTTTATGCACTGCACGCTTCTGCCTGTATTGTTTCTTATCGATATAACAGCGAGGAACCAAAACAGCTGATATACTGCATAGATAGATTTTGATTAGTTACAGAGCTGATTACTGGCTTGTGAGCTGATCTGCTGTCCCATGTATAAGATACATTAGTGTAAGAGTTTAGTTGACTGATCATAGCTTGTATAATAGCAGCTCTGTACTTTCCGCAAACCCAACGATAGTGTCAGTAAATCGAAGGAGTGTCATTATTTCTTCATTCATATTTACATCTAAAATATATTGGTGAATAATTTCTCTCTCTTAAATACCATGCTGTATCGGTATCGGTTCGGTAAACCCATTTATGAAAATCTTCCGTCAATGAACCGGAATATTATCAAATTAAAGGTCGTATATTGATTTAAGGATGTGGTGAATATCTTAAAATTAACTAGAAATTCATATAACATTCGATTATTTAACGTTGGCTATTATTTTTAGTAGCATCGGCGCAGTAATATTAAATACACAATCAACCAAAGATGAACAGCATACAGCAGTAGATGGTGTGGTCCATTCAGAGCGCCGCACAGTTCTACAATAAACGTATCATCTAACTACTACAGTGACATCGAATTACATAGTAGTACAAGTCCTAACTAAATAGATACGTCCAAACTACATTTATACAGAACTGTGTTTGATAGTCATCTTATTTTTAATGTAGTTTTTAGGAAAAATTGCCAATGCAACCTGATTTTAAATATCGCAATTTATATTATCGTTCAACCAGCTGCTGTTAACTGATTTTAATATCCGGACTTGCGAAAAATTCAATACCTAGCGGAAATGAATAAAAATCTACCAGTTTCATTAAATGGGGTATTGAGATTAAGATTGAGCCGCTGTTGATATTATGAAACCTTTCTACAACAAGCAACTACTTTAAAAAATCAAACTGTAAAAAGTTAATAATTATAATAACTAGACCAACTCATAGATTACAACTAAAAACATGCATGAAGGGGTCAACTTGGCATCAAAGTTTTAAGTAATGCTATGCCGTTAATTGGACAGAATATTATTTAACCTCAGAATAAAAGATACCTCTCTTTATGTCATTTTAGTGCTAGCATACAAAGTAATCGACTTCATTACATAATTCGACTGAAAACTAACTAAGTATTGGTTTATTTGTATTTTAAATGATTGCTTACAAGTGAATAGAAAATTTATATCAGAAGATGTTTTTTTATCAACCCTTTGTTAAAATAATGTCAAGTGAAGTCGAGATGAAAGGCAAACGAACATGCTGTATCGTTCAATAAAGGGTGTTCGGGCGAACATCCCCCGGTCCTCGTGCATAGTAAGTTAGGCAATTGAGTTTAATTTTACATTTATGTGTGGAAATATATTTTATACAGAGTGTAACAAACCTAGTCCACAATATGACTAAACTACGAGTCGAAAATGTTCAGGAGATATGTGCCTAATCTCAACCATGTCAGAGATATAAGCATTTCCAAAAAATCGTAATAATACGATTATTTTGATTAATTGAAATATGTTATTGATTCCAAATATACATTGAATACAAAAAAAAAAATTCCAGCGATCAGACTATTTTTTGTAAAATGATTTAGGGTCTGAAGCAAAGATACATATTAATATTGGATAAATTTCGCAAATATTTATTTCGAAATACGTAGACTTAAAACTTAACATGATTTTGCAAAAATTTCATACAATAATATTTTTCGTAACAGTGTAGAATTTCCACACATTCTTTGTACACTTTTGACTCGTAATTTAGTCAAGTATCCACCCGTAAAATTTTGTAGACTAGGTCTGTTACACCCTGTATATGTGTAGGTTTATTCATTTGAATCAACATTTTGTCAGAATGCAACATAATACTGATATATCGGCGGAAGTTTATATCATTGTCATACATTGTGTATTTACATATTACATAATACGTAGGATATGTAAATAATATCTACCTGACGTGATATACGTGATTGGTGGTATTCACGGTGACGTAGTTATCTCATGTCTACGTCATTTCACAGAACACACAGATTTCTAAGTAAAAAAAAAGTAGGCACCACAGTACGGGGTATTTTTGTACCCCTAGAGATGTCACCACTAAAAGGTTGTTGCATATTTCAAATCGGAATGATTTTATTTTGGAATATGTGCGAATCACTTATTTTTTCATAAACGATACGAGTGCATCCCTTGACATAACAAAACCAGTTATTTTGATTACATAATTAATTCAGTATTTTATGTAACCTCAGATAATTTTCTTAACATCAGCAATGTTCAACAGCACAAAATCATTATACCTACCATTTAGATACGTCAGAGTAAGCTAGGTTCGTTATTACTTACGGTTGTATAATATTAATATAATTTATATATCATTTACCGGATGCCACGAAATATGTTCAACTTCCTTGCACAGTGAAGTTTAAAAACTATCAATTAGAGACATAAGAGCAGACTTTGCGGAAAACTCGAGCTAGAAGAATTTTTATTCTAGAAAGTGCTATTTTATTTTTTGTGACAAAGAAAGACGTACTATATTATATCATTTTTCTGCTCTAAACAGTTTCGCCGTTTTTCTAAATATTTGGACTTACATACATACATCATTTCACCTTTATCAAGGTTAAAATGGTCATCCAGGAGGTCACCCGAGAAATTCTGCCTCATCTTTTCTACAGTCCCGACCTCGTCAGATTATCACCCTTTCAGTCGCTCTCCAATCACATGCATGGTAATACGTTTAACAATGACAATGACCTCAGAAATTGGCTCGATAACTATTTCGATACCAGACCGAGTACATCATTGATTGAATTGTTGTAATTTTGATTTTATAATAAATAATTAAATAAAACCGCAAATACTTATTAGACAACCCAATATGTTATGCTTCCTGATTGTAAGCTGTTTTTTATTTAGTATCAACTTACAATATGTATCTCTTGAGAGGTATACGTTAAAGTTTTAGGTGGCACATTCTCACTCCAATCAATGGAGTTAGATTGTGCCAGGTATTTTTATTTTTTTTTTTATTTTGTTACATTGTTATATCGTATTATGATATGGACTCTCAACAAAACTTTAAACAGACATGTAAAGATCCCAATAAGATTGTGGATAAGAGAACTGTCAAGAATAGTTAATATAACTGAATTCGCCAAAAAAAAAAAAATGGCTATTATAGACAGGCAATATCACTCGAAAAACGGACAATCGTTGGATGAAAGCAGTCATTCAGAGGCACATGAGACGAATTAAGAGTCAATCAATCAAATACCCTAAAACTGACGAAGTCATCAAATTCAAAAAATATATAAAAATTAGATAAATATGAATTAAATATATTAATTAGAAAGATATACATATAAAATCAATTTTATCGAAAAATATTGTTGTTGCGCCACCGGGATTCGAACCTGGATCTCTTTCCTAACCGGGGAAGGTGCATTATCCAATTATGCTACAGCGACAATATTTTTAGCGACAATTTTCGAACCTATATGTTACCTTTTTGATATTAATACATTTAATCGTTCCATTATTTAAAAGAGCCATCTACCTTATTTTTGCAGAATCTCAAATACCTTTGAGTAATCTGATAGCAGACGCCAGAATTATCAATTCATTTTTATCAAATTTTGGACACATTGATACAACTTTATTATTAGGAGAACATTATTATTTTCGATAAAATTGATTTCATATGTATATCTTTCTAATTGATATATTTAATTCATATTTAAAATATCACAGATTTATGTTCTGAATAATTACAACTTCACAATAAGAATGTGTTATCCTAAAAATTAGATAATTTCATCAACTTCAATTATCCATTCTAAAATACCTCACTTATTTTTGCAGTCTTACGGACACCTTAAAAGTGGTACAAAATAAACCTTTGGCAAACACTTATGTATGTATTATAATTATATGTAAATGCGAATTATAGGAATTTAAGAGTTTAAGATTAAGATTAAATTATAATATTAACATTTTCAACAAATGATATTAATTGCTGTCGTAATGAATAAAATTATGTTGAAAAGACGAGTTCAATGACACACCGACAGCATTTTCTAATTAATCAACTATTCAAAGGTGATCGCATAATTTCACAGAAGTATGTCTGTGCCTCGTTAGTAAAACAATGTTGAACATTGAACCGACCGGATATCTGGCGGCGGTCATTTTTACCAATTCATTTTCTCAGAAGACCTGGCTCCAATTTCAGCCTCACTTGAACGGAGTCAACAATAGATAGCGAGATACTATTTTTCTTATCCGTAAGCTGCGAATGATAATGGACCAAAAAGTATTTAAGCCAGGGGTAACAAACGCCGAATGTATCAGCAGTAGAAAATAATTCATTGTTACTCTATGAAAAAATTCTTAATTAATATTTTTAATGAAAATTTATTCCTAAACTAATAGTTTAGTAAGTATAAGTTAAATGAGAATAATATAAATTTGGTACAGTTCCTTCTCATATCATTTAAATTAATTTTATGTAAATATGATTTTCATATCTTAACGTATGAGTAAGCTTTCAGTGTAATTAGTTAATTTTAAACTTATCAAATTAATTATAAAATTGTGCATTGGGGAAGGACGAAACTAATTATTATATTTATTTTACAAGACCGAAAAATATAAATTAATTTTTATTCAATCCAAGTATGTAATAAGCAGTTTATTTTTTACACGCAAACGAAATTTGATAATTTAAGAAGTACTGAATTTTATTCACTAAAAATCAATAAAACCAGTGCGTTGCTTTCAATTATCCATTTGAAATCATAAAGAGCTGACTCTTAGAGATCAAAATCTCATTGATATATCATCATGGACCCGAGCTTTTAGATATACAACTGGTATTTTATTTATATTTATCATCATTATCTTCATTATTTTTTCTCATATCCAAGACCCAATCTGTCTTGATACAGTCTTTATTACTCTTTATCCCAGCTTATTCTGAGGTGACCCAATACCGGGATGATTACCAAGAAAACTCATCTTGATAATCGGTCCTCCGGCATTCGTAAAACTTGTCCAAGATATCTTAATTTAGATATTTTTGTAATCAGAAATAGGGGCTCCATGTCGAAATTGTTTCTTATCGCGATATTGCTCAATCGGTCCAATGATGTTACTTCTTCTACACCCCTAAAATACTTCATTTCAGCAGCCTGTATTCTTGGTTTTATTACATTATTATGGTTTAAAATTTAACTTAACTTATTTTGCACCAACTCCGGAGAAGTTCTGCTTGACGACGTCTGGCGCCTGACGAGACCCTGGATCCAGCTATTGACAGTGGGCACAGCGAGATGCAAAGCTCCATTAGCCCGACCTGGCGGGGGGTTCGTTCTAATTACCATTATTTCATAACCATTGTAACGTAATTCGGAAAATATATCTTATTTCAATATTTATCTATTTTTGTAATATTTTTAATAAAAAAAAAATATATATTTATGTGCCTGCTCTACTGGTGACCTATACATATTATATAAATTAATCGGTTATAAAAGTACACTACTAACAAAATAACGATGAACTGATTAAAAATTAAGAAAGTTAACCGCGTTCGTCAAAGATTCAAAATCTGTATATACTATAAACACCGAAAAACAAGATTGCTATTCACTGGCGTCGAAATGTTAAATATCTTTACATTTTATTTAACGACTAAATCTAAATAATAATGATATTCTATATTAAAATATGATTTAAATATATTAATTAGAAAGATATACATATAAAATCAATTTTATCGAAAAATATTGTCGTTGTGCCAACGGGATTCGAACCTGGATAATTCTAGCGTCTGCTATCAGTTTACTCAAAGGTATTTGAGATTCTGTAAAAATAAGGTAGATGGCTCTTTCAAATTATGGAACGATTAAATGTATTAATATCAAAAAGGCAACATATGGGTTTGAAAATTGTCGCTAAAAATATTGTCGCTGTAGCATAGTTGGATAATGCACCTTCTTCGGTTAGGAAAGAGATCCAGGTTCGTATACCGGTGGCGCAACGACAATATTTTTCGATAAAATTGATTTTATATGTATATCTTTCTAATTAATATATTTAATTCATATTTCAAATATCACAGACCGTCTGTTCTGAATAATTACATCTTCACAATAAGAATGTGTTCTCCTGATATTCTATATATTATCGTACACTATTTCATAATCTTATTACTTTCAAATATTCTTTCAAAATTCACACTTGTGTCTCATGTTTATGAGAGCTTGATGTCCTTGTGTTCAGTGGTAAGACACTTGCGTATGACCTAGTAATAGGGGGTTTATGACTTGTCCAAGAAGACCAATTTTCATAGCACAAGCCTGGTTGGAAACAGTAAGAATACTGATGAATCAATGCATCGTTTTTTTTTTAAATACAGTAAATACGCTTTATTTTAAAAATGATATTATATAAAATTATTTATTTCGTGTGAATTAAATTTATATATATATAAATCAAATAAATATATATTTATTTAATTACGAATTGACGGCTACAATTAAGCTTTATATTCCCCTTGAGATCAATCTGGTGAAAGTATTTTTAATCAGATCTCATCGTCTTTCCTCCGCGGGCGCTGTCTCTAATGTTAGATACCTACTTTTACTGTGATGACGCACTTGTGGTTAATATTCCTTGTAAGGTGTGCGCGCGCACACAATTTTTAACAAAATTTATCCTTCATGTGCCGCCATCTGTCGAAAATTAGCTACTATGTAGGTATGCTGATTTGACCTATATAAAACCACCAACATTTTGAATCCTCTGCTGCCTTCCATCTTCTGGTGCATAATGTGTTATAAAAGATTATAATTTTTATTATGGAAAATGTGTCCGAAGTGTACAGTTTTTATTGATTACATCTGACGATCGACTTATCCATGCGTCATAATTAATATCTTCATTATCTTCCCCTGCACACAAATAATAGCATCGGTTCTTAAAATTACGCAAAAAGATTTTTTACACCCGCACCGTGATCCAAAATTAAACTGAACATCGCTCGTGACATTTTTATTAGCAGTTATCGTAGACATTTTGATAAATCAATCAAAAAAAAAATTCTGCGCTATAAAAACTTAAAAACAAACCGGGCCAGCGGTCGAGTGAGGACAAAGCTCTCGGTCCAATAAACCGAGCCGCGGCCGTCGAACAAAGAGCGGTAATGCAGGAAGAGTCCGGATATATATTGGAAAACAAAAAAGCATCGAGATTTAATGAAAAAAAAGTATAACCAATCTATTTCGACAGGATTACAGCATAAACACACCATGACAGTGCGCGTATAAAACATATGGCTCCGGTATTATTATTATTATTATTAAACAATAAAGCCAACCCTTGGGTATCAGGACCGGTTATATAAAAAAAAAAAAAAGCAAAATGGAACACTTCAATGGTGTTTTAATGGTGTGAAAGTGTTGAAGATTGACCGAACATTTATGCCGATAATATTAAATCAAGATACATTTTTAAATAATGAAAACAATATTATTTTTGTAAACGAGTGCGTAAACAAGTGTAATCGGCGAATGGCGGGAATAATTTATTTTGTAATGTTTAATATTAATCACCAAGTAATTGATTCAATTTGCAGTTGGACAGGTTGTGCAGCGTCTTGCGAGTGATCTACGATATTCGCACCGCGGCGGTAGTGGACAGTTCTGACTAGTTGTCCTTAAAATGTAATATGTTTTATGTATTTCAGAAAATGAAGGATACGTGGAATATATAAATAAATAATTATAATTTACTAATTTTAAATATGAAAAATTATGTGTAAATTAAAACATACATGTAAATATTTTGTTCGCTGTTAATTTCTACCTTTCCCCTGGAAAAATTAAAATTCTAAATATTTTATTTAATATCGTTCATAATCGTTTTTTACTAACACGATAAAAAACTAGAGACAAAAAAAAAACAAAAAATCCTTTCGGTCATCCTCTGAATATAAAATGGTTTCTAATAAAATCTCATAAAAACTGATAAATTTGAGGCTAAACACTTTATAAAGGGTCAATAACTGGTAACAAATCGGTCGCGAAGTTCCTGAGCAATCAACCGCAGACGCTTCACACTCTTCTCGCCAGGGAATTACGGACCATCTTGCCAGTATGTGGGGAGTCACTCTCCCAAAGCGACTGGAGGAGAATCGATCATAACATTTCGGCCCACCTCGTTTTGATATTAACCCTTCGGTAACCGCGGTCTGTTGCTTATTCGCATTATGTCCGAATAGCGAGTAGACCCCGGACAAATAGTTAAGTCTCGATTCATTCATTTTCAGGCAAACAATTAACGATTCTGAAATACAAACACCAACAAAACTAATAAATTATTAGGAGAACATATTCTTATTATGAAGTTGTAATTATTCAGAACATAGGTCTGTGATATTTGGTCTGGTAACGTATAGGTGCGAAAATTTGTCACTAAAAATATTGTCGCTGTTGCATAGATTTTATATGTATATCTTTCTAATTAATATATTTAATTCATATTTAAAACTAATAAACTTTAACTAAAAAAAATTATATGTATGCCTACATCATTTTCGATATTTAACATTTCAATAGAACCGATTTTTTCTGACCTTTTCACAAATAAATTATTGACGTAGACAAGGTCATTTGATGACCACGATAACAATATTTCACATACATACAATTCAATCGCTAATCGACTTCCGTCCTTGGTTCCATCATGATAATCCACGTAATTATTAATGTTTGTATTTGTAAATGATGACTACAATCTGGAATGAAATAATAGTTACTTGTTCATAATTGCACAATTTATAGATTTGGGGTCCTCGTAATAATTGTATCGGTAACAGAAGGGTTAAGAGATGAAGAAGAGGTTCAGAGGTTAACCTTGTTTCCAGTGCGCTAACACTATAATTAAGTATAATTTATCTTTAATGGCGGCGCTCGGTTAGAGGATTTCTAGATAATAATAAGATAGAGAATATAAAAAAGGAACCATCATTGGTTTGTTTATGCGAGGCTCTCATTGAATTTTATTATAAAACTAAACACGTGGTAATCATAGATGTAGATGGGCCCGATAGCTGTCCTTATCGGCCGTTGGACTCTCGTTAGCCAATCAATGGTGCATTAGCTGCCCAACTAGCCTCGCGCTATTGTCATAATCTATTAACACTTTTTTATCGATCTTTAAAAAATGCATTTTTTTAAATATCATTATTAAATCGCGTAATATTTTTAACTCTACAATTTAAAGCGCAATAATAATAATAATAATAACGTTGGTCAAATGTTGCGAATCTTATTGAATCGCATCACGATCATTAACCCTTCCCAAACCATGCAGTAACACAGATCTACCATCATAATTAAACCAGTAATATTTCGATAAATACATGCAACATAAAATTCATATTTTAGATAATCTTAAATAAAATATTAGCGCTTAGGAATGACTAGTAAAAAACTAATTATGAAAAGGGAATCGTACAAAAACAATTATTTTTTCCATTCAATCCGTTGTAAAATGAATACGTTGGTAAATATACAATTTGTGATATGAAAGACAGAGAACACACACTATTTTCACAGTGAAAAGAATAACAAACATTCAAGTATAATTGTCTCTTTCTCACTAATTAAATGAGGAGAGATAAGAAGGAAGGACACATTGTATAGGACCCAATGAATGCTCTAAATTATGTTATTAATTATTTTTTCAAAATTGAATGCTCAATATTTAGAGTAAGTTCGTGCCATTTCATTTAAGCTAATTAAAACATTTTTTATAACTGTTATTTACGGTAACACGATTTGACAGCATGGCTGAGTTCGGGTATTTTATATCATGGTATGGTAAAGGTTAACAAAAAAATGTTACCTACGCACAGTATTATACTATAGTTATCAGTTATTATATATACATGTTGTATAATATATAAAATACACGAATGTATTATACAAAATAATAAGGCTTAGCTGCATTAGCACCGCTACGCTCAAAATACATAATTATATATTTTTTTAATCGTGTGCTTAATCGTTAGCTGCTAGCCGACAATTTTTATTTAATGATTTTACAATCGTTGATCTGTTCAGCATAGATCATCGCAGTTAATAAATATTTTTGATAAGACAATAACTACTGGGCATTATTAGCTATTTATTAAGTTTTTGTAGTTGTTTTTGTCCGTGTGTTGAATGCATTCATAAAAAAATCCGTCAAAAAATGACAAGAAAATTAAATGATTTTAATTACTATTTAGTATTACATTGATTTAAAAAAATAGTATTTTAACAGCTGATGTATGTATTAGGCAAATGTCTATTCAGATAGCTTCCAGCGTGTTCAGTAAATTAAGTGAAGAAAAGTATAAAATAAATAGATTTTTAGCGCTGGACGAGTTCATTGATAGATGATGAAATATCATAAAAATATGTTGTTCAAAAATAATAATAACGGTGCATATAATATAAATTAAATTGACTTAAGAATGAAAAATATAAAACATTTCTCAGTACAAATGCTAAAAAAAAGTGTTAAACAATAAAATTAAATAACTTCTTCAATATTTGCAAAATTATTTTGTGGAAACATATTATATGAATAATAAGAAAATCACTTTGTTTAAAACCACTATTTATTGATACATCAACATGTTTCGATACCTATGGTATCTTCTTCAGGAAACAATGTGGGTATACTAAAATTAAAAATGCAAGCATAGATAAAAACAAAACTATAAAAAATACCCCAAAAGACTATACAAACTAGCTTTTATATTATATATATATATATTTATAAAGTACATCATCCTTATTTTTAATATATTGGATGGTATTAATTAATTAATATATAGGACAAATTAATTTGCAATCAATTCACTTACATAGTAAAGCTTACAGAAATTTTGATATTAGAATTAAAAAGCTTTCTATATTTGAGATGTCTAAGTAGCAAAAACTATTTTGAATCGCTAATCATCTTTTGAAAACAAACCATTATTTTGATATTAACACGGGTTTAGAAATTTTACATACAAAAACTTGAAATTTACAATTAGATAAATTTGAAATTAAAGAAATAAGAAAAAGTGTTAACAGCAAATTAAATATTATAAATAACCAAATACTTTTTATAAACAGTCATCTTTTAAATTTGTTTTTACAGCAGTTCTTAATTGGTTACCCACCACTTATACTTTTATAGTTTTGTTTTTATCTATGCATGTATCTGTAATTTCAGTATACATTATTTCCTGAGGAAGGATACCATAGGTATCGAATAATGTTGATATATCAAAAAATAGTGGTTTTAAACAAAATGTTTTTCTTATTAAATAATATTAAAGAAAAATAAATCAAAAGTGTCAGTAAGATTTAACAGTTTTTCGTGGTATATTTCAATTTCCTGTTTCAACAGCGTTGACGTCGTCGAGTTGACGAGGAAGTCACTTTAAGTGAAAAATAGATTACATAGATAAATTGATTGATTTTTCTAAAAATATGTACGCCTCAAACAACTCTGGAATTTTTTTTTTTTTTTGTAATTTCGTACACTCAATAATGATTGTAAACCGATCAGCGATCCTTTTACTGCAGGCCGAACTGTTGCAGACTTCACGCATTTGGATAACATTTGTATGATTAATTGGACAGATCTCATTCGGCCCCACTGCCACGATATGGTATTAATTTATTACGCTTAAATACGTTCGGGTAAATATTAAACAGGCGCTATTATTAAAGATGTCTTTCGTGAGTTGTGAACTTCGCCGATCCGCCGCGAGGTGGCACGAGCTTGTTAGGCGGGTGAAATATTGCGGCCCGTCGGGCGGGGCCGCCCGCTCCTCCTCCCCCTGCCGAGCACCCCGTGCTTTCCCATTTCCCTCCGCCCTCTCCTCCCCCGCCCCCGCCATCAGCCCGCAGCCTCACGATCTCGCCTTATCACAACGTCACTCCCTCTCTCACATTCACACCTGTCCGCCGCTAAGTGTCTCGTTCTAGGGATACAGTCATGCCCTGAGGTTCAAAGGTTGTGCTATTATACTTAAGACAACATTTAAAACCACATGTATGTTAACATGTTTTTTAGAATATCTATGTTAACTTCTTAGTTTTAATCTAATCCTGCAAGTCTTCTTGCATGCCGTTATATGCAATTTCACATGTTTCGTAAAAATAAGTAAATATATTTTATATACAAATTAAATGTATTAATTAGAAAGATATACATATAAAATCAATTCCATAGAAAAATATTGTTGTTGCTACTGGAATTCGAACCTGCATCTCTTCCAATTCGGGGAACGTGCATTAACCGATTTAACTAAACCAACACAGTGGATAACGACAAATTTTCAAACCTATATGTTCACTTTTCAAATTAATACATCTATCATTCCATTATTTGAAATCGGATAATGCACATTCTTCGGATTGGAAGAGATCCAGGTTCAAATCCCGGTAGCAACAACAATATTTTTAAATAGAATTGATTTTATATGTATATCTTTTTAATTAATACATTCAATTAGTATTTAAAATATCACAGACCTATGTTCTGAATAATTACAACCTCACAATAAGAATGTGTTCGCCTTAATAAAAAATATTTTAACATAACACTGCTACCTCATCCAACCAATTGACATTACGACAAATCAACAGTGACAAAAATTAATATTCTATAAATTATAGATGACCTCCAGTTAACTTTTGTAGCCGAATTTAATTTTAGTGTAATATTCTTATTTGGCTCATTTAAGTATAAGAACATTAAAAATGTATTAACCAATCGTGTAGTTAAGAACGATCCGTATATACGTGTTAAAAAATCCAATGTTCTGGCTTCATATGTTTAAACTAAAGAGTCATAGATTTATTGCAAAGCGCGTGTTCATCCCATGGACCAAAAAAGTGCATTGTTACATTTTATTATAACAATTTAACATTTAAAAATAGTATATTAATATGTCTATTGTACAAACCGTAATTCAAAAATCCGTGAACTCACTTTTGTTTTAATAATGAATTAGTTGCACTTGTAAAGACTATCATTTGAAACATAATTCGTCAAAATAATTATGCTGATTTCTGATATCATACTAATGAGTGGCAAAAAAAAATGTATCTACAATATCGTATGTCAAGAAATATAAACGCCAGACAATTCGTTAACGCGCTTGATAAATTACAACTCGAGTGCAATAAAAAACTTGACTCTTTATGTGTCTGTTTTGTTTCAAAATTGATTAAATTTTATATGATATTATAAAAATCTGAAAATATCATATTTCTGTTGGAAGATTTTATTTGTTCACAATTTATATTACAAAAATGAACCACCGATATATATTACACCTTCTTCAAGTGTCAATTACCAATATTCAGTAATAATTTTCGTTGTGCTGTCACCGTACTGTCATCGTGTAATTAAAGTGGATTTTTTTCTCTCAACTTTTTCTGAACATTTTGCGTAATAAGCTGCGATTTGATTCTGTTATATGAAATTCACATCAGCACTTTGTTCAAAGGTGTCAAAACATTTTTTATGATTTTATTTATCAATACACGACACTCTTTATTAAAGACGGAAATTCTATTAAAATAATTCGTTATATACTATAATATATAATTTTTTTTAAATACGAAAACCCTTGTTTCTATGCATAAAAGTCAACAGGTCAATCTAATTTTCGATCAATCAATATTTCTAACCTTCACTAAATGTTTATATGACATTAAAATAATATATATATTTATATTATGGAGAACACATTCTTATTGTGAAGTTGTAATTATTAAAAACAAATTAAATGTATTAATTAGAAAGATATACATATAAAATCAATTTTATCGAAAAATATTATTGTTGCGCTACCGGGATTCGAAGCTGGATATATTTTCCAATTATTGATTTTATACGTATATTTTTCTAATTAATACATTTAATGTGTATTTAAAGTATCACAGACCTATGTTCTGAATAATTACAACTTCACAATAAGAATGTGTTCTCCTAATAATATATAAGTTGTATCAATGTGTCCAAAATTTAATAACCTAACCTAACCGATTATGCTACAGCACACAGTACTTCGACGACGTAGATGTAAAATGTAGAAAATAGATGGCTTTCAAATAATGGTATTAATTTTAAAAGTATAACATATGGGTTCGAAAATTTGTCGTTAAAGTACTGTGTGCTGTAGCATAATCGGTTAATGTTATTTTTTCGAAACAATAGATTTTATATGTATATATTTTTAATGAATACATTTAAAAATATTTTTTTTATATCATGAAGTCTAGAACATATGGTGGACGTGACCGGCAAGGAAAAAGGTTGAACGCATTTAAGGTTTAAGGTTAAGGCACTAGGGAATGATGTAATAGTAAGCTGGATGGAAATAGTTATACCTAAGCCAACATAATGATGAATTTTATCGAAAATAAAAGATAAATTTATGTTATCCAAATAACATAATTGAATAAATACATCAAATAGGAAGGCACAGATGGACGTACAAATCATAATTTTAATATTTATTGCAATATAAATCAAATAACGATAGGAGTATTTTAATTCGAACCTTGGAAGAAATTAATCTTGGGCTTATATAGGCCTTCCTCAAACTATGCCACCGGTCTCATATAATACCAGTATTCCTCTTCGTGTCATCAAGGCATCTGTGGCCGAGCTCTGCCTCTAGGTCCATCTCTCGTCTGCAAGCCAAACAGCGTGACAAGCATTATCCCAATTCAGCTTGGAAAATAATCTAGATTGAAAATTTATAGCTTTACAATGAAAACTCTTTGGATTTACCAGTATTAATAATTGACCCAGCCAACGTGCTCGTCTAGCAACCAAAAGTCTCCTTTACAATTGCTTATTTTTTAATTTGCTTATATTTATATTACGTATAAATTATATAAAAATTATCTGTGTAACTGTGCTAAGTTATATGTAGTAAATAAATGTAAATCAATTTATCTGTGGACATCATCCATTGTGGACAACGGCAATTATTCTACAGAACTGAGATCACAAGTTACACTTTTCGTAATACGTTTGAATATGATATATAAAAAATACAAAATCAATATATTTATATATATATAATCAATTTTATCGAAAAATATTGTTGTTGCGCTACCGGGATTCGAACCTGGGAAGGTACATTATCCAACTATATACATTTAGTTACATTTTTCAAATTAATACATCTGTCGTTCCATTATTTATAATTAATACATTTAATTAGTATTTAAAATATCACAGACCGTCTGTTCTGAATAATTACAACTTCACAATAATAATGTGTTATCCTTAATAATAAATGAATTTTAATGAAAAAAATTAAAAAAAATTTTAACATTTTAACATTTAACATTTTACGACCTATGTACTTTGTACTTATAAAATGGTAAACATTCAAAATAACCGCAAGGCTGCGGAATCGCAGATCTTTATTTATGCATTTTGGCAAGTCGGGCGATACAATGTTGCCAAAGTGTTTAGAATTATTCAATTTAATGTGATATTTTGATTCGATACGAGGTGAAATGGTGATGAAGAGTAAGTAAAACTTAATTATTTATTGTTAATATTATTTATCTACTTCTAGAATTATTGTTATGTGCTACTTACCCTACACATATCTAATATCTAGATGCGTGACTACGGCGAGAGATAAGATCGATACACATCGGTTGATTCAATCTTCTCTCCATATAGTTGTAAATTAATGACCGTGTACTGATCTCTGCTGCTCTTGCTATGTTTCGCATTGATGTTAATAATGTATAACAATTTTATGTTACTTTGTATACAAAAAAAGTATAAGCCAATAAAAGTAGATATTGTAATAACTTCTCATTGGCTTTAGCAATTATTAAGTGCGGGTCGGGTAGTTCTACCCGCGCGCCTGACTGGTGCTCAACGGCGGGACGGGTAGTTCTACCTTTTCAGCTGACTCTACTTTAAAGGCAGGAAAGGTAGAACTACCCGATTTGTTTATATGAGTGTTGTATACCAATCTCTTGGTAAAGGTCCAAACTACATGTATATAAATAAAAAATCCCGATATATGTCCGATGTATCCTTTTGTCTTCGTGTCTATTACGTAGTATAATAATTACGCGCAGCTCTTACGAGAGTTTGACTGTACATGAATATTTAAACAAAAATACACAAAATTTAATGATTTTATAAAAAGGAATATGTCAATACATGCTTTAAGTTTTACAGAGTAAGAAATTGGTAAAGAAATTTTAAGAAATCACTCAATTACTGAATAAATTAGTGAGCGCACGAAGTTTCTGTCGAGTAGATAAGCGGTATATTTTTTATGACTAATGAAGGTATATTATGGTAAAATTATATTTGTCTCTGTCTTGTACTTGATTATTCATTCACAAATGAGTGAGAATGCACGATTTCACTATAGCGATCGAAATGAATTTATTTTGTTGCATTTAAAGTGTGTAACCCAACGTAGGTTTACGGGCCGTCCGCCGTAGTAAATCATCTCAAGTGGATCTCAATATTTGTATTTCTGAAATTCACCAAGTCACTTTGAATTTTAGTTTTTAAATACGGTGTTATAAAACGGGCGTGTTGTTGTTTAGCGGAATATAATTATATTACTTCTTTTTAAACTCGAAAAAATGACTTCAGAAAATTATCAAAGTGATGAGGAAATATTCGCGGATAATTTATCTGATCTTTCTAGCGATTATTTGCCTGAATTTGACAGTGATAGTTACGACACAAGTGACAGTGAAGAGTTCCCTCGCAGGAGGAGGGTGCCAGTGATGCCCTTACAATTCAGTGATTCTGAAGAAAGTGATGCGGAGGAAGAGGAAGTTACGGAATGGTCTGAAATAGACAATCCACCTAATATTGAACCATTTTTAGGTCACGTTGGTGTTCGTGTACCACCAAGCGATCCCGAAAACATAATGGACGTAGTAAAACTGTTCATCGGGGATGATTTACTTGAGATGATGATAGAGGAAAGCCATCGATACCGCACACAAAACGAATCACGGATCAAAAAAATGAAGAAATCCATCAAATGGAAGTCCATAAGTCTTGTAGAGATGAAAAAATTTTTAGGACTGATTTTGCTTATGGGACAAGTTCGAAAAGACACAAGAGATGATTATTGGTCAACAGATCCGTGTATCGAAACACCTATTTATTCAAAAATAATGAGTCGTGATCGTTTTAGACAGATCTGGCAATCGTGGCACTTTTCTAATAATGAGAACATCGCGAATCCCAGCGATCGACTTGAAAAAATTAGACCAATTGTGACATACCTTATACCAAAGTTTTCTTCTGTCTACAACCCTCAAAGGGAACTGTCTCTGGATGAAAGTATTGTACCGTGGCGGGGAAGACTTTCATTTAAAGTGTATAATGCGTCAAAAATAATAAAATATGGGGTTCTTGTGCGTATGGTTAGTGAAGCAACTACGGGGTACATTTGCAACCTCGAAATTTACAGCGGAAAAGGAAGACGATTATTAGAGACTATTCATTCGCTTCTCGGTCCATATTTAAATTTGTGGCATCACGTATACATGGATAATTATTATAATAGTGTGCAAACTAGTGAAGTACTCCTACAACATAAAATAAGAACGTGCGGAACAATGAGAATAAACCGAGGTTTTCCAGAATGTTTTAAAACGGCGAATCTTAGTGTAGGCCAAAGTATTTTCCGTCGACGAAAAGATGTATTGTTGCAACACTGGAAATCTAAGAAAGATGTTCGAATGATCTCAACAATACATTCGTCCACTATCCTAGAAAGCCACAACATCGATTGGACTACAAAACAACGTATTTGGAAACCTCAGTGTGTAATAGAATATAATAAATATATGAAAGGCGTTGATCGTGCAGATCAGTATTTATCGTATTACTCTGTATTACGAAAAACAAAAAAATGGACCAAGAGAGTTGTGATGTTTTTGTTGAATTGTGCCTTATTTAATTCTTTTAAAGTGTACAAAACATTAAATCCAACCAAAAGACTAACATACAAACAGTTTTTGCGCGCCGTTGGAAAATTTTGGATAGCCGACCATGCTTGTGGAACCGACATAAATCTGGAGGAACCGGGACCATCATCTCAATTACCGAGAAATGTAGTCAAAAGCGATCCTCCAGGGAGGTTATCACTCGACATGAAAAAACATCGAGCGACTAAAATTGTTACCGGCGGTAAAAAAAAATATCCACAAAGACAGTGTCCTGTGTGTTCTGTACACAAAAAGAAAAGTTTGACTAGTTATATGTGTACATTTTGTGACGTACCTCTTCACAGGGGTGAATGTTTTTATAAATACCATACTTTATCTAGATATTAGAACGATAGTTTTTATGTGAACTTTTATATCATAGTGAACATGTTGTAAATATGTGATTGCCTCAATGTACTTACAAAAATAAAAGCGATTTGTTTCCAAAAAGTATACAATATTGAGGACCATACTATGGTAAGTGAGTATTCCAAATTTCATTAGAAAATTACTAACGGTTTGGAAGATAGAGCATTTTTTATAAAGTTAGATTTTTTATCACATTCCGATGGTTTTCGCCCGCTACACGTACTTGTGACCCGAGAGCGGCACCCCGCACAAAAAGTGTTAAGACGTATAATTTACCACATAAAGCCGTATGTTTTTTATAGTAAATAAAATTAGCATTCACGCTCGGGTCTCGGGTTCAGGACCCATGCCCGCAGCGCCCGCAGCGCGAGTGCGGCCCTGCCCAGCGCCCAGGCCAGGGCGGGTAGATGCTATCGTCCGCCCCCCGACTCGAGGCGTCAACTGAGCGACTTAACTCACTCTTCGTGGCGCTCATTGGAGGAGATCCACGCACTCGGAGTCGTGCCGCTCTGACCAAACGTTAAATTATATGTTACATTTTTTAATTTATTGAAATCGCTCTTCGCCGCGAGGCTGGAGTCCGACGGTTTGTTTCCCAACCAAATTATCAGCCTGTCAGTTTCTGCTCAGGTTCTAGGGGTTGCGTTCTCTGCTCTCGGATTCCCGGGGAAGGTGACAGAAGAATATTGTGAGTGATAGATTAGAGGCTAGAGTCGCGCTACGATGTCCTAACGGGAGTGACGCGTGACAACGCAAAATCGACGGGATCTGTATCATGTTGTATTTGGATACTAATTGAACTCTTCGACACCATTCTTTCTGGTAAAATCCGAAACGAAGTGAAGAAGTTAGGTATGGTAATTCCCGCTAACAGGCATTACACAATCGCCACGGCGCGGCGGTCAGAGCGAGTCAAATATTAATTTAGTGTCTTACAAGAGTTCGGCATGTATCACGATCGCTTCCCACACCTCTCCTCCGAGGCGAGCCTATAAATCCCGCGCGAGTCCAATCATGGCGGCTGTCTCGTTTCGTTGTCTGTAGCCGGTGTGTGTATTGTTATCGGTGTTGGCACCCCGAGAGGGCGGGGCCCCGGCCCTGCCCGGCCGAGATTAATCACGAGAGGCGAGGAATCTCTCCCCCGTAACGAGACCGCGTTAAACACGGGACGGCCGTAATTAAAAATGCCGTTGCTCGGTGCGCGAGAGGTCGAGATGGCCCGCGATATGCGGCCGGGGCGCGGAACCAGCCGGCCGTGTGTGCAGAACGCACCTCGTTCTGCGAAACGCCGAGCTGTCCTTGTCCTGGACAATTGTACCTGAACATCATCGGATATCGCAGATGCAATTGATGTAATTTTAATTTATAAAAGGCATAGCTAAATTCAACGTATCTTATAATTACAAATAGTTATATAATATTTGATAGACTTAACGTAGTATGTTACCAATGATGATAAAAATGTGTATTTCACATATTAACAACAGAATTGCAATCAATAATTATCAGTCAGTAGACTATGCACCTTGACATCGATCATTATCAGATTTTCTATAATCTATTGATATTATTGCTAAGAGATATTTCTTTACCCATACAAATAGTTCTGCACAAAAGTTATCAACAGACAGTAACATTTTACCTCTATCTGTACTAAATAGAACTAGAGCCAACATTTCTTCACTCTACTCTTCAAAAATACAATGTAACTAGATATACATATTTTTTTAAATAGATATGCGTAGGTACATGGAATACGTGTCAAAAATCTTACAATATTCAAATTAAGCTTAATGCTTGCGCTATGCAAATAGGACTAACATAATGGCCTTCTGGAACGAGGCTCGAATCCCCGACCACTAAATCACTAGGCGAGTATCAAAACCACTAGAACACAAGCACCTGTGATTGCGTACAAAAATTGTCGAGTCAGATTTAATCGACAACTCTGAAGTATTAAGCAGTTAATTATTAAACTCTCTATTAGTATTAACGAAAACGGAATTAATTTTCATGATCAAACGGCGAAAAATTAGTTATCAAGGTCATAATATGTTGAAACGCTTGAAGTAAGAACTTAAGGTAGTGCTGATCTGACCAGCACGGGACAGAAAGGCCTACACCAGGGTGATCGTCAACGTTGGGAAGATTTGACGAGACACGCTAAGAAGAGTATGAAGATTTATAACATTTGAATATAATTAATCTCGGCGCTGACTATAAGTTATGTGATAATTCACCAACAATACGCGCCTCAGACGTGAATCATTCAGAACCACGTCGCACGAGACAGACCTTTCCGTAAGATCAAACCACGGAATTACCCTACTCATGCTTTGGAGATCAAAAAATGAAGAAGTCGAAACAAATATGTTTTATAATACAATAAATCATTGATCAGTCTTGTGAGATGACTCGGCGAATCTTCGACAGGTCTGTGTATCGCCATATCGGTGATGCTGCGCATACTAGACCGGTTCCAGATCTACTGCCGGATGATACGTACCTAATATCATTGTTCGAATCAATCTTTGGAGGATTCTATGCCTACTAAATTATGAAATATATAATGCTTCGTAAAAATATCGGTATTTTACGTCTTGACTGTGAATTTCTTTGCAGAATAATTTTCTAGGTACATATAGGCTATTCTTCTCATGAAGGAATTTATTGCTAAAAGAGTCACGTAGTGATAGAACCTGACATTTCATTTTTCAATTCAATTAATAATTCTTTTTTACCAAAATTTTTTCAAACATCCTTCAAAATAGAACGTCAACGAAATTTAATATGACATTTTTTTTTATAAAATGTACTAAATGAATAAAAAATACATACATCAACAGATACTTCAGCTTTTCTTTACCAATTATAATTTTTCAGGAGACAATAACATCGCTCACATACTAATTTATTATACTAATATTCACAAGACATAAGACAAGTATTTCCTGTATAACAGTGGCGTGCACATATATAGATTTAGGTTATGCTGTTACCAATGATATTATGCAATCATATATAATATATATACTTTCGTTTAACCAACATTTTTAGACAAAATAAATCCGTCGTTTATACGATCCTCCCTGCCATATATTTATTTATAATTTTAGAGTACTCTTAATAGTGTTTTTAAAGTTTAAAATAATACTTTATTACCCATATAAAAATGTATGGACATTTTTAAGAACACTTTTTAGGAAGTAGTTCTGCCAATTGCTTTTTGTTTTTCCCAAATCAAAAACTAATCCATGCACCAAATTTAAGAAGAAAAAAATCATGATATCAACACATTAAAAAAATAAGATAGTAAAATTCGCGAATTAGTAAAAGAGGAAGTAGACACTTCAATGATTTGAAAGCAGTAGTAAGCATTTCTAATGTTATTCTGAAAAACAGCATAGGTAACGACTTCACACAAAACAGATCAACCGAAAGGGATTTTCAATTCAGTAAATAGCCATTTATATGACTTGAATAATTCACTAACTTAAAGACAGAACAGAATAATTTAAATAGCTCGATGCGGCGAATATAAAAGAGCGCCAGGGGTTCAGCGGTGAGTTGTCGTGATAGTTTTTATAACTAAGCAATTAAAGTCTCTACTGTTACACAGATGGCGCTAATTGTGAAATAATGTTTTCGTTTATGTTAATACAATTTTTTTAAATATATTCGTTTCACAGAATTTGTATTAATGCATAGCTTTTTTTCTTGTGTACACTGCACGCCCCTGGTATTCACCTACCTTTTGCGGGTCTGTCTTGTAATTATCCGTCCTTCTTCGTTATAGTCTTCCCTCAGTATCCATTCTGTTGGCTCGTGTATGGGGGCTTTACGCGTGTTATGGGATTCATCTACTCTCGTTGCATGTTCCGCCCTCTCCAGCCTCCTCGCTTTCGTTTTCCTCTGGATATCTTAGGTGGTATATTTATCCCGCAATTCCAGGTTCTTTAATCTACTTTTTTTTGTAATAGGATCACGTTTTGGGTCGCAAATTTTGCACAAGACTTTATTTTAGAAGACTTGCAAACCTATTTTTTTGCGCTAAAGTGAGAGACCAATGTGCACACCCATACAAAACGATTGATTTACTATATTACTCTAAATCATTAATCTCGTGGGTGATGAAGTAAACGAAGAAAAAGACTTTTTAAAATGTAATTTAGCAAAATAATGCACATTTAATTGTCTGAGAAATTAGTAGAATTACCTGGTGCCCTGCCGGTACGCGAACCAGCGCCTGCCCGGCCCCGGAGCACCCGGTACAGGGTGGGGTGGGCCACGCGTAAAGTGTCTGAGATTTAATACCTTTCGTCCACCTTGTTTATTGCTCTGTCCGAGGGGAGGAGAACTTTCCAGGAAAACTACGAAGAGCTCTTTCGAATTATCGACTCCTCCTAAACACTGAGATGACGCTTCAGCATTTTAATCGCCAAATACTGTCGTGATACATGTGCAATATGGCGACCCATCTAGTATTCAATCGAAGATTTGTTTGTCTAAAAACACCTACATCATTTATTACCGAGCAGCTATTTAAATGTCGTGGTTTGCCTAAAATTCATCAACTGTTACTCTAAACCAGTAATTATTTTCTATCGCAACGACACTTAATTGCGAGTACGTTATATATCAATACACCATTACACAACTAGAACGACTATACAAAACGTAATGCAACTACTTCATATGACGACAAAATTTGGACAAAGACACTCTTTATGCCTTGGTTCAACAAAGAAAGTTGTTGAATGTCAAAGTGATTTGAAAAGGAAGGATATTTTTGTTTGTACTACTATCTGTATATTATTATTTATTAATTTTGCTATGTTTCTATTTAATTTAATATATTTTTTTAAATTTATTAATTTACGCCCTTAAGGGCTATTACAAAATGAATTATAAAAAAAACATTAGCAGCTACACAAGTAGCATGGAATATATATATAAAAATATAAATTGATAGAATATTATATATAAAAAATTTAAAAATATACAAAACTAATAAAATAGCAATTAAGGTTCAAGACAGAAAAAAAAGGTTTAACGCAGAATGGCCGAGTATCAAAATTAAAAACATCACTCTTATATTTTAACATTGAACATCGGAATATATCTACAAAACCAAAATTATTCCCAAGCCTGTGAGGTCTTTGTGTGGGTGCACTTCTATAAAAAATAGTATATGATGTGTTTACTTGGAACAGCACCGACAATCTGGTACTGATACACAATGAGTTTAGTTAAATTTAAGGCGTCCAGCATGCAAATTACTATTTTAAATAAAAATAATAAATCACTTAAAGTTTTTCTACTTGATAAGTTGGTTAAATTAAGAGTGCTCATTATAAAATAATAATTCAATTGTTCAACCGGTTAATAAACCTTAAAAATTAACCCTTTCTAACCTTTTCTAATTAAAATTCATGCACTTATAGAATGAAGACCAAATAGTCGAGTTGAATACTATGATGTACCTAGATATTTTTTAAATTGTAGGTCAGGCCTAGCCAGAGTGGAAAATTGCCATAATATCTTGTAAAAAATGTCTGTTTACAGACAAATATATACATTACTCTGTATATTGTAAAAAGGATAAGATTAAATAACAAATGTTGGTTATTCTTTTTATTTACATTTAACATTCTTTATTGCATTTGATTATATTGTGTGTGTGTGTGTGTGTGTGTGTGAATATTTGGAACAGATAGAAAAGTTTATATATTTGCAAAGAGTATTTGATTGACGAACGAAAATTCTTAGAAGATATCAAAAGAATATTGCGAGGATCAAATGCAGGTGTGTTCATTTCAAATGGAAAGTAATAACTTCTTATCAGTCGAGGCAAAACTAACGGTACACAATCTAGTCCTGGCGCTAACACTGATGTTTGAAAGTGAAGCCTGGAGTTGAGTACGAGAAAACATATAAAAATAAATTGAATGTAGTGGAAATGAGATCGCTAAGGCTTACACGTGGTAAATTCATGTATGATAGAATAATTCATAAATAAATTAAGACTAAATGTAAAGCTTATCTTAACACATTGAATAGGATTAAAAAAGGGTCTCTTAGACGGTTTGGTCATGTGGAACGAATGAATAAGGAGAGAACGGTCAGAAAAATAGTCGCGAGTGTTAATTGCACCAAAAATAGAGGAAGAAGAAAACCTGTTAGCCCTCAACAATTGAAGAGCATGCTTGAGAAAATATTAAAATGTGTATAAGGTATTGTGTGTATGATTCTGCACCTACCTCTCTGCCAGAGGGTGCAGTGCATACAAGCAACAAAAGCTGTGCATTACTGAAAATTCTGAGAAACAAATATAAATTAAATAATTGAATTAACATATGTGGAAACATTATTTTACAATTAGCGCCATATGTCTACCTTAATTGCTTAATTCTAAAAACTACCACAACTTACCGCTGTGCCCATGCCGCTCTTGTGTATTTGACGCATTGAGCTATTTACATTACTCGGTTCAATCTTTAAACTAGTGAATTACTTCAATATAATTGGCTATTTACTGAATTGAAAATTCCTTTCGGTTGATCCGTTTTGTGTGGAGTCGTTACCTATGCTGTTTTAACAGAATAATATTAGAAAGAATTATTGAAGTGTCTACTTCCTCTTTTACTAATTCGCGAATTTTACTATCATACTGTTTTTAACGTTTTCATTTAATGATTGTTTTTAAAATTTGGTGCATGGATTGGTTTTTGATTTTGGAAAAGCAATTGGCGGAACCATTTCCTACCTTAACCTTCAATAATAATAATAATAATAATAATAATAATAATAATAATAATAATAATAATAATAATAATAAGGATTTCCAAACAATAAATAAATCATGTTCAGTCATAAAAAATGTTCTTAAAAACGTCCATACATTTTTTATATGGATAAGCAGGTATTATTTTACGTTAAAACTTAAACTTTAAAAACATTGGTTAAACTAAAGTACATATATAATATGTGATTGTATAATATCATTGGTAACAGCATAACCTAAATTTATATCTACTGCACGTCACTGCCCTCTACCTATCTTCGCGGGGAGGTACCTCTTAACTTATTTTCAGCTTTTGTGGACAAAATGTTCTGTAATATAAAAATACGTAACGTGTACATGTATGCACACCATGTGTGTATACACGTTTACATACAGCCCCGCATATGCAGTGTCTGTTCAATATTGATACTAATTAACTTTGTGGTTATGTATAACATTCTTACAAACTTGTTTTTAATGTTAATAATAATTAACGGAAAGCATATCAACTTGTAATATAATAAACATGTGTACCACCTATCATAATATCGATTGTAAAAACCTAAATAACGCAACCAATGACTCGTACCTTCCATGACATGTTTATTAAAAAAGACAAACCTAACATAATATTTACACATAATATAATACGTAGTTAAGTGGGGCTGAAGCCACAGGCCTCATGTTAAATGCTTGCGCTCACGCAGTCAACCCACATGTGCGCACTCGGCACACAACCCAGTAATGCGTTGAGTTCTCAGACTCGACTACTCAAAGAGCTTATGTAGTTTGATCCTAGACCAAAACCAATATTATCTTCGCTAAGTTTCCATAATATTTTTTATCTGGTTTTGGTTTGTGAAAGAGTTCAAGTCTATCTGCACTTCACTTATTCGAAACCTTCCCAATCTTTATAATTCTCAGACATCTTCCCTGTGTCAACGAAACTGTCTACGTTGTTTATTATCAAATGATACGATAATTAAAAGTACTGATTGCAAAATTAGCAACCTCCGTATTTTTTTATTTGGAGAAAAACGTGAAAAAATCATAGGAGCTTGAAGAACAATATATTTGTACAAATTAAATTAATCAACTAGAAAAATATATATGTATCGAAAAAATATTTACTTTAAAAAGAACACATTATTATTTGTGAAGTTGTAATTTTTTCCGAGCATAGTTGTGTGATATTTTAATACAAATTAAATGCATCAATTAGAAAGATATACATACAGATAAACTCAATTTATCTAAAGAATATTTTAGCTGCCACCGGGATTTGAACCAGGATCTCTTCCTATCCGGGGAAGTGTGATATCCAATTACACTACGTCAGCCTCGTAAATAAGCAACAAATTTTTGAACTTATATGTTGCAGTTATTTCAAATCCCGGTGGGAATAAAAATACATTTTCGATATGTTAAGTTTATCTGTATGTATATCTTTCTAATTGATGCATTTAATTTGTATCGAAAAAATATTTAATTCATAATTATTATATAATTTTTCGATTAGATAATTTTTTTTCTGTATATCTTTCTAGTTGATTCGGGTAAGATTTAACAGTGCATTAAAATAAATTCTTTGTTCCATAAAATAATTAAAAATGAACATTAACTTAATATTTCTTTGTTGAATAAAAAATACCTAATCTAACTTAGCTATTTTTTTATTATTTTATTGCACAAATAATTCGTTCTAAGAAACGTAGTATTTGTTTCAATGTACGTATTAATAGTTCCCTTAAAATATCACAGAACTATGTACAGAAAATGCTACTTCTCAACTTAAATATATTCTCCTTAATATATTTATTAATGAACTTCTTATTATCAATAATAATTCCTATAATCTGGTTTAAAATACAAAATAAATACAACACCATCTTCCAAAAATAAACTTATTTTCAAACGCGATTTATTCTGCAACTAATACCGATTTTGAGTGACCAATTTACATTAAAAAGACTTTATGAAAAAACTATATGAGAAGACAACTGCATTAAAGTTTAGAAAAAAAAAATGAATAACAGGTAATTTCTAATAAACATACCTTTTTGAAAATCATAGTTTCTGCTACATAAATAAATCTTTCACCAGAGACCGGTGTCGCGTCTTTCGATTCAATTTTTTTCTCCACATAAAATGTAAAGCACAACGTTCAAATTGATGACTATGTACTGATGCTGTTCAGCGTGTCTCGCGAGTAAAGGACATCAGACAAACTTCTGGCATGACTAAGCAAGTCAGACATTGAAAGATGGTCCTGTTGAAACCCTTTACAATCAATAAATGTGTCGTGTATGAATATGCGCGAAACGATAGAAAAGTGTGGCGTTCAATATCCGTCAGTCCGTGCATACAAATAAACTGTATGTATGTATGTATGTAATTTCTGGGATGTGAATCGAAAATCTACAGCGCAAATATTTTCGTAATAATATCATTAAAATAATATAACACATGTACAATGAAAATAGGACTAAGTTGCTGGTCTCCTGGAACGAGGCGCGAACCCCCAACTACTAGATCATTAGGCCAGCGTCTTGACCACTAGACCAACACTCTATTGGATAGTTATTAGGTAAATTCATATTAAAAAAATATTTTGAATAATAATTGCTTTTTGTACACAATAACGGAATAAATAATATTTATTAATATTTGAATATGTTCAAGAACACACAATTACCTACAAATATACTGGTCAAAATAAGAACATATATAAAAGTTGAAAAATTAATTTTTTCAGACGTATTCATGTATAACGTGTTAAAAACATTTTACAGATAAAGAATATTGCTTTAAATATTTTCAAAAAATAATTAGATTCTCATTGTGACATACATATATGATGTTTCAGGGAAATTAATTTCAAATTTAATCCATAGATGGCGAGAGTGTAGTTGTACTCGAAGTGTTTCCACATAGTAACATACATACAACTTCCAAAAATTTGATAGATATGGAGATTGATAAATGGGTGAGAATGGTGAACGTTATATTTTTATAAAGTAAACACTTAAGCCAGCCGAAGACAGGTTGTAAGTCCAGTAATTACCTATACTTCTATATCTTTCCATTAAATGTAATAAAAAATAGCTTCGTCTCTATGAGATATATATTATTTGTTTTATAATATAATTTTTTATTTTATTTTCATTATACAGATTATTAGATGATAATGACCCTAATAGATAATGACAATAAAATACAATGAAAAAGCAATTTGGGAAATAAATAGCATGGTAGATAATACTTTTTGTGGTTGAGACATTAAAATAAAAATAAAAATATAATGTTATCTTATAAGTTGACAATAGAAGAGAATTAACAAAATATTAAAACTACCGCACAAGTACATAAACTGTAGTCTCCAAGATCAAAAATGTCTGGACATGTAAGCTCTCGCCGTTCGAAAAATAATTTGGTTTATACTGAGCACGTACGACTATTAACCATGTATAATACCATTTCGCTTTTAAATTGAGCCTATGTCAGATTTGTATTGTAAAGCTTGGAGATCTAAATGATTGAAGAGGGATTTAAAATATGTTTGTGAAAGTATTGAGGAGGTATCCTTATTATAGAGTATCATTCCTTATTATAGAATATCATTAAATCCATGATTTTTCGTCTTATTTCCAAAAAGTCTGGACAATCTCGAGTCTCTTATATATAGACACATGTATCAAGCGAATCGCTTGTCGATATGTAATGAGATTTAAGAAATTTTCTGTGGATTTTTTCTACTCTGTAATTGAGGATGTCTTAATTGTGTGACCAAATTGTTGATGAGAATTCTAATAAACTTCTGATTTATTACTTTAACTGCTTTATATAGTATCTCTAGCCACATCATAGAGTTAGGAGGGCAATATTTACTCAATAAACAAATGTAAACTATTAATAACTTTGTTTTTAACCACTTTTATGACTTAGATCGTTTATATTAAAATGAATAAAAACCACAATATAAAGTCTGTAATATTATAATTATTGTAGGGAGTGGACTGTGTGGATGTTAAGGTTATTAAAAATATGATTGACTCGTGATTGTGTCGGAAGGTTTTGTTGATGTGAGACAGTAGCTCCTAACATCTTATTTTCTCACGCTTGTTGTTTATATATCGCAGTATAAGGTGTATATTGTTTTAATCAGAACAAGGTGTAGAAATGAAACAGCACTTACAAATTTTCGTTTATTGATGTGATGAATTATACAGTTAAATGCGTGTTGAACTCTGGAGTGGCTCGCTCTAGATGCTGTTGCATGTCTATGAGAGGACGGTCTGCGGAAGAGTGATCGCTAGTTGCTTGAGCAGGATCCGTCTCTGGTGCATATTGCTTCATTGCGTCTGCGGTCGCTTTGGTTTTGGTCCTAAATGGTTCATTTTATGAGTCCTTATACGGCCATGTCTATGGGCGAGAGCAGGATCACCACAATATTAAAAATGTATTAGATATATCGAGAAATAATATAATCTAACATTCAAAAGATCCACGGACTTTTGGCACAATGTTACACAATTAAAATACATTTTTTTAAGAAAAATCTTTCGAGGGGTGACTAAAAATATTGCATATAACCTTTCATAGATTACTAAAAATAATCAAAACAAATCCGATGCGAAATACAAAGTTTACATTGAGAGAGTGGAGTTATTTAAATTAAAAACTATCGTCATAATTATACAAAAAAATATATACGATGCTAAAACATATTAAAACTTTATACTTCCTTAATTATGTGTCTTTAGTTTGCGCGATTTAATCATAAAAAAAAAAAAGATTTATCTTTGCTATTATTTTTTTAACAGTGCTTTAATTAATTTCGAAAGTCAATGGAATTGTATATGCGTGATCAACGTGTTATCCATTAATCAACAAAAAAAATTATTAACAGCACAAAACATACTAAATTACAACAATTTGGAATAATTGGGGATTTCAACAATTTCAACGTTAATAATAAAAAAAATTGTTTATCCGAGCATAGTGGTTCTTTAATTTGCTTCTACTACGCGGGCTGCTTACTTTATCTATACTCTTCGCGATCCTGAACCTTGTTTAGTGCGACGCTAGTTAGTTTCTAGAACTTAACCTGCTCGTCTTGTCCATCCGGATCGGGCCTTTATTCAGCACAGAGTGCCTGAAGATTGTTTTATATTGTTTCCCGTCGTAACATTTATTTTATAGATACATAATATATTTACATATTGTAAATAATAATAGTAAAAAAATTGGTAATTTCTTTAGCGTCATCAACCTCCAAAAATAATATATGAACATTTCACTGCATATTGACTGTTAAGATTATAATGAACTTTGGACTAAGAATTTGTAGAACGTCCAGCTTAAATTTCTGTTGTTGTTTGTCGAGCGCGCATTTGTACGAGCACAAGTACTTGAGGATCGGCAGAACGTCTTCTTCTTCTGTAGTTCGTCAGCTTCTGTAGTTATGTTTCTCGGCTTGTGTATGAATGAGCTTTTTGTTTTTACTTCCTCATCTTAAAAAATGGCTTTCGAATACTGATTTAATATACTGTCTTTCCAAAGGATAATAAAGAAAATATCCTCAAAGAGCAGCTGAAAATCTTAACAAAAATTGTTTTTACAAACATTTATTTTTTAAATTTTTTTGTAATTCATTATATTGTTATGATTGCACTTAAAAACTGATATGGATATATTACTTTCAAAATTTTACAATATTTATGATACTAATTTTAAAATGGATTATAGAATTAGATAAATAAAAATGTACTAACGACGAATACACTATTAGGTAGGTACATATACAGTGAAATCTCGATCGATCGTTCCTCGAATAATCGTTTTCCCGCATGTATCGTTTATTTCTTCAAATCCCGAATCAATTTCATACAAAACACCCAAAAATAGATCGCATGGATCGTCCCTCTATGCATCATTTTACCGCATTAATCGTTTAAATTACCCAGCAAACTTCAGGAGCATACAATTTGTTTCGATTAACGGCACTCGTAAACAATGAGAGGAACATTCGAGAGAGAGAGAGAGAGAGAGAACGCTCCATGAGAATTCATTTAGATGTGAAATATGTATCTTTTTTAGAATATATATTAAACATTTAAATACGAAAAATGTAACTTTTTTCTATATTCCCCCATTTATTATTTTCCCGCATTCATAGTTTATTGCAATAGGTCCCTTCTAAAACGATAGATAGAGGTTTCACTATAATTAGTGTTTATCTTATCTGTTTCTTTTTTTTATTAGTTGTTTTGTTGGTTACATCACGCATTTTTAACTAGTAATAAATGTGATGTTTTAATATACCTACTCGTATTAAAAATTTGTAATTGTAATTATTGTTGATGTGCGTGCTGTTGCTTTTAGTGAAGCAGTAATGGGCCGTGCTGCACACACCAGCTTAATACTTTTTTAATGTTAATAATTTAATAATCGATGTTTGTTATATTCAATCAACTCTGGAGGTATTGTCACCTGCTTTTTGCGAGTATATTTGTTGGTTTTCTGTATCCGACAGATGCTGCAATATGCAAGTGCAAAATATTTATCTACACTGATTGCAAAATGTACTTTTTTCATGTGGTTTTCTGATAATTCAAATCACGTAGTTGTGAATATTTGTGTTAAAACATGTAAATCATGTTTATATTTGTGATACCTTTGCAAAATAAATATATTTTTTGCATTACATGTATTAAGTATGTAGATTTACACGAAAATAATTCAATTCTCGTGTTAGAACCGTTTAACTAGTGGAAGAATTTAAAATTGACAAATAAAACTGCGCATGTGTTTTTTCGCCAAATCTGTCCCAGACGTAGTAGGTATACGAACTAAACGCAACTCTCGCACTGCGCTGTGTTCTGGAATACACGTCTTCGCTTTAACAGACGTGTTGCAAAACGCCGCTAGTGTGTCATTAAAGGGGACTTGACTGTATGCAGCTGAATCCCAAGAATAATAGTAATAGTGCACACTCCCGCAGGTATACTGGCACAAAACATCCTTCTGAAAGGGTGAATTATGAATACAACCTCTAATGTTAATACCCGTCGATATTAGAGCAGCATAACCTAAGTCCATACCTAGTGCACGCCGCTGATAATAACTAATTATATTTAGTACCACTAAGATAAAGAGAATACAGTTAATTAAATAATATAATATTTAGTTTTAAACAATTTTATGCAAATGTCAACTAATTTCAGGACAAGATAATATAGAATAACCTAAGTACAGACATTTGAATTGAAGGTCGAGTCCAGCCGAAACTAGTTGACATTAGTGTATGTACATAATAAAATGGCTTAAAACTTAATATTATATTATTTAATTATAATGTCAAGCCACAAAGTGTTTGCGTTCTTTTAAAATTTAAAAAGAATACATTTAATAACTCTGGTAGTACGAGATCACTTAATCCTTTAATCCTTTAAGGGTTCTCTGCTAATATGTTGTTTGTAAAAGCAGTGCGTAAATATATATAAATGTGTTCTGTCCAGATAAAAGAGCGACCACCGACAAATGAAAACTCGGTAGTTAAGAGACTAATTCTAATTAGTTATGACTTATGTTAGCATTCCACCTTTCCTGGTACCTCTTTTTCATGTCTTTGGTATCTTGATATAAATATTCTCCTTGTTCTTCTCAAGGAAAAGAATTGATATGCGAATGTAGAAAATGAAGCTATACACTCATACATACATTACAGCCCAATTTTCTGAAATTCTGCAACATTGTTTTAATCTTGGCTTTTTACTTTAAATCTTTCTTGTTACCCAAAATACCTGCCACAACTTCTATTAATGAAACCCAAGCCCTTTTTTGTACAGAATTCATTGTACGTTCAAACACGTTGTATTTCATTAAATTTCTGATCTGTGACCCCACGAATATCTCATCTTTAAGTTTGTCAGAAAATACTTTCGGAAACTTTGTTACGGAGTAATGGAAATCGTCTTCCCTTCCCTACTAGATTAGAAAAAAAAAAACCATACATGATAGAAAGAACAAATACTAAATCTGAAATCAGCACAAAAAAATAGTTTAGAAATACCTAAAATCACGGGATCATCAAACGTCATGCAGCATAGTGTTATTATTGAGATCTATATCGAATGTTGAGTGGGAAGAATGGGATTGTCAAGGGGAATTAATTAATATATAATAATAATAATAATATACTGATCAAAATAAGATAATATATAAAAATTAAAAAATATTGATTTTTCAGGCGAATTCTAGTATAATGTGTTAAAAACATTTTACAGATAAAGAATATTGCTTTAAAATAATTTTAAAAAATAACTAGATTCTCATTGTGACATATATGCTGTTTCAGGAAAATGAATATCAAACTTAGTCCATAGATGGCGATAGTGTAGTGGTATTCGAAATGTTTCCACATATTAATTAACATATATACAACTTTCAAAAATTTTATAGATATGGGAATTGATTGGGTAGAATGGTGAACGTTACATTGTGCAAAGCGAAGACAGGTCGTAAGCCCTGTAAGTACTCATTCTTCCATATTTTTCGCTTAATAAAAAAAAAATAGTTTCGTCTCTATGCGATATCTATTATTTGTTTAATTAATTTTTTATTTTACAAATATGCAGTCTGTAAAAAAGGACGTACAAAAACTATATTTATGACTCGAGGAAAGACCTATAATTCAATTAAAGTCTCTCAAATAGAAGGATGGGAATGAAGACAAATATATTTAAAAAAATATATCAAAGATTTTTAGTGACATCAAAATTGTTTTCTTCTTGGATGATCCCCGTATTTCGATTAATTAAAATTGTAAATACGCGCCTGCAGAGAGCGTGCGGTGGTGTCGAGCCTCTAATAAATGAAACGTCTTCCGATAGGTAGGTACTGAATCTGGATTCGTTGGTCAATTTTCGACGTGTCCAGCACGCAGTCCACCATTCCGGTGGCAATTAAGGGGTTCCCAGAAATGGCAGGCCATTTGATACTGCTCAATGCATGAATGTGACAAAAAACAAACCAGAGCCCCTCTTCCAGACTAATCAGATCCTTTTTAAACGGACTTTGCGGGTAAGTGGTAAACCAAATAAAAAGTAACGAAGCCACCTGGCCGATGGAGAGAGGAACAAAGCGATACGTAAAATGTTTGTTAATTTAAAACTGCACCAAAATGTTTCAATAACTTATTCTCGTGCTCGATCACGACAATGCAGACTGTCCCCCTCACTCTGTCCAGTGGATGTCAAATGTGACGTTAATCATTTTCGTCATTAACGCAGTTAATTGACATTTTGTTTAATATTTTAATTTATCCACTGAAAGTCAAAGTCGAATCGTGAATATAAATAAGTTATGAAAACATTTTAACTTTTAAATAAAAAGACAAAGCATTATATTGAAAGTTGAAAATAAACGGTAATAATCTCATTAATTTTAACGTAATTTTTTCGTTCTTATATCTACTTTTATACAGGGCACTATTCTCGTTTATTCTCTCAATTTGGTAATTCATAATTTAAAATGGCTTTTTTTTTTAAGATTCAAATATTTATTAAATTTTCCACCCCCTCGCCGATATTGAAACAGCAGGGTGGAGAATTTTCCATCAGACGTTTATTTATAACGCAAACACCGCCTCCCCTAATAGTGTTCGCCGCTCGAATGACAATTTACAGCCTTATAAAACCAAATGGGAACCTCTAACAATCACAGTTTATGCTTCCATCACCGCTGTACAATTACTCCTCCGTGTTTACAAGAAACGTTTTATTTTCTAAGAAGTTTGTTTAAGGGTATTTTAGTCATAAAAATGTACTTGTAAGGCGAGGCGCGTTGAAAAGCGTACGGGCTATGGTAATATATTCAACATCAAACCTAGTTAGGCCCGCGATAACGGCGCACTGAAAATACAGTTCCGGGAATATCCAGTAACTTGTCTTCCAATAAATACATCCTAATGCATTAATTACCCTTAAGTAGAAACAATTAGACATTCTTTCAATCTCTTAAAGATATACATGAAACAATTACCTACTGCGTCAAATTAACCCTTCCCTGGCCATGCAGTAGCATAGGTCTACCGCGCTAATTAAATCGTATTTCTATAAATATGCACAAAGTAAAACTTAAATTTTACCTAGTCCTAAAAAAATCATTTGCGCTTAAAAATGACTAGTGGAAAACCAATTATGCAAAGCGAATCACAATAAAATATAATTGTTGAATTCATTGCTATATTAAATTGACACGTTACATGCTATCTGCGTTAAAAATACCACTTGTACTGCGTGAAAAAGATCACGCATTAATTTAAATGAAGAGAGATAAAGACGAAGATCATGTTAGATGGGTCTTTTGACGAATACGTTATAAGAGTAACGTTTGAGAATAAAATTAACGTATTGAATTATTATACTTATCATATCTTATTATATTTATGAGAACTATGACATTAACTATTTTAAAGTCATTTAAGCTTGTAAAGGCATTTTTGTCCCATTTAAAGTAACAGCATGGCTGCGTAGGGAATTTATAGCACGGTATGGTTAAGTATGATAATGTTAATTTAAGTTAAATGTGTATTTGAAGACAAAAACTATTTTGTGATACATTCTTCGGTCGATAAAAGTTTGAAAGGTAAGAGAAGGAGAAGCTCACAGGTAAGATGGGAAAGACCGAAGCTCACCTACGTCACGGCGTCATGACTTGTCACCTTTGACGGCTGTGACGCGGTACTCCACGGTGCGCGGCAGAGGAGCAGGGGGGAGGAAGCTTCCACCTGGCCCCGACTCACCTGCCGGAATAACGTCAGACACGAAACTTCGAAAAATTCTCCTAAGTAATGCACAATTTGCTTTCGCGATCACGTCCCCCGCGCGTGCCGGGACATCTAGCGGTGGAAAGTCCCGAATGATCCCTCACCAATATTTACTTTGCACTTATTAAAAGTAAAGAAGTTTATTGTCATTTTCAATATAATAGCCAAGTAAATGGCTAAGGGAGTATGTAAATTTGACGAATCTCAGTTCTCGCGCGATCGCGCCATTTTGAAAATAATTTTCGCGCGCTTTTGCGGCGCACACCGACGACGCAGCACGTTTTATGCATATTTTTAATATAATTAATTATACGTAAAACAGCATGTTATAAATATAATTATCCACAATTATATTATAAATTTAAAAAATCGCTGTCAAATATTAGTTTTATGTACGATTATAACAATATATAATTATACGTATTCTTAACTATTATAAGATTAAAGATTTATTATATTTAATTCGTTCTTAGTTAAAATTTTGTAATATTGATTATTATCTATAGAATGAAAGAAGATAGACTGCTTATATAATACAAAACATATACATGCATACATAAATACATATTACATACCAGGCGCGGTCGTTTCATACATGCTTTGAATGCTCCGCATCCTTTGTGTTCTAGAGTCAAAATGCTTTGGACATTTTGTTTCTAGTTGAAAACAGGACTATTACAAATAAATTCGTCCTTTAGAGACCAGTCATAACACACACTATGACACGGAGCGAGTCGAAATAAATATACATACATTCTCAACTTTCGACATCTATGAATCGCGTAAACACACAGATACTAGTACCAGTGGATTCTACCATTCGTTCTGTATCCACAAAGTTTGAAAGTATTCGACATTCAGTTCTGCCGATCAAGGACTTCAAATACTGAATACGCATTCGTTAACAGCATCCAACGTACAAAAAACGACTTTAATGCTTATTGGTATAATGCACAAAATAGCATACATATTACGAAGTGAGTGGATTGTTTTGAGGAATTTGTTTGTGTGATGCATTTTCTTCTATTATATGTTATATTTGTACATTTGATAGTAGGTGTAAACTTATTAACCAACATCCCTTCTACAAAAAGTCACCGACCGCCACTGTTACATACATTTACCTATTATAGAAAAAAATATTTTAGGAGAACACATTATTATTGTGATGTTACAGTTTTTCAGAACATAGTTCTGTAGAATTTTTAATACAAACTTATTAATCGAAAAACATTTTTGTTGCTACCGGTAGCATACAGGTATAAAATATGCAATGATGGACATCCGGAGAAGTACGAGATCTTGCACTTTATAATGCAGGCAAAGATTACTGGAAGTTGGGACCCTGGAAGAAGGAGAACATCGTGGCTGAAGAACCTAAGGCGATGGTTTGGCCAGTCTACTGTAGAGCTGCACCGGGACGCAGTAAACAAAATGATTATAGCCAACGTCCATTGAAGAACAAGATAGGTTTGTCGTAGAAAAACAAGATAGGTACATTTGTTAAACAAAATTAATTTACCAGAAACTTCAGTAAATCAGTTTAGCTAAGTTTTATAGAAGATCGACTCTCTGGATGGAATTTTCGTTAAGACAACTTCTAAAAATCACTTCTATGACCATATTTCTCAATTTTGTCAAAATTCAACAAATTTCAATATTTTCAAAATAATTTGTTATTATTTAGATTTAGAAATTATTTTCTAACAAAAATTTCCACTACCTAATACTTTACTAACAGCCGGTCGTGTACGATATTTAAACAATCATGTTTTGATTGCAATTAAAATATAATAAATTAATGTATCGTCAATTGTGATGTACTCGGATTGAAGTATTTTGCTATCAGCTGTGACGCCATAATGACATCTGATAGAAAATTGTTTGTTTTGAAATATTATAATATTTAAAATATAGGAAGAAAAAAAATACACCGACGTCTTCACTCTATTTTATATAAAAATATACTCGTATGGCTTCATTCTATTTTATAATTATCATTTTCAGAATTGGCTAAGATATACGTCAAGATTTTTTACATTATTATATAATATTGTGTTAATTTGGAACCTACTATTAAGTTAGTTGTCATTAAAGAGATAGAGGTAGTTTTATATTTTAAAATAAAAAATATTTTTTTTTTTAGTTAATACATTGTTAATGTAAATGCCTTCGATAGCTGGTTCCCAGGTTTCTGATTAACAATAATTCCACATATGATATATGAACTGCACTATCCTTTTATTTTTGCTGTATTTCTGGTCCGATGTTGTTGTTCTTTTAGCTGGGTTGTCTTGATCGAAGCACGCACTGGTGGTTTATTTTGACCACTGGCCTGGTCGAAGCACGGAATGTAACTGAATGACGCCTGTCGGTTACCGTATTCTTAGCTTTTCGTAAAAAGGGCGGCAATACTCATACACACATATGTACATTATTATAAACCAAGAAACCCAGTGGTGGCAGTCGAAGTAACAAGGCGCGTAAACATACACAATAATAGCAAAATTTGTTTATAAAATCAATATATATATATATAAGATCAGTAGGATTCCCTACTATTGTTAACGCCAAACCGTTATTTATTTTGGAGCATTTAACGCCATTTTTTAAAACCTTTAAGATCGTTGTTACTATTAAAAGTTATAACATACCGACGAAAATAATTAATGACATGTAAAACGAGGTCGGGAACAATAACTAAAAATATTTTTTTAATTAATGATCACGGTTTCCATAATTGTGCCATTCTTGTGACATCTTTATAAATGCATTATTTATATTAATATTCTTTTATAAATAAAATTATCGAACCGGTTATTTTACTGGGGACATCACTGGCGATATGTCCGGGCGATCCCATTAGCAGTCGCTGCTCGAATTCCTCAAAATTCGTCCGATTGATATCAGAGCAAGTCAATTAATATTATTGTATACTAGATCAACTTATTTTTAGTCTATATTTATTTTAATAAAAATACAGATTTATGTTAATGGACCACCAACAAAAAAGTGGGCTCGCCTCATGAAAATATTAATGTAAATGGTGCCGCCCGCGACTGACGGCCGAGACATCGGGATTTCACACCGAATTACTGCGGCCTGTCCGCCATTGTTAAGGGCAACAATTGAGTCGTTTCTCGAAAACGTTACATCATGCTCATCGATTTATATCACATTGTTACCAATTATCTCAATGGCTTAGTTTGTCCAAAAAAATACACATCAATTACGCGCTTAGCTCACTGTTAATATTGTTTTAATACACACAACACTATTGCGTGGGTGAAAGTTAACATCTAAAACTAAGTCAGCACTGTATAAATCTATCATCCGCGCTGTACTGACTTACGGGTGTGAATCATGCACAATTCCCGTCAAATGGAGAGAAATATTTGATAGTTTTAAGAGAAAAATGATACGGAAAATTAATAGGATGTCCTATCCCGTAGTCAGGATCCCAAACTCTCCATCCATATGAAACTACACTGACGCAAATGGGCGGGTCGTGTCTAGAGGGTGTTTCGTTCATTTCCTTTCATGGGAGAGTGTATTTGATAGCCCTTTGATGGCTGTCTTGCACCCACTGGTTTCTTTACTTCCGTACATAACACTTGATTATCTGTTTACTCGTTTGTTTTGCAATTTCTTACATTAGATTTTCTTTTTTTTTCTTCTTTCTTTTGTGTTTATTAATTGTAGATTTCGCGCTTCTGTAGTATCGTGTGTGGAACCGATAAATGAAGTTGAAACTTCTACAACGGTTCCGGGAAAGTGTGAGCCCCTCCTTTTAGGGTGCAGAAGCGCAGATCCCAAATATAATCCTTAATGGAAACCCATTTGGTAGGAAAAGAGTGGGAAGGCCACGACTTTGCTGGGGGGTGGAAAGACGACTTTGGGAAGAGGATGGGAAGGACGCACTAGAGCTGCTACAGGTTCCAAACTGGAAGACAGTCGCCGAGAATGGTAGTATGTGGAGGTGAAAGATTCAGGAGACAAAGGCTCGATATGGGCTGCAGAGCTATTGAAGGTGAAGAAGAGGACGCTAAAATGAATAAGATTTTCTCGGAAGATTCGTTTCTGTATACATTCTAAAACATTCTATCAACGCATGTGTTTTGCTCCCGGATTTGAATGGCACATCCAGTACGCACGTATCTTTACTGACTCTCTGAGATCAAAGTCTCTTTGAAAGATCGCCATTATAGAGCACACAACTCATTGCGCATAGCACACAGAATAGAGCCTGGAGCGTATAACGTAGAAAGCAGGTTTAGTTTACATAATACTCATAGCCCAAAACACAGAACACACCCAACATAAACCCCAGACTGAAGAGTTAACTAACATAGCAAATAATCTATGAACAGCAAACACATTAACAGATATATGTGTATGCTATGTAGATTTTCACGGATACCGAAATATGACGAGTTGTGTTTTGACAGTTTATTAGGAACTCAGAGATTTTTGATAGTTAATGTAAACTACAAAAAGAGACAAAAGATGACAGTTCCAGCAAAGTATTGGAACCGGGGTTCTATTAAAATCCAGAACCAGAACATGGAATACTTTAGAACCAACTCATCGTGTATAGATCCTTATTAAATTACGTGTCGTATTTTTCGAAATAAACTATGAAAAATACGACAAACTTGGTGGTCTTTCTGAACGAAAATCTAAACCGTGACTGCTAGGGCTACTAATGATTTTTAAAATATTATACATAAAAACACTATACATTTTATTTAGTTCCAAGTCTCTGTGTGTTTAGTCAGATCTATTTCTTCTGTTGAGTTGTCAATAAAGACTAGCCTTGTTTACTTATCTTATCTTACATATCACGACGAAATTGAACACATCTTGCACATTTACGGTCGTTGACGTTGGTTTGTACCACTCCCTTATCAAAGATTACTGATTTGAACCAGTAAAAAATAGTATTTAGTTAAAACTGTAATTTGTTAATTTTTTTAATTTTATTTATACATGATGGTTATATGTAAAGTTAATCTATCCCTCCATTTATGTGAAGTTAACCATATTTTAATTAATACATTTTCGAGAGTTAAGAATAAATTATTTTGAACTTACTCCCCTCCGCCCTATCATATTTGTCCTTCAATTAAACTTTTAATTTCAGAAATATGATAATGTTAATATAATAATAGGATATTCGCTATCATATACTCACAGGCAGAATCGAGGTTACAGGTTACAGGTTACATAAACAATTATTACAAGAAAAGTAAACTTTTATTACCTACTATTATTGAGTAATATTATTAACTGCTTTATTCACGGCACATTTCGTATTAACGACCGGTTTTGCATTCCATTTGTTTAAGCCGACCGCAGAACAGCTGTAGGGAAGGGACCCGGAGAGTCAGGGAGCCTCGCCACAATTAAATATATGCCGGCCATCAAGTTCCGATAGTGAAAAGTCTCGGGACCCCTCGTTTGTTGCACCAACCGGAAGAATCAGGTGCCCTAAATACAGTTTGATCACAAACAAATTTTCTCAATTATTAACTGATTATGTTAACTAATACGAGATGCCTCATCCATATTTTTTCCTTATTATATTATATTATAGGATATTTTCTCGTTCAAAATGCTCTATACAGATGATTACTGCACTATGTACAATTACGAATATATAGAGTCGCACAAGTTGCAATTGCGAGGGGCCTCGCTTTCCAGGGGGTCCTCGAATTACTGAAAAAAAGAAAAGTGAAAATTAATTTAAAAAAATAGGATTTTTAAGATCACATTTTTGTTGTGAAGTTGCATTTTCAGAACATAGTTATCTCGGTAACAACTATATATTTTTTCTGTATATCTTTCTAGTCGATTCATTTAATTTGTATTAAAATAATCTTTAAAAATGAGGCCTATAAATATTGTTTTAGCTCCAAAAATACTGGCAGTTCTGTACGTTCGGTCTTTTTCGGATCGGTTTGGAATCTCTAGGCTCCAGGTATGTTATTATTAATAGTTTAAACTAAAATTTCGTCTCTATATCTGTGTTGCTATTCATAGTTCGTAGTTTGTGTTGTTGATCCCGGAATGTCGACCAGATGGCTATAGAGAGAACTCTGCAGAAGAAAATAAGTAAAGAGAAGGCTTACGAAATACTTGGCTTGAATAAGAGCTATTCTAGTTGTACCGCTGGTTTAAGAATTACGGATTGGTAAGGAAACAATCATGAATCATTAATTATATAATAAATTATCATTTAAAGAGTTTCATCCCCAATATATTTAATGTAAGTTAATAAGGGATTGTTTTAATTGAGATCTCCAGTCGCTTAAGCAGATGAAGCTCACGTAAAGTAGTTAGTGTGGAGCGAGCTTCATTGGTTATTGTTTTGTATTCGCCAAGACCGCCAAATTTCAAAATCAAAATTTTACTCGTGTATATGCATCTTAAGGATATACTATTTCATTGCACGTTTTATTCATTAAAAAAATATGTAAAACAAATGTTAACATATTTTTTTATCTAGTTCTTAAAGAGATATTTGTCATGTTTAGAACTGAAATATCGCATACAAGAAACATATATTATTTCAAAATATTATATAAGTATTAATTTAATATACCTACCTATAAATACACGTTCATCTTTTAACATACATAAATTTATCACAATAAATAAATACATTTTTGGTTAATACTAGTGATGGTAAAATCGTTATTTAAACCGTTATTTTGATTGTTATTGTGATTGTGATTATTTTCAATTATAACAATTACTGATAACTGTAATTCTAATGTAATTCTTCTGATAAATGTATTCTTCTAGCAATGACTGTTACACTAGAAAGTAAACCTCCGACAGTTAAATCATAGTTACCAATCATCGTTAAATCTCAGTTACCAATCATCAACACAATCACAATCACGTAACGGTTTACCATCACTAGTTAATACTTATAATAATAATTTATTCAAAAATTTACTACATTTTTTGCAAATAGATGACAACACGTAATTACTAAATGAATGCTGTCGTCCAGATTCATCTATAAAACCTGTATTAAATTTTGTGTACTTACATAACTTTGATTTTCAAAATTATTAGTATCAAAAATAAATGTTTGATCGGCTTTCGGTTCAGGCTGTAGTTGCAGGCTCGTGCCGATTCACCTGTCCGTCATTAACAGGGCCGACTCGTCATTACACATGGGATCCGAGCACCTTGCGCCTCATACCATACTTACACGTAACCACAGGGGTAGGTGGCAGCCCTGCCGATGGTGGCCAATTTGTTCCTACTTGATTGGGTAATCACGGTTCCAGAGATTTAAATCACTAATTTTGTATCATAAAACTATCGAGAAACGTTAACGGATCATTCATGAAATATAACGGACTTCGAGCTTGTTTAAAGAAAAAACTCAGATAAAATAAAACACAAAAGAGATATGTTGTATTAAAAGGAATACGTATTTGTACAAAATAACGTTATTTTATGCTACATTCATCTAATTCGTACAAAAAATATTAATTATTAATTTTCTTTATTATCCTTTCATTAGCCACCAAATTTACTTATTTATTTTTTAATATAATCATTAATTTAAAATGGTATTAATTAATTAAGTATCTTATCACTACCCGTACGAATCGCCTTTTTCCAACACAGATCTTTCTAGTCACTCCAACCTCAATTGTATAATTCTCATATAGATAAAATATATTAAATGATTATTTATGGAAAATTACATGATTCAATTAAAGATATACAGTCAAATCTATCTATCGAACAAACATTTGGTCACCACCGAGATACGAATCCGGAACAACTTTTCTTACCTGCGTTATCAATTTCACTATGTTAATGTGTAATATTTTGTAAATGATACTTACATCTATTATATCATTTTTTAATGACTATTAACTTTATACGAGGCACGTTTTTTTTGCCGGATTTTCCCGGTGTAGCGCTGCGGTTGGGATGTTGCGCATGCGCAATGGTTTCCTTCGTCTGTTGACTCACCACATGCAACGTTAGAAATATTCATATAGTGTGGCCATTTTGTAGTGAGCGGTTAAAATTTTCAAGACAATAGATCAGCCCGCCGATTGTAATTCACGTCCATGATTCGTTTTTTGAATGCACGTAACATGAAACTAGCTGACGTTCATCGCCGAGTGTGTCCTGTTTTCTCCTGATTTGGCGCCAAGTGATTTCCATATTTTCCTTCATCTGAAGCGGTTCCTTGGTGGCAAGCTATTTGACAACGATGATGAACTCAAAGACAGAGTGCAGATATGGTTTTCATGCGTCGTCGTTGTATGACGAAGGTACACAAAAATTGGTGCCCCGTTATGACAAGTGCCTTAATAATGGTGGCGACCATGTTGAGAAGTAGTTTAACCCTTCCCAAACCATGCAGTAACACAGGTCTACCATCATAATTAAACCTGTAATATTTCTGTAAATATATGCAACATAAAATTCATATTTTAGATAATCCTGAAGAAAATATTAGCGCCTAGTGAAGAACCAATTATGAAAAGAGAATCGTACAAAGACAATTATTTTTTCCATTCAATCCGTTGTAAAATTAATACATTGGTAAAAATACAATTTGCGATTTGAAAGACAGAGATCACACACTATTTTCACAGTGAAAAGATCAACAAGCATACAAATATAATTGTCTTTTTTTCACTAATTAAATGAAGAGAGATACGAAGGAAGGATACATTGTATACGACTTAATGAATGCTCTAAATTATGATTTTAATCATTTTTTTTAAATTGAATGCTCAATATTTAGACTAAATTTGTGCCATTAAAGCCATTTAACCTAATAAAAACATTTTTTCTAACAGTTCTTTACGGTAACACTAGTTAACAGCATGGCTGCGTTCGGGTATTTTATATCATGGTATGGTAAAGGTTAAGATGTGTAACATTCGAAGAAAGTAAAGTGTTATAAAAATGATGTTGTTTCTTTAAAAAAAAATTATGGTACTTACTTAAAAAACGCGCTTCGTATAATGCAATAAATCCCAAAAACCTTTGAGTAATAAGCGATAGATGACATCAGGATAAAGCAAATCTATCATGTTACAATCATCAAACAGACCCAGCTCCTTAAATCAATACTGTTCATATTAATATTTTTTTTCAACTATCATTTCTTCAACAAGGGTGCAATATAGTTGCTATAATAGTTTATTTATTACAATAATAATGCATTTATTCCAGCGTCATCAGGTTTTTTTTTCAACGCGATTCGCCATAAAGATAATTCATTAAAGTTACGAATAAAATATAATGTTATGAGAAAGAAAACCAAGAAAAATATTAATATTTTAAAAGTTTACACATATATAAATTTAAAAATTATATAAATATAATATATATAAATACTTCAGTCACGGCCATTATTGTATCTGTAGCTATTCTGTATTCTGTAATTATAAAACCTCAAAAATTCCAACTTTTGTAAGGTAAATTATGGTTCTACCAAATAAATAAAAAAAATTATGGTCCAACGTTTTTACTACCTTCATTTTATTTTGTCTTGACTCTTCATAAATATTATTTATTTAAATCCAAAATTGTCTCTTAGGTTGTCAATATTTTCTGGTTTAGCATTCAGATGTCACAATATTTTAATATGTAAAACATCAAATTACTGCAAAATACTGACTCTCATATACAACGAATAATGAAGAAAGAAAAAGTAAATACAGTGGTACCTCGGTATACGTCTACTTTGGTCTAAGTTCAACTTGGTATACATCCTGTTTGGATGCAAAATTATTTGTCAGGGAAGAGCTGACCACTGAGGAGCTGCAGGAATTTGAGAAGGAGGAGCACAAGACTACGATAGATACACTCTCTTCAGGCTCGGAGGAGGAGGAGATAGAGGAAACCCCTGCTTCATTAATCAAGGAAATCTTTGCCAAATGGATGGATGTCAAAAACTTTTCAGAGAAGTACAACCCTGGAATGGCCAGACAATGTCACATTTCCGAAATATCCTGAGGAGAAAGCAGAAGCTTAAACGTCAAACCTGATGATGTTCAACCTATTAAATTTTCATTTATTTATTTTAATGTGTATTAAGCAATGTTTAATATATTTATTATATACCCCATCAATGTATAATGTGCCAATAACAATAGGATTTTTTTTCATGTGAACGGATTAATCTTTTTACCTTAATTTCTTATGGGAAAAAATCGTTTGGTATACGTCATGCGTGCTATAAGTCTAAAGATCTGGAACGGATTAAGAACGTATACCAAGGTACCACTGTATATGTATGTACGAGTATACACATTTTTGTCTATTGAGAGTATATTTTGCAAATTTTTCAAACTTTTTTTTTACGGAATCTCAAATTTCTTTGAGTAATCCGATAGGCGACGCCAGAATTAACATATTTTTAAATTAAATTTTGGATACATAAAAAATCAATGTTATCGAAAAATATTGTTGTTGCTATCAGGATTCGAACATATTAACATGTATATCTTTCTAATTAATACATTTAATTAGTATTTAAAATATCAAATATATAAGTTGTATCAATGTGTTCAAAATTTAATAAAAATCAATTGTTAATTTTGGCGTCTCCTGTCGGATTACTCAAAGGTATTTGAGATTCTGTAAAAATAAAGATGATGGCTTTCAAATAATTGAACGATAAATGTATTAATTTGAAAAAGTGTGACATGTAGGTTCGAAAATTTGTCATCAAAAATAATGTCGCTGTAGCATAGTAGGATAATGCACCTTCCCTGGTTTGGAAAGAGATTTTTCGATAAAATTGATTTTATATGTATATCTTTCTAATTAATACATTTAAATAAAATTATGTAGTATTTAACGAAAATACATTCAATTGGTGAAATTACTTTTATATCTTATTTTTCATACATTTTTTAGAAATCTATTTTACTAACGGGAAAATAGAGATATTGGTATAAAGTAATATAATAGTTAAAGGTTACCAGCAATACAGTTTTGGGTTCGGATCCCGGTGAAGACTATATTTATTAACTGATTTCTTCTACGAATCTGGCTTTTATTATTTTATGTATTATAGCCAACAGTAACCTTATGAGCCACTGCAAACCTTTGTTAGTCTCTAAAATCTTTTCCATACACTATGTTTCATGAAACAAAATTCATTGATATTTTTTAAATCGCACTATTTCGTACAAAATATTATAAGTCAGTACCTACCTAATGCAGATTAGTAGAAATTTTTTAAATGTTTCTAATATGATGTCATGTTGAGTCACGAATTGTGAACGCTTAAATCAAATTACAGCGGTATTTTGAAAGTCTCAAATGCCACTCATGAATGTCGATCCATTTAGTCAAGTCCGTTATTTAAAATCGCCAGTTTGGACTTTTGAAAGAACGATTACCTATTTGGTATGGTCGTACCTGCCTGCACTCCTGCGAGGCAGGTGGGGCCTCGGGGGACTCGCCAGACGTCATTTTTCATTTGGCAGATTGACACATCGTTTTCAATTTGGTGACAAATTATTGAAAAATTTAAAAGAACAATGTTATACACATTACAAACATTAATTTTTAATGATTAAACTTCTTCGTCTTATATTAAATGTCCCCTAAGACTGTCACTGTTTTAAATGTAATACTTATTAACTAAGCTTTTACACGTCCTAATGGATTTGAATGACACATACAGTATACTGACTTTCAGAGATCAAAGTGTCGTCGTAGACGCGGGCCTTTAAACGCGACGGTTACGTAACATCAGGCAAATCAGGCAAAATAGAAAACGGCAGAGCAAGAGATAGAGTTGCGGAGGATTACATTCAACACTGGATGCAAATCGGCAGAATTAAAATTAATTTTTTGTAGCTTAATGAAATTCTGGAGCATAGCTAGTGATGAGCTCAAAGTCACAAACCGTGAGTCAACTGATATCTTTAAATCACAATCACTATCAGTGATTGAATATCTGGGAATATCTTGATTAGCGATTCTTTTTATTATTTTATTTATATTTTGTTGTGTTACGTCGCACGTGTATATGAAACGAAAATATTCATGAAGAAATGACGTTATAATTTGTGATAGATGATATCTAGTAGATTTTGTCAAAACATTTAACGCATTTTGACTTGAAATGCTGAGAATTTGATCCGAAAAATAAACTCACATTTTTTTTTGCGGTATTCATTCTCTTTGTGATAATATTAAATTAGTTATATATGCTAGAATATGGTTATAAATAATGTTTGAATAATATAAATAAATATGCTCAAAGTTATGTTTTTTTCTATATTAATTTATTTCGAGTATGGGTATTAGAAATGAAACTGTGATCACAGTCACAGTTCATATCAATCATAATCACACCAGTGAGTCAAAAGTAGCATTTTTTCTCATCACTAAGCATAACATCCGTCAGAGGGTCGGTAAACAGCCTTTTAAATGGAAAACAGTAAAACTTGAGTAGCATAAAAATCAGGATTAACATAGCCTGTCTTATGACGGTTAAAAGCCTATATGTTAAGTTTCCACTTTATATTATAAAATTATTTTCATAAAAGTAAATTAATACAGAAATATAACCAATGGTTATAAAAAAAATATGTATATTATCAGTGTTACAAGTTGACATACATAGGTACTTATGTTGATCGTTAATAATGTTAATATTATTAAAATATTCAGCACAGATCGTAATGATATAAAGGTAAAAAATTAAAAAACAATAATTATTTTTAAATTTCTGAAAGTTGCTCGTTTTTCTCATAAATGTCTCGTATTATTATTTATATTTCAAACAAAATTGACACTTAATGTAATCCAAATATATCAGTTTCCTTTCAAATTTTCCAGAGCATTAGAAAACGTTACACAAAAATTTGGGATTTTATTTATGTATTGTATATTCAATATAATTAATATGTAAATGATTTTGTAACATTATTTACCACTATAAAAGTTGAAACAAATATTAAATACCTATTAATTAGAAAGATATACATGTAAAATCAATTTTATCGAAAAATATTGTTGTTGCGCTACCGGGATTCAAACCTGGATCTCTTTCCAAATTTAATTCTGGCGTTTGCTATCGGTTTACTCAATGGTATTTGAAATTCCGTAAAAACAAAGTAGATAGCTTTCAAATAATGGAACGATAGATTAATTTGAAAAAGTGTAACATGTAGGTGTATTTGTCGTCAAAAGTACTGTCGCTGTGGCATAGTTGGATAATGCACCTTCCCTGGTTTGGTTAGTATTTAAAATATCACAGACCTATATTCTGAATACTTACAACTTCACAGTAAGAATGTGTTCTCCTTAATAAAACAATTATTGACTGCTGAGATATTTATTTTAAGACTCAGTATATATTAAGACTCAGCTCGTAATGCACCTCACAAGTGCAGGTCCTGGGTCGCCCTCACGGCAGACTCCAGGATCTCCAGATAAATTTAAGGCATCTATTCATTCACCGCTATATCACTCTCCCAGTTATTTTACTTCTTCTGCTTCTTCTTTCAGATTGGTTTGTACGTCGCACTGTCTTTTAACATCCTTTTCCAACAATACAATACATTTCAAAGACGTTTGTCCAAGTCTTCGCTACACATATAAAAATTGGAAAGACAAGAGTGTGAACCAGCGTAATTTTAGTTGCTCGCTGTTTGCGCGCTCAAATAAATTACCCCCACATCCTTTGGGAATGTTGTTGTGATAGTATGTATATTTTTATTTAGTTGAAAAAATTATAATATACCTACTTTTATCAAATATGCAACATTTTTGAATACATAAAAATATTTTATGAGTATCTGACTAAATTCTGCGTCTAAAATGTTCAAGGAATATGTGCCAAAACTCAACCATGTCAGACATAATAACATCAAAATAATTGTAATTTTGCGATTATTTCGATTAATAGAAATATTTTGTTTATTCCAAATTATATATTGAATACAAAAAAATATAGGTCGACTAGTTTTTGAAGAAAAGATATAGATTAAAAATGGATAAATTTCGCAATTATTTATTTTAAAATACGTAGAAAAATGCGTGTAAAAATTTTAAACAATAATATTTTTCGTAATGGTTCATAATTTTCACATATCCCTTGTAATACAAAATATTGTGTAGTAGGTCTATTACACCCTGTATAAAATTACATCGTATATCAATTAGCATTAGATAAAGAATCATATGATAAAAAAGAAAATAATAAACATATGAAAAATGATCAGTTACCGAAATACTACATATTCTGCATTTAATTTACGAAAAGTAGCAAAATCAGTTGCTTCTTTCACAATTTGAATCCTTTATAGTATATAAACAGATTTGTTTATAAAAGTCTAAAATCCCACCAACTTAGTAGAGCGAACGAATGAAATACTTTGATTTTTAATTCATTCAATTAATAAATATTTAATATTTGACATATGTATAATCATTTTTTCGTCCAATAAAGTTTTCGGAATTAACGAGGGCTGCACGCCGGGCTTATACAGCTATTTAACTGAGTGTTGAGCCACCTGCTCATACAAATAAGGTTCCCCTTAACCTAGTAAGACGCACAAAAACTAGCTGTGGTCAAATACCTTTATAATTGTGAAGTGAGCATTAATATAAAATAACTTGATTTTATTAAAAGAACAACTTGAATACAAAATACGACGCTATTCATGTCACACATCATGTACCAGTTTAACTATACGGACATAACAGAAAAAAAAATACGTACATATTTATATTTTTTTTAAATACTATTGATGAGAGGGTAACACATTCGGTTAACAATATTATTTTAATGCAAATAAGTTTATCGATATTTTACTAATTGCGAATTTAGGTTTCATTTGTAAATGAGTCATTTCGTGAATAAATAAAATAATTAGGAAATAAAATTAATTGTGATAAATAAATATAATAATAATAATGTTAATATTTAAGTTTTCTTTGTTATGTACTAACGAGTATAATAATAAAAGTCCAGAAATATGTGACATGTGACGACACTCAAGCCAGATTGTTCCCAAAATAGGACGTTTTTAACGTATTTTAAAAAATTAACGAAATAAGTGTTTGAAAAGGGAATTCTTTTCGTATTTGGTAATTAATTTAAAACTATATATATATATAAATGAATGTTTGTTTGTTTGTCCCGTATGCGTTCCTATACCGTTCATCCGATTACGATGAAACTTTGGTGAGTTGTTGTGCGCTCGCCCAAAAAGGTTTTTGAATTAGCACAATGACGCGCGAATCGTTTCAACAAATATGTGTATTTCATATAGTTTATTACCATGAAATTTCGGTGAGTTGCTGTGTGCTCGTTCGCAAGGGTTTTTAAATTAGTACAACCATTTTATAATGAGAAAGTTCGCCGAAGAAAGCGATCTGCGCGCCACGGCTATCGGTTTCATGACAAACCATATATCGTGAAATGTGAAATACTGACACGTTGATTGGCTATTTTTAGGATTCTCTGTGGCGAATTTTCCAAGAATTATCGCTTTTTCTAGCGACTTCTTCGTATACGCACCAGACGGAAAAACAAAAAATATTGTGTATCCAAAAGCACTTCAATAATCAGAATTAAAATACAAACATTTTCTTTCTTTGAGTGGCACTGCAACGCATGCCGGGTACTCGCTAGTAATATATAAAATAAAGTAATTAAAAAATAAAACTAATTGAGATAAAAAAATGCAATTTTAATAATGATGAAATATTTTCAAAGTTTTCATAGTTTATATATATTAAAAAACTAATACTGAACTCATATTTTACCCACATAATAATATCGCATATGTCATAGTAAAATTATAGTAAGTCAATTTTTTCTGATTTATTTTTTATTTCAGAATAGTTAAGTAAATATGTTTATTTATGCCCCGTGAAAACCGTATTAGTATATAAAACCGTACATGTCAGTTCACCCCTTCTCAGCGTCCGACCGCTATTGCTTCTTTCGACGGGACGACTTGATCATGATTCACTGGTAGCGATTCCTGCGTGGTGACAATAACAGTTATTTTATTAAACTTTAAAAATGTGTACATTATTGTTTTCACCATCGTGTCAATTGATAACTTTTTTGTGCGATATATATTATGCATATTTATATTAATTTACGAATCTTATGTACAGAATTGTAGACGAGATAGTAAAATATATTTTTTGGGACACTTCATTTTTGATGAAAATATCTCCTATAGCGCATTTTTTATTATTTTATTAATATTTTGTGGCTGTTTTACGGTATTCGTTTTTCTTGCCTCTTTTCACTTTTTCTACGTAATATCCCATCGAGGAACATAAAATTATAAAAGAAAATTGTCATGAATAAATTAAAACTCAAAACTACCCCTGCCGAATCTGTAATCGAATATTTAACATGAATAAATAATTTTAAATATTTCCATGTGACAGTTTTAAAAATATACCATTACTGCTCAATAACTTGATGCTAGACTTAGTATTATTTTTTTTTTGTACAGTTCAAAATTCTTATTGTGATGACTTTCTAAGTATCACCAGATTCCCTTGATCTTCTATCCTCTGATTAATGTATATTTCTTGGGTCCCAATTCCTTGTAAGTGAAACTCAGTATGTCCAGATAAAAGTATTAAATTTACTACAACAACGTATTTACAGTCAATAATAATTACGCACTTCAGAGATAGACTAGTTATTCAGGAAAAGCTGTGATGGAAGAGAGCCGGCCTCTTGATTTTCCTGATGACTCCATTCGTCCAACGATTGTCAATCTTTCGACTGATGTAGTCTGCCCATTGTCATTTCGTTTTCTTGGCGTATTTAATTATATCAACAATCAACTACTCTTGTATATTTTATTATTTCTCCTTACATACTCTTACATCTCAACATACATCTTTCCATAAAGTGTACATCGGTTGAACACTATCGTTCTCACTACAGTGGAAAATCAGCTTTAAAATCAATTCAAATGTGGTATTTGCCTCGGAGATTCATTTCCGTTCAATAGTTCCGTAAATAGTTCAGAATAGAATAACGCAACTGCCTACATATCGACCTTTATCGATAAGATAATCATCTGTGGACACGCACCCCTATCCTTAAGTGTAGTAATATCTATATTATTAGTTTTGTTTTATTTATTTATTAGTCTGTCATAATTACAATGATACAATACAATAATAAGTTGTTTTTTTTAGTTCTACAACTTTACTAAAAAGCATATGCTTGTGCGGAGAAGAGGATTACATATTAATAATTATCGTTTACAATAACTAGCTTATAATAAAATAAAATACAATATAATTGCAACGATATAAAAATATTATAAATTTCGGGGTACATGATTATCTTTAAAGTATTTTTTAATAGCATTAATGTGAAAATTGTCAATTTTTTAGATATATTTTTATGTATGAATCTATTACTTACTACTACTTACATTCGACAAATTGGTCAGAGGTTCAATCCATGATAGCGGCTAAAAATGTATATGTTTCTTAAGGCTTTGACATCCGCAATTATCCTTGCTCTTCAGTAAAATTTATACGATGTAAATTATCAATAAATTTCTGCATACTGTTGTATAGACGATATACATGTATGAATAGTTAGAAACTCTGAAAGTACTAAACCCATACGCCGATAGTATCTTAAATTTTATGAAGTTTATACGCATATTGAATTTCAAGCGAATCTCTTCAGAAGATATCCTCCAAATCTAATGGCGGGAGAGGCGGTCTGAACGAAATGGTGAGGGCGATGGAGGCAAGGGGGCGGTGGGGTAGGACTATGGTAAGGGTGTGGATTTAGGCAGGATTTTAGCTGGAGGGGATATTCGCATTTAGACTGTATCGGATGGCGTCACTTGGGCTGTGAAGTCAAAAATGCAGCATTACTGCACCAGTATTGTAGTTAGACTGACGTATCCCATGGACGCATCTGCTTTAACATAGTTGTCTCCTAGGACTCTCAATAGAAATCCAGTGTCTTTTCACTAGAATAAATAATCTTCGAAACCTTTGGAAAATATAGTATTTTGATTTTAAAATTTTTAATCAAATAACAACGTTCAAATAAGAAATATAGTAATACAAATTAAATGAATCAATTAAAAAGATAAACAGAAAATATATATTTACATTACTATGTTCTGAAATGCAACTTCACAATAAAAATGTGTGTTCATTAAAAATGTTTTCGTTCATTTAGGTCTATAGTAGAAATCTTATAAATATGACAGTAAAACAACGTGCGAAATAGTGATAAACGTTTGGAACGAGCAGAAGTCTTATAGAAACGGAAACGCTGAGAAAGATATCGAAAATAATGTGCAATGAATGCAATAATTTAAAATGGAAAATTAATATGAATAATTCTGAATAATTACAACTTCGCAATAAGAATGTGTTCTCCTTAATAATATAAATTGTATCAATGTGTTCAAAATTTAATAAAAATAAATTTATAATTCTGGCGTCTGCAGTCGGCTTACCCAAAGGTATTTGAGATTCCGTAAAAATAATGCAGATGACTTTCAAATAATGATGGAACGACAGATGTATTAATTTGAAAAAGGGTAACATATAGGTTCGAAAATTGGTCATGAAAAATACTGGCGCTATAACACAATTAGTAGTGTACTTCCGCGGATTGGAAATAGAGATGCAGGTTCGAATCCCGGTAGCGCAAAAACAATATTTTTCGACAAAATTGATTTTATATGTATATATTTATAATTAATACATTAAATTAGTATTTAATTAATATTGTTACTAACACTAACGTCTATAAGTGAAGGCTGGAGCTGGCAAAGTATAAACAAATGTAGACTCAATGCAGTATAGTGGAAATGACGTCACGTAGGTTTATATATGGTAAATATGTACATTTAGAATAGAGTAAAAAATAAACAAATTAGAACCGATCTTAGCATAATGGACAGGATTAAGAAATTATCGCATATTTACTATAGTCATATGGAACGAATGACTGAAAGTGAATGATGAGGATGATGGTATAAAAAATATATGACGTCTGTGGAAGTCTATAAGCCTCATGCATGAAAATATATATTAATTACATCTGCGTACTCTGGAACGTCGATAAGGCTGTTATATTCTCTTGAATCTTTCTCTGCTAATATGAAAGTTTGGCTAGACAATGAGATAATCTGTTCTATCAGAAGATATCTATTCAATTTGGACTGCAACAATTCCTGCACATAAGGAAATTCATGGAAATGAACGTGCTGATAAACTGGCCAAGAATGTCATTCTTTCCGGAGTTTTCCCTCATCAATTCCACATCCCGATGTATGACAGACTTAATATGGTAAAAAGACGTACGAATTCTATTTAGACTACACAATGGATAGATCCAAATAATCATTAAGGTAATCGGCTTAAAATAATTCAAAGAAAAGAAAAAGAAAAGAGAAAGTCTCCAAAAGAACAATATCAAATATCTCTAGAATGAGAATTGGGCATTGCCGGGTAGCCTTATATTTATTCAGATTAAACTTAATAGATTTCCCAATGTGTGAGTGTGGTACCGAGGAGGAAATTGTTGACCATATATTTTTTGTCTGTTCATTGCAGATTACAGGTTTTTTTCACAATAATCTCGTCAATAGTGATATTCAACTCCCGGTCAACTTGTGTCATCTTCTTTCCCTTAACTCGCCACATTTAATCTATATAATAGCAAATTTTTTGAACGATAATAGTATTGACTTGTAATATAATATTTCATTTTCTATAAAATAAGGTTTTATCTTGACTAATAGCACAAATCACTCTCGAAGGGTGGATTGTCTATTTAAAATAAGAAGAAGAAGAAGAGGCGAAAGTTGTGTGTCGGTAAGAAAAGGTATGGCACTCTATCTTCTCTGACTACCCGAGTGAGGAAACGGCGTAATAGTAAGCAAACAATTTATAACAGATTGACGATGATACTATGTAAGTTAATTATGAAAGTACCTACGTGCAGTTTTGACAATCGCGCGACGAAAGAAATTTTGAAAATTGTTTATCTTTTTCACTATTATCACAACTATTTTTGAATTGGAACTGATATTATTAATACATATTTTTTAAATTTGCAAAATGAAAAAATTCAAAGACATAGACGATAAATGGAACAATTCCGGTGTTTATAAACTTAGCTCTAAAGATTGTTCTGCTTTCTATAATATATAGGAAATATTAACATAAGAGTCAAAGAGTATTTAAGATGGTTTTTCAGAATTTTCCAATCATTTATTAGAAAATTATCATATTTGTTTTACATATAAATAATGTCGGTCTTAAATTGAATAATTTAGAATCATTATATATAAATAAAGCATGTAAAATTAACCAAAATAATAGCCGACAAAATTTCACCCCAAGTTCTATTCTAAAAAAAATCCAATAATTTAGTATCATCGAGTAAATTTCCACATCTTTAATCATCGCAACAATTAAAGATATGTACTGATTTTTTTAAATCTTAAGTAATAATTATTTTAATTTAAAAATTATGAAAACATTTTTTTTTTAACATTATAATTAAATGACATGTTTTTGGTTAGTTAATTTGACATCCTGAAGAAGTAAATTATATTTTCCGAAACCGGTTGGTGTTTTAAAATTACTCATTTAATGGTTTATTATAAACAAATTTAAATAATCTATAAAATTAAATTATACATATTCATTAACATTTAAAACATGCGAACCTACCAAAAAAAATTATCTTAAAAAGTAAAAAATTGACATAGCACCACGTGGCACCAAGTTTCAGAAATGTATCCGACACAGAGCGGGCGCGAATCTGTCCCAACAGATAGATGGACCATTAGCTTATCTTTTATATAGCAAACAAAATCAATTTCGAGCATTTTTATTTATTTTAGAAGATACTTGAAATGTCCGGTGAGATGGTTTTACGGCAGCACTTCAGGAGTGGGAAGGGGACGGGGTGGGGGGCGCGATGAGCTGGAAGTAACCGGTAGACTGATGGCAGGATTATACCGGATTGGACAGAATATTGATCTGCTGGTGTGACATCTTAGGGAGTTTATTTTATCCGGGTGAACATTGAATAAAGTGTCAATTACTTTTCAATAAATTTCCTATTTAATGTATTTTAAATCATGTGACAACTTAGATCAAGATTCAAAGTAGATGCCTTTTAAAATTTGTATTATTAATATAGGTACACGTAAATTTTTATAATAATTCTAATTATAATTACTATTATAACAAAGTTTTTGAAGGTTATTTATTTTTCTTACAACATTATTGCTTTCATTACAACAATGGACGATAACGGTATTACCGTTGTCATTCCGACAATATTTTTATCGGTATGGGTATCATATTTGGGTAGCAGTTTTGCTTCTATCATGACCTCAATGTGTTGACATTTTTGTTGATATGAGCATCATATATAAGCAGCAATTTTGCTTCCATTGTGTGCATTCCATCGTGACCTTGATCTGTAAATATTTTCGTTAATATGAGCATCATATTTGAGCAGCAATTTTGCTTTCATTGTGTGCATTCCATCGTGACCTTGATCTGTAAATATTTTTGTTGATATAAGCATCATATTTGAGCAGCAATTTTGCTTCCATTGTGTGCATTCCATCGTGACCTTGATCTGTAAATATTTTTGTTGATATGAGCATCATATTTGAGCAGCAATATTGCTTTCATTCTGTGCATTCCATCGTGACCTTAATCTGTAAATATTTTTGTTGATATGAGCATCATATTTGAGCAGCAATTTTGCTTCCATTGTGTGCATTCCATCGTGACCTTGATCTGTAAATATTTTTGTTGATATGAGCATCATATTTGAGCAGCAATTTTGCTTCCATTGTGTGCATTCCATCGTGACCTTGATCTGTAAATATTTTCGTTGATATGAGCATCATATTTGAGCAGCAATTTTGCCTCCATTGTGTGCATTCCATCGTGACCCTAATCTGTAAATACTTTCGTTGATATGAGCATCATATTTAAGCAGCATATTTTTGGTTGTTTAAAAAATATATTATCTTGCCATTAACTTCAACCAGTCTTGAAACGATGGAAAAATTGTTTTGCATTTTAACAGAAGGATATTTAAAAAAAACAATCTTTTAAAATATAGGTATGTATTTCATAATATTCGTATCAGAAATTTACTGATTTTGAAATTATGAAACAATTTCTCAACTCAATTTCTCAATAATGAAAAATTTACTTTCAGAATAAAATGGTCACGTGTCACCCCCTACTCAATATTTGAAAGAAAATTGATCATTCATTTCAATATAATGTATCTGTTTCCTTTTAAATTTCTTTATACGTGACACATAGAAGGCCAATGGAATAATTATATATTATGTAATTGGGAGGTATAGAATCAAAATCAGACATGTCACGTTTTTATAGTTTTTGAGTTTAGTATGTACAAAATATAAAGAAAATAAATGTCTACAAGATTAGTCTATCGAAATTAGACAAATATTGCTGAATTTCGTATAAAAACGCATTTAAAATTTGCTTGTACTTCAATCGCAGTTATGTCCAATAGACAATTAATTCAAACCCAGATAAATATGTTTTCAGCCAATAAGACGACAATATTTGGTCATGTGACCTGTGGTTACTGGTCATGTTCAATATGATTTCAAATATAACAGTTGTGGTGTGATTATTTTTTGCATTTTACTCGAAAACAAGTAAAGTGAACATGTCTGCTTTTGATTCCGGACCTCATAATTATAAATCTCCTCTAATAAATCGAATTTGATGTTTTTACGAGTATATAATATTATAACTTGACTCTGCCATTAATTGCCACCTGGCTTTCAAATGCTAATGAATTATAATACTTGCCTAAATACGGTGTAAAGTGGTGCACTATCTCTTTCTACAAATTGATAAGGGTCGATAATTTTGTTGAAAGTTCAACACAGCAAAGTGTCCCAAAAGTCATTATTTTATAAAAAATTCTGTAATAAAATATTGGATGGGCTTAATAAAAAAATATATTACAGTCCCTGAGAATTTTTTTATGTTTTCTAAACGTGATCCGTCATTTCGCTGGCACTCTTCTAAACGGGAGGCTAAATTTCTGAGAACTGCTCGGCACGTATTCTCCGTGATCGCCGCCATTTCTTCTCGGATATATTCTTTGATTTGTTTTGGTATACTTTGATTTAAGGTAGCCCCACAGGAATTCCCAAGGACGCGACTAGCGATCGGCATACCCCCCGCCCCTCTCTCTATCACTAATTGCGTTGATGCAGCGAATGAACCAAAATAAAAAAGACTTATGAAACAGGCTGTATTTATACTTCGTAACTAAAATGCACCAAAATTTGCAACTTTTTTTAATGCAACTATTATTTTGATAATGTTCCAAATGAATTTTGTGATTTGACAACATTAATTGTGTTGCAACTGCTATTTAATGTTATCGTTTTATTCCATTGACTTTCCACATTACGGAGTCAGCTTTGGGGGAGACCGGGCACAAGTGACCGGGGGTGATTTAGCAGTACACTTGTTTTATCACATATTGGGGATTTGGGTGTATCTGACCCCACTTTCCTCACGGACGACGAAATGTTTTTGCCACTCGGTCTTGTATTCAGAGAAGTAGGAACATTTTTAACTTTTGCAAAATTCTCTTGTATTTCGTGACACGTTTTATTTGAGAGTTAAAATACATTTCCGATTTATGTAAGCACTGAAAATTATTTTAAACAGTAGCAATGCACGCATTCGCCAACATACCAAATACTAAAAAATATAACGCGTGTGCTTCTTATTAGAACTTCACATAAAATATACAGGTGAATATTATGTTCCAGGCCGATTTTGTTTGGCTGCCATTTTGGTTTAGCAGATATTTGTCAATTCGCATTTGGTAGTCGTAATGACTAGTTAATTACAATACATTTCAAGCTTCAATAACGTATTAAAGTCATTAAAATATTTTATCTAAATATTAATGAAAATGCTGTAATCATTAATGGTGATCGCCATCGTCACATGTTGGAAAACTTATTAGTAGCCGAATTGAATCGATTGGGCTTGCAACATATGTGGTTTCAACGGGACGTTGTCACTTCATACACAGCCCGAGCTACGCTAGAAATTTTGCGATGATTTTTTTCCGGCCGCAAAATGTCAGAAAGTGGTGATATCTACTGGCCTCCTCGATCACCTGATTTGACAGCTCTCGACTATTTTCTGTAGAGGTACTTGAAATAAAAGGTTTGCACCAATAAGCTTACAATAATTCCGATGTTACAAGACAATATTCTAAATTAATTTGGCAGCCACTTGGCCGATTTCATATTCTATATGTATTTGTAATAAACGGAATAATCAACAAAACCAAATTAATAAAAATTATTTCATTTCCTAGTAATTCAAAAACAACATCGGCCTGGAACATAATATTCACCTGTATATACTGTTTTATTATTATTTCTTCCCAACGCAGCACATTAGATATTAAAATTGTACTAACGATTTTTTTCTCATAGTAATCCATAAATAAGAGAGAACGTTGGTATTTCATGCATATCTATGTGAGCAAAAAAATTTGCACTAGTTGCAAAGTCAGCATTCTCCATTATTTTATAATTTTTTATGCATCATTGTCTTTTCATATAGCCTTTGGCATTATGTTAATTCATTAACAGTCAAACATAACTCTTTTTGATGTAAATTGGTCATTTAAAATCGGTGTTTGTTGCAAGTCAGTTGCTTTTGCCCGCCGCCATTTATATTAGAAATCGCTACTGTAAAACCGCTTGTGTAGAAACTATCTTGTTCTGGAAGAAAATGCTGCATTTACTTTGTTTTTAAACCAAATTATTATTATACAGGGATTATTAATATATTGTTCATCGAGTTCCTATCAGTTTGTCGTGTTTTACTCTAAATAAAGAAATATGGATATTGCTGAGATTGCTGAGATTGCAACTAGTTGTCTTCATATTATAAAATTTAATTGACGTTTTAAATAACCTTTACTAATATAATTTTTTATTATTAGGAGAACACATTCTTATTGTGAATTTGTAATTATTTAGAACACAGGTCTGTGATATTTTAAATACTAATTAAATGTATTAATTAGAAAAATATACATATTAAATCAATTTTATCGAAAAATATTGTTGTTACAACCGGGATTCGAACCTGGATCTCTTTCCAAACCGGGGAAGGTGCATTATCCAACTATGCTACAGCGACAGTACATTTGACGACAAATTTTCGAACCACTTTTTCAAATTAATACATCTATCATTCCATTATTAGATAAATGCACCTTCCCCGGTTTGTAAACAGATCCGAGTTCGAATCCCGGTGGCGCAACAACAATATATTTCGATAAAATTGATTTTATATGTACATCTTTCTAATTAATACATTTAATTAGTATTTTGAATTTTTTTTGTTAGTGTCTTGTTAAAAATTGTATGCACGCAATATTTTTTATGTATGTACTATGTTGGCAAATCCCGTGGGCGCAAAAACGCGCCAGCGTAACATTACTTAAAACGCCACGAGTGTTGCGGTGAAATAAGTAGCTATAAGAGCATGTTTATAAATTAATTTTGTTTCATAAATCAATTGATTGAACAGGTATTAAATGTGTGATGAACCTAATAATTTCGTCCCATAATTTCATTTTTTTATTTGAATTAAAATGCGACGCCTTTGTGTTGTGAGTATTGGCAATTACTGTCAGCCAGTGGCATTCACCCCTCCCCCTTTATCTTCTTTTTATTTATCTCTCTCCGTGTCCACCCCCGCCCCCCGCCCCCCGCCAAGTCCCGGACACTTACATGTGTCATTGATTCTAAATCGAATCCTATTCGATCCCTCGTTCATCTCGCATTTTGTCCTGTTCTGCTCTCCTGTAACAATGTCCATGCACTCGTCTCGCGGCCGGAATTAACGCGGTATGATTCATTTCTTGGGCGAGGCAATTTTTGATGATTCAGCAAAGAGTGCATTCTTGAAATTCTGGAAAGTGACCTAATCTAGTCTAATGAGATTTTCGACTCGAGACAATTTCTGAAATTCGTGCTTCGATGAGATTATTTTGAGGCGACACTCAGCTTCCGTTGTCCGTGTGTACACAACCATGCCTCACGCTTCACTTCTCGCTCGTCGTACGTCTGACGTCGTTGTCGTTCGTTAGTTGGGTGATTTTGAATTGCCCCAGCAACAGTAAAAACGAATCAAATATTTTTACGCCTTATATTCATGTTTACTGACTTTTGACTGAATAGATACATGTGGGGTTTTTTTTGGTTTCTATGTGGTAATGTGTATTGAATCTTACTGCACAATATATTTAGGTATATTCCACTGTTATGAAATAAAATAAATATTTAAAAACTAAACAGAATTTTGCTTAGCTTTAAACGTCAAACCTTATAAAGTCTCTCGTGTATTCATTCACGCACTTAAGATAATATGTCCACGTATAAAATTTTGCCCTCAAGCTATACAAGTTAGCGTTCGTTATACAAGTTAGCGTTAAAAGTCGATAATATTAGTAGGTTCAGTCTGCTCTACAGCACTTGTTGTATGCCGTACTTGTATTTCAAGTGAACTATTTTCATCAATAGACACAAACCCTTATTCACGTATAATATCCTCTTTTGTAACTATGTATCATATATTAAATATATTTAAAAGATAATTGTTTTATAGTAAAAAAAATCACTCTTATATTAGAATAACAACTAAATGTTATCTGGTAAGAACTGAATAAGGAAAATTTATTATAATTAGTGTTTTAAAATCTTCGCCGAGAAAGGTTTGCATAAGTAGTTTAAATAACTACCTACCTTCATATGCGTGACAATAGAAATTGACTATACCAATGGAACTATTAAATAAGTTTATTAATGTAGATTTTGTTTTGGAGATCGAAGATTCTCACGATTTAAACATAATGTCCTCACCTACACACGAGAATTAAAGAATATCGGCAAAAATTTACAGTCTTTACAAATAACAAAAAACCAAACAATACACATTACTAGTCTACAGGGCCAACTCAAGGATTATCCCCCTTTAATTTTTTTATTAAGTATCTCGTATTTTTCACGACTAGATTAAGTAAGTAGTAATTTTAGTTATTATACAAAAAATTTACTAAAAGTGTTAAAATTAATTTAATAATTAAAAACAATTTTATTTATTTAATGCATATATTTTTACCATGTACAGTGGAACCCTGATTTTACATGCCCGGAATTCCCGTTTTTCCTCCATGTGTGTTATTTCTGCAGTCCCGTGTCATTTTAGTACATTACGAACCCTATTTTACGTTTGTCTTTCCCGCAATTTACGTCGAAAATTTATTAAAATTAGTTCGGCCAGTTCCCTATTTGCCATAGTACCAAGAGTGTGTTGGTCATTTGCTTGTCGTATATACGCATTTTTCATTCTACTACCTACGTAATTTGTATTTATGTTTTATTGTTTTTTTTTGCAAACTGGAATCAGCAAGAAAATTGTATAGTATGGTCCTTATTGATGACTGAGAAAGAATTTATGGATAACCCCATACAGATTTTACAGACGTTGACACCACGACACCAACATTGAATGTAGTGAAAATTGATGAAATAGTGGACAGTCGCATAAACAAAAACTTGACAGAAGAAGAACCTTCCTACAAAGAAGAACCGTCTGCTCATCCCATAAACCAAGTTCCTACAAAGGACGACGCCGTGAGACATATTGAAGGGCTCAAACCATATTTCAGTAATATTAGCAAGGTACCACCAAAAACCTTCGATTCATAATTTTTGTATTTTTTTTATTGAAATATTGAAAGAACTATTTAAAAACAACAAAATAACATGCAGCAAAAGGCATTATTTGACTTTTTAAATAAAATATTAATAATCTGTAATACCCCCAATTTACATTTACTCTGTTTTTATTGTTGTCGGTACCTTCAAAAATTTTAAATCGGCGTTTCGCTGTATCCACTTTTCTTTTATTCCCTCTCCACCGCACTAGATCAGAGTCCGTAACGCAGTGGGCAGTGATATTAAAATATTTGTCTAGGAATTTTAAACACTTTTTATAAAGATGTAATAAACTTACATGTAAAGCAACGAAATAAATTTAAAAAATAAACAAATTACACGTGCGGCTTTAGCGCGCTTCGTGGACGGACGCCCCGGGCGGCTGCCGATCAGCCCGCGGCAGAGAGCCAGAGCGGTTAAAAGGGGGCGGTTCGGCACCGCAGGCTCGGTAGGGAATTCCTCCCGGCCGCGGCGCCCCCGACACTCGGCTCCCCTATTGTTGCTTGTTACTAAATATGTCACTTTTGTCTGAAAGCCTATTGTTTAGTGACACATATAACTCTACCAACAACGGATGACAGGTCTTTTCAAAGTATCGTGAAAGATGAGGGGTGGATTTCAATTTGACTACCCCCGAAACAAAATTACCGCCTTAAGTATCTAATATAATATAAAGTCGTACAGGTTTGTAAAAAATAGACTATAATTTGGTACATCTGAACAATCTTTGTGACTCTTTAGATGTCGCGTGCCATCATCATTATGGACCGAAGGATGAAGATGAAGCTGGATGAAGATCTCTGTATGACTTCCATTTTTTCGGACTATTGTTGTTAGCCACGTAGAACATGATAATATCTTCGATTCAGCAATTTTATAGCGGGCTTTCGGCTTCTAACTAATCTTACATTCTTTAAATACTAATTAAATGTATTAATTGGAAAGATATACATATAAAATCATTTTTTTCTAAAAATATTGTTGTTGCGCTACCGGGATTTCCAAACCGCGGATGGTGCATTATCCAATTATGCTACAGCGAGAGTACTTTTGACGACAAATTTTCGAACCCATTGTTACACTTTATCAAATTAATACATCTACCGTCCCATTATTTAAAAGCCATCTACTTTGTTTATAAATATCACAGACCTATGTTCTGAATAATTACAATTTCACAATAAGAATGTGTTCTCCTTAATAATATATAATAAAAATGAATTGTTAATTCTGGCGTCTGCAATCGGTTTACCCCGTTCAGAGCTGACCCAAGTTAGATAGGTCTCGAATCCTTTGAACTATATGAATGATTTATTTCTAAATGTACCAAAATAATCAGCGATTCTCCATATCATGAAGACACTCGATGTTATCTAGTATCTCAATATTTGATTTCATTACAAATATTCAGCAACAAACAGTTTTATATTTTAACAACCGGTTCGCGCAAACCGGTGCGAACCCGCAAGGGGACATCACTGCTTAGTACCACTGTAATTTAATAGCGAAGGGGGAAGAATTTAAAATTCGAATGTAACAAGACTAGGAAAAAAATTATAGCAGTCATAAATTAGGCCCACAATACGTACAATAAATTAGTTACAAAGCTACGGAAATACACAATGATTAGAAAGAAAAAGTTGATTAGACTAAAAAAAAAACAGATAAAAAATGGATGCTAAAAAGGGGAAAACAATCTTTGTAGCTTGATTTAAAAAAGGTGTTGAAAACATGTTCAGTAAGCCGTAACGAATGCGTGATTCCCATTAGACTCTAGTTTTTCCACTGAGTACATTGTGTTTTGGTATTTTTTTGCTTAAATTATATATTTCTTTCATTGCTCTTTATTTATGATGATTGTGCTAATTAATTCTGATAATTAATTAAAAAATTAAAACCTTATTTATTTATTTATACATTGGGTGATTTCTACGGATAGGTAACAAGTAATAATGCTATAGAGCAGCATTAAAAAACTATAATTTAATTAAAATTCTGACAGTAAAAATGAACTTCTTTGTTTTCTATTTGAAAAATGTACCTTTACAACAAAAATGTCATATTATTCTTCTTGTTCTTCTGCAACACTATATCCCAGTGTGGGATTTGGCCTACTCCACAAATGCTCTCCGCCGACTCCTATCCCTGGCCAGTATTGTCAAGTTTCCAGATCCTCCCATCCTGCTCCAGTCTTCTTTCACACAGTCACCTCACTTCTTCCTTGGCCTGCCTCTAAGTGGCTTCCACAAGGGTATCAACTTGGTCATGCTCGTGTTGTCTGGAATTCTTTCGACATGGCCAACCCATCGCACTCTTACAGAACCTACAAAATCTTACAATTCAATTTTTATGCTTGTGATTCATTGTTATTCTGTAACTTCCATTATCTAATGTAGGTTCATAAATTGTTCGTACTAAAACTGCTTATTTGTTTTCTTCATCACGTTTCACAACTATAAGGGAGCATTGGTCTCGCTATAGGTTTGTATATTATATAAGATATACAAGGTCACATATCCATCTAATTCGTATATTTCAAAGGAAATTATTCATCACTCTAATCTAATGTATCAGTTTTCTATAAAAAAAAATTGTTAAAATTACATTCTGATATATTTAATAAATCTAACATATATTTTATATTTTTATTTATTATCTTTGTTTTATTAACCACTAAAATAAGTTTAAATACATCTATCGGTTTCGAAAAATACCATTTTCTTCTTCAGGATGTCAATAACTAATCAAAAACTTATTTTATTATTTCATTTGTTTATTGTTAATAGAATATATTTTTAAAAAACAATAATTATTTAAAAAATAAATTTAGTACCTAACTCAAATTGTTAACTGATACAAAATTACTAGAATAATTTTTAGGAAAAATTTTTTGAATGGAGCTTGTAGTTAAATTTAGTTGGTTGTGTATGGTTGTAATGGTATTTTTTAGTTGGTTGTAATGGTATTTTTCGAAACCGGTAGATGTATTTAAACTCATTTTAGTGGTTAATAAAACAAAGATAATAAATAAAAATATGAATCTTAACCACAAAGATAACATTGCTGATTTTAAAAGTATATATTTTATACTCTAAACATTTCTAAAGTGACTAAAAGTATTTGACCATTCCTTTTAAGCGATCCTTTATTAATCCTATTCACTATGCTTGGATTATCTTTATATTCTATTCTAATTTGTTAATTATTTATTCAATCATAAATGGATTTGCTACATATACGCCTAAGTGATCTCATTTTATCTGCATTCAGTCTACTTTCGTTCCTCTTTTGCCAGCACCAGGATTTATTTTCACAAATCAGTGTTGGTACCTGGACTCCATTGTGTACCGATAGTCTTGCCTCGGTAGACGAAGTATACATTAGTTTTTTTTTTAAATAGAGATGCGTACACGGAATACGTTACGCATCAATATTCTTACTAAGTATTTTCAAATTAAGCTAAACGCGTGTACTATGAAAATAGAACTAACTTGTAACGAGGCACGAACCCCCGACCACTAGATCACTAGGCGAGTATCGTAATCACTAGACCAAAAGCACGTATTGCATTCAAAGACACCGTTCATTTTATTCTCTACAGTCACCCTCCTTTCGATATCTTTCTCAGCGTTTCTTTTCTATCAAACATAATTCTCAAATACATATGTACTCATATGTCCTTGTTCCAAATATTCATTACCTACCAGTTTTATGCACATTGTCTTACTATTTTTCTTCTCGAATATCATTAGGTACTTTTGAGTTATTAACATTCATAATAAAGTCATTTCTTTGCATACATTGTACATAATACTTAGTTGACCCTATAATTCTTGTGAGAAACATATCACGAACGTGAAAAGATATGAAATGAGATAGATGTAAAGGAAAAACCTTGAGTACGCTGTATCTAACTGGAATTTCTGCGAAATCAAATATATATCTCGTAATATTTCTATCACAATTATTATCATATTTCAACATTAACATAATTTCGCTTTATTGTCAAAATACCCTGGATGTAAAACAACTATTATTGATTCTAAATTATATACTGAACGCAAAAAAACTAAAAGATCGTCGAACTTCGAGCGGAATATTTTTTCAATTTTTTGTTTGATAATTTTGATAATTTCGCAAATATTTATATCAAAGTTCATTGATTTGACGTAAGCTTAAGATGATTTTGTGAAAATCTCGTACAATAATATTTTCCGTAATGGTGCGGAATTTATATATACTCCTTGAACATTTTCAACTCGTAATTTAGTTAGGTAAAATGTTGTGGACTAGGCATGTATAGTTATGTATAAATTATTTTAGAGTATTGACTCCACGCGCCTCGTAAATATGTTTAATGTACCATTTATTTTGGTGATGGAAAACTGTTATTGGTTGAGTTCGATTAAAACTATTAGGTTGATGCACAATTATCAGTCGTTTTTTAACATAACCAAAACGATAACAAACTCAAAACATATTGTGTTCAATTATCATTCGGGGGCGTAGCGTAGGTGGTTTTTTGAGTAAATCCACGATTTGACACCTTCCATCAACACTTTCGAATCATCGTAGACTTTGCCAAACTGCCAATTTTTCAATCAGTGCGGTAGATGTGGTAGTCCGCGGGGGCCTCGGTGAGAGAGTAGGGCGGATGGGGTATCAAATCCCATCTCTCGCTAGAGATGGATTCGATCACACGGCGTTCTACATGAGAGCGAACGTTGTCGCGGTGGAAAATGATTTGGTTCTTTTAGCGCAGTCTTTTCAGCTGAATGGCAGTATAAAGGCAATCAAGATGGACCAGGTACATGTCGCTACCGATGGTCGCTCTCCTTGCAGTCTTGAATCTTCTTAAACTCTGCTGATCAGCCTCCAAAACTTTATGTATCCAACAATCGAATAATAATACATAAAATGTTTTTATATCACCGCCGTTAAATATATCCGATTGAATCCGGAACCGTATCTCACCGGAAGAAGTTTTTTTTTTTTTTTGCTGTTTTTAAATCCACACAAATAAAATGCACATATTCAAACCTTAACCAGGCCTATCTATCGAAGTATAGAAACGCGTAAATAGTTACAATCGAACATAATCATAGCCACAATAACGGTTAAAATAACTGTTTAACCATCACTGCTATTTATGAAGAAAAGTAACATTGAACATAAGCAGAGTGCGATTTCAAGAATCTCAAAAGCGAAAGTCGTGCGCGTCCGCTAATACTTCCTCCATTCCGCCTATCCCTTCGGAGCGTAGCGCGATGGTACGTAGGTGTAAATTTGAAATGTAAGATTTAAGCCACAATTAAAACGGACCGTTCCTTCCCCGCGCACTGCGCGCAGAGCAGAGTGCGCGGCGCGGCGCAGGGCAGGGCCGGGCAGGTGCCGGGCCGCGGCCCGCGGCGGGGGCGGGCCGGCCCGAGTGTCGTGATGTACGACCCGCGCTAATAACAGTGGGTGACCACTGCCCCAAGTAGCCGCCGAAGACAAACGATACGTTTCGTAATCATTTAAAAACACAAGTGTTACGGGAATTCACGCCACGGGATTACAACACCACCGCAGCACAGCACAGCACAGCACAGCACACAACACAGCTCAGCACAGATACGGCAAGGTGTGGTGCAAACCAGATATAGCGTGCATTCAGTTATTTATTAACATATTAATTATTTCTCGAATAGTAATTAGAATAATATTCAAAGATTTTTACAAAATCGATAATTATTTTAAATGACGTTATGTTTTTTTTTTTCCATATTATGAATATTGATGTGACTACTCGAAAAATTACTAATAATCAGTTACCTCTTATCGTAGAAATCGAACACAATCACTCCTCACAATTTAGCACCCATTTTGCTGAATTATGCAAAAGACGTATTCACTTTTTATAACTTTTGTGTTTGTCTACGACATTTTCGGAAATAAACTATTCGTGCAATTATTATTGTTACGTACTTGCGTGACGTACTTCTCAAGTTGTACACCTCGTAGAAGACGGTTGGTGGTCCAATTAGAATCTCTTATGTGGCAATTATTATCTTCATTACACGAATAATACAGTTTCATAAACTAGTCTCGGAGCCAAACGGTAACGAAAGAGGCAATTCCCCGCGCGCGTCATCCTTTTATGCCCGCCACACACACATACACAAGAACCCAAGGACGTCACAATTATAATCGTCAATGAGACATCTATATTAACATTACACCAGTGGCTCTCCTTCATTGTATATTACCGTTTTAAAAATTAAAAATATGTACTTACTAGAAAATTATTTTCATATTTAAAATAATACCAATGCTGTCACCACTACAGCTAATAGGGGTGTAGGTTTTAGACATTCAAAGTTTAATAATACTCGTTTATTATAAAGATAGGCTCATTTATTCGTAACTTTTAAACCTGCCACTGCCTTACATATAGTTTCGCGTTTAACAGGATAAAAGTTCAGTAAATTTCTTAACGCGATAGAAAAGTATTATCAATTTAAATTATTCGTATTAACCCATATCTGGATCGCCTGTTTGTGTTACCAGGAATATTTTTTTATATTTTTATTTATTATCTTTGTTTTATTAACCACTAAATTGAGTTTAAATACATCAACCGATTTCGCTTGTCTCAAGCATCATCAGAACGTATTCAAAACTAATCATAAATACAAATAGAGTGCACTTACATATACATAAAGAAGAAGATAAAATATTAAATTATATGCGAAAGAGAGAGACAGAACACATATATAGTCAAATAGAACATGAAGGAAGACAGAATATAAAATTATATGCGAAAGAGAGAGACAGAACACATATACAGATAGACGGAATATATACACATAATAAGGTAATAATACAGTAAGTAATGAGGTAAGGATTTAAAAAAATAATATTGCTAATTTTAAAAGTATAATATTTGTATTTATTTTCACATCTAATTAATTAGTCCGTAATGTGTTCCCCTCTCGCCTTTCCTCTCTCCGCTCTTCCCACGCCTTATTCGTACAATCAATAATAGATCGGTGAAGATAATTACAAAATTATTTTTCAATCTGAACAATAGTCAATAACAAGAATGAGAGATCAGTTTTAACAAAAAACCAATTAATTTATTTAAATTGATGGACATCTTTACAAAAGTAAAAATTAATTAACTACCTTTTGTACACTTTTACTAGGTATTTAGTGCGACTAATTAGCATCATCACGTCACAGAGGTTTGTTAATAAAAATAGATTTGCGTCAGTTGGTATTTCTGTTCGGCGTACAAAATACAATAGACAGTGAATGACAAACGGGTCCGTTCTCAACTTTGTATCGTACTAATAATTTCGAGATGAAAATTTCATCTGCACGTGCGTGCACCCCGAGCCGAATTCACATATCATATCTTTAATATTTTAGACAAAATAATTACGTTTCAAAAAAGGATTGTTTAAATTTATGTAAAATAATGATTTTCAAATATTATCTTTTTATTTATTTATTTATTTATTTGTGCCATTAAAGTAGAGCATGCGTTGTGGGTATCGCATGAGACGCGAACATTGGACATAGAATGACACGAATAGTGGGTAAGACATTATTACTACTGTAAACACATGATCATAATAAAATTATGTTTTATTATACACATACCTTTATGTTGTCAAATGTCAACAAATAATAATATGAACACTACCTAACTAATAAATGAAAATAGTGGTGGAAAAAAATGTTTATGTGTGTGTTTTAGTTAATTAAAGAAATAACTTCCCCCATAAATCACTGTCAGTTATCAACGGCGCGAACGGATAGGTGGGTACCATCTCTCGTGGAACACAAAACTGTCATGTTTACCAACTTTCGCGTGTGTTTAAAAGTAATCGATAATATAGCTGTATATAAGGTTACAAATATAATAAATTATAATATGAAAATTACCATTATTTACGGACGCCATATTAATTCACTAACAGGTGAACATAAAAATAAGATAAAATGAGATTAAATGTAACATTACATATTTTCTTTAAGATAATAACAATTAAGTCAGCAACTGTTCATTCAACTCACTAGCATGGAAATAGAATACTTTTTTCTTTCGACGTACATATAAAGGTTAAGTATAATCACATATTATGTGAAAATAAAACACTTTTTTTTGTATTCTACCCGCTTAATTGACTTGAAACAGTAAATTTGTTAATTATGACATTTATTTTGTTTGGCTGATCAACAACAGTTTACCTAGACTTGATTTTATTTTTTGAAACTACATAAAAGTCCACAATCTAGTGACTACTTTAACAATAACAACACAAAAATTAGTAGCTAAAATAGTGGTGTGCTATAAAAAAATAACAATAGATAATATTATAATTAATAATTATTTTCAAGACTAACTAATTATATATTTTAAATATGAATTAAATATATTAATTAGAAATATATACATATAAAATCAATTTTATCGAAAAAATATTGTTGTTGCGCCACCGGGATTCGAACCTGAATCTCTTTCCTAACCTAATCAAATATAGGAACGATTAAATGTATTAATATCAAAAAGGTAACATAAAGGTTCGAAAATTGTCGCTAAAAATATTGTCGCTGTAGCATAGTTGGATAATGCACCTTCCCCGGTTAGGAAAGAGATCCAGGTACGAATCCCGGTGGCGCAACAACAATATTTTTCGATAAAATTGATTTTATATGTATATCTTTCTAATTAATATATTTATTTCATATTTAAAATATCATAGACCGTCTGTTCTGAATAATTACAACTTCACAATAAGAATGTGTTCTCCTAAAAAAATTATATATATTTTTTTAAAGACAACACATTATTATTGTAAAGTTACAGTTTTTTTAGAACATAGTTCTGTAGTATTTTAATACAAATTAAATGTATCGATTAGAAAGATATACAAATAAAATCATTTTATTAAATTACAATACACAATATCGGAACACAATTGATACAAAATTTAAAAAATTTTTAAAGTGTGTAATATTATCTGTGTACATAGTATTAATGTATGCTAAACGTGTTAAAAATTTATCTTTTTAGGATAATTTAACTATACAACATTTATAACTACTCTTTTGTGTATATATTATCAAATACTAATAAATGTATTAATTAGAAAGATATACATATATAGGATGTCCAGCGGAAAAAATTCAAGATGAAATTGTAATTGCTCGTAAACCATCAGGGAGGGAGTGAGTGAGTGAGTGAGAGGGGTATTGTTCGACGCGCGTGATTTGCTTATTTTCCAGTCGCAATGAGTCACTGGTCGGAAGCGCACTGCGCGTTCGCGGTTGAGCAATATTTAAAATGCGGTGATTCATTGGTTCGTGCTCATCGCGCTTTTTGTACTCACTTTAATATTCGACGAGTAAGTGATGGCCCGAGCACGCAACTTATCTGGTGATGGGTTCAAAAGTTTAGAAAAGAAGTGACAATGATTAACCATACTCCTCCGGGACTATCAACTTCAGCAGCGACGCCAGAATATGTGACTCAAGTTCAACGTGAAATTATGAGCAATCCACATAAATCTATAAGGAAGATTGCAGCCTGTGCTGCAATAAAAAAATCAACAGTGCACTTTATTTTGAAAAAGAAACTACGGTTTCATCCATACAAGCTGCAAATCGTGCAGTTTCTCAACTAAAATGACTATTCTTTACGTGAAACCTTAGCGAGAACGATACTGAAACGTTTTGGAACAATGCGAACGCTTGAAAACATATTATTAACTGACGAAGCACATTTTCATATCGATGGCTAAGTTAATAAACAGAATATGAAATACTGGTACCTCGACAACCCAAGGGAACGCCACATTAGCATTGTCCAAAAAGGGACTTAGTCCTTAGACTTAAAAAGGGTTTAAGTCGAGAGATTACAGCAACAATCCTTGAACAATTCAAGGCCTACAAAAAAATATCCGCCTTGAAGTTGCTGCCATTGAACCGACGCTTTGCTCTCGCTTGTTCGCAAATTTAAAAGTACAATTGCAAGAGTGAGTCTTGAGAGGAATTGACGGCATTTAAACGATATTGTTTATTAAACGTAAAATCTTCATCGTTAAACTCCATTTTGTATAAATAAAATATGAGAATAACATTGTAGTTTTTTTTTATTTAATATTAAACTTGAAAATTTTCCACTGGACACCCTTTATAATGAATTTTATCGAAAAATATATTATTGTTGCTACCGGGATTCAAACCTGGATCTCTTTCCAATCCGGGGAAGATGCATTATCCAACTATTCTACAGCAGACGGTACGTTTGTTCGAATCCCAGTACCAACAACAATATATTTTTCGATGAAATTGATTATATATGTATATCTTTCAAATTAATATATTTAATTTTTTTTTTTTTTAATTCACAGACCTAAGTTCTGAATAATTACAACTTCATAATAAGAATGTGTTCTCCTTAATAAATATTATCACATAGAAAAAACTACGTATGAAATAATAATTAATAATGACGTACATGCGTCATTATTATGCACAGTGCAATGGTGCATAGGTATGATGAAAAGTTCTATGTCCAGATATTGACAAAATATGTAAAGACCGCGGTTATTTCCATGACAATAAAGGTTAGGTTTGTACAGTCTCTGGTGCATTCTATATCTCATGTGGTATGGTCCCTAAAGACAGGAAAAGAGACGAATTGATATGCTTTTAAAATGTAGTGCTGAAGACACATGTTACGCATACCACGGATGGCAAGATGCACGGATGTTTTCATTCTGCTAGAGCTAAACATCAAGGACAAAATCTACCATATGCCTGAGACGAAACCTTAAATTTATTGGACTTATTGCGAGAAGGGAAGACAGCTTGCTGAAGCTATGTCGAAGGACGAAGAGGAAGAGGAATATCCTCCACCCGTTGGACTGACCAAATGGAAAAGACAATAGAAACTTCTCGTATGACAGCCCTAAGAAAAATGGAGGAGCATAGTCAAGAAGGTGGGAATTCATGGAGATCACCATCCTCAGTCATGAGGAACCGACCTGAATGATGATGAAATAACATTAAAATGTATATGGGGCATGCACAGATTTCTAATTAAACGTTTGAATAATTAATATGGGACAATATTATAATAATTAAGAAATGAAAGGAATCTCGGACATCCCCGGGCATTTATTAGGGTGTGGGTCTCTTGCTGGGGATTGCTGGGATGGACGATGCCGGGAAAAGCAGTAGATAGAGAGACTTTGCTAACTCTCCTCGCACCTCTTGCAACCTGGACAGAGTGAATTTCTGCTGGACTGTGACCGAGTTCTGCGACTGCAACACATAAATGTGACGTCTACCCTCCCTTTTTGGGGGTGTATGATTTCTATAGCTTCTCTCTACCTGCCTTTTGAATTTAACGTGATGACGAGTTTCATGTCAAAATGTACAGGCACTCTGGTACAAATCAAAACGAGAGTAAACAACTCTCAAACCGATTCGAGATAGGGTGTAAATAAAAAATAAATAAGAGAACTTTAAAAATAAAAAATACTGAAATGATGAAACAGGAGGTAGTCAGAATTAGACAGGGAGGCAGACATTGGACAGTGTCGAGTGAGTTCACATTATCCTCAAAAACATATACTAGTACCTACTAGGTACAGGTATTCCAACGATCCGGTCGTTCGATACGTCTGGTATATCACACCGTGGTACTCGATTATGGGGAAATTAAGCCCGAAGCGAAATTCCTTTATTTTTATCATTGCCTTATAAATATTTATATCACAGCGCTTGTTTTGGGGGAGTGTTGCATAGTCAGATTTATGGCCCGAGCCAGTACTAAAAGAAGCATTTATATTTGCTTTTTTGTTTTTAATCGATATATTTGACCAACGCCATCGGCATTAATTCGGATTATTGTAAAGGATTCTTTGAACTGAAATGTGTTTGGGTTCGCTTTAAAGCAGCCGGTCTTCAACACACCTAATAATTAGACACACGCAGTCATCTGTTACGGTTACGATTGTCTTTTGTCAGTTCTCCTCTCTATGGAGATATCCATAATTACATTCGTCTTCGTACCTCGGAGGTGTGTTGGAATTTTATACCTTCGCGTTGGGTTTTTTTTTTGTGAACCGTTTAGTGTTTACATATATGTAAATATAAAAATTAATGTTTTAGACTGAGATAGTACCCTCTTCTACAATACTCGTTGTAAACAAGAAACATTACGGAAAATAAACATCTGTAAGAATTACTTGTACCATGTAGTGCGGTAGAAATTTTCAATTGAAATAGTCATTATTGATGATAGATTTGGGACAATGACAAACAATCAAATAAACGCCACACGTGATTAATAACGCTCTCACACAGGCCTCCTAAATAGTATTTAGGCATATATAAATCTGAACGTGTCTTACTTACTTACCATCACGCCGTTTCCTCGCGGGGTTGGAAGAGAGGACAGAGCGCCACACTATTCTGTCCTGATACGTAATTCTCGCCTCATCCACATTCATACATCTTCTCATACAAGCTCGACGATTATTGAGACTTCTAACAGGATCATACTCCAGTATGATCGTGCCAAGTCTTCCGCGGACGTCCTCTACTTCTGGAAGCCATCAACACTTGCGTCATATGTCTTTCTTACCATTCTCTCCTCATTCATCCATTCCATATGACCAAAGCATATATGTGATCCTTTCTTAATTTTACTCACTATACTAAGATCAGCTTTACATTCTTTCCTTATTTCTTCATTCTTTACTCTGTCATAAATGGATCTGTCACATATACGCCTAAGTGATCTCATTTCCACTGCATTCAGTCTACTCGCGTTCCTCTTCTTCCGGCTCCAGGCCTCACGTCCGTACTTCAGTGTCGGTACCAGGACTCAAGAGGTTATTTAAATAAAAGGCTATCATTCTACAAATAAATTTGTCGAAGTAATAAAAAAATAGACAAACTTATTTAGTGAATAAATTATTAGTTAATTGACAGTTTGTCCAAAAATGATGAAATAGCCCTTTATTTAATAATTATTCAGAACCTTATTTGTTATGTTATATATAAAAAATCTTACACGTAAGAACTACGTTTAATAATAACGTTAGGTTCTGTGGTTTACGGAAGCCATTTAACAACTTTTTATTTAAAAAACCTTCAACCAAAATACACCAAAAATGATGTTCCTTACTTACGAATGTTTTCAAAAGCGATGAAATATGAATACTTATATTCAATTCCTAAACACTCCTCCGGGACCATCAACGTCAGCAGCGACGCCAGAATATGTGGCTCACGTGTGGTCTCAGTCCACATAAATCGATGAGGATTGCAGCCTGTGGTGGAATAAAAAATCAACAGTGCACGTTATTTTGATAAAGAAACTACAGTTTCATCCATACAAACTGCAAATCGTGCAGTTTTTCAACGAAAATGACTATTCTTTACATAAAACCTTAGCGAGAACGATGCTGGAACATTTTGGAACAGTGCGAATGCTTGAAAATATATTGTTTACTGACTAAGCATATTTTCATATCGATGGCTATGTTAATAAACAGAACATGAGATACTGGTGCTCCGACAACCCAAGGGAACGCCACCAAAAACGTTCGCATTGTCCAAAAACGACAGTGTGGTGTACAATTTCTGCCTGAGGGATAATTGGCCCTCATTTTTTTATCCAGCGAGAGACAGTCACTGCTGACGTGTATTACCGAATGATCGAAGAGTTTTCCGCTGGACACCTTTATATTTGTAATTTGACTCCTTAATAAATTTCATTTAAACACAATTACTACAACAGAAAAAATGCGTACTTGAATTTGTCTAACATAATTTAGTTTACATATTGAACCAATATTTTCTAATTTTTTATTGGTTAGGATATGGAAATAGGCGCCAAAAAGAAATGCTGTGAGCGTGAAGTTATGACACTGTTTTAGCACATCCAATTATGTTATAAAAAGTCTGCAACGCGTATACGGAATATTTTTACATTTTTTATATCTGAATTAATCCGCAACCTGGTTATTGCGTCCCCGAATAATCGAGAATCATTAACCACTCAGCATTTGGAGAACAAAAGATCCCGAAACCAAACCAGCAAGTTTATTACGGGTGTCGCTCTAGCGTTACATATAGTTGACCTACGTAACGCAATGACGAACGCAGTATAGACTGCTCGTATCAACGATACGCGAAGCTAACGCAAATATTGCTGCAGTTATCTGGTTAATAATATATCTAGTGGAGCATTGTTTATTTTTTTCTTATTTCTTCTGTTTATTTTCATTGTAATTTAACTGAATTTATGAATTATCAAAGAGAACACATTCTTATTATGAAGTTGTAATTATTCAGTACATATGTCTGTAATATGTTAAATACTAATTAAATGTATATAATAGATTGGAAAGAGTTCCAGGTTCGAGTCCCGGTAGCAACAACAATATTTTTCATTTTTCGATAAAATTGATTTTATATGTTATGGTATTTAATTAATATTTAGAATTTGTGAATATTTTTTCGTACCAGGAAAACATATTATATGCAGGGGTGGTATGAGACACGTAACGCTTTTTTTTTTGCTCAAATAAATGTAGAGGGTAATAATGTCTTATCTCTAATCTCCTGTCATTGATCACCCGATCATTGAAAAGTTCGTCCAAGAAATAACGGCCGCGGCCGTTGCGATCTTTGGCAAGTCGCTTTCAATTGACAAGCGTCCCCCGCGCCCCCTCAGCGGTCCCGCCCCTCCTCCGTCAGGGTCCGATCTCCGCCAGTTTGCGGCTTAGTCCTAACCTCGTCACCCGCTTGACTGACTTTCCAATTTAGTCCATGATCTTTTTCTATTATGACTGCGCAGCGGAGCCATCTCCGACCTAACCTTATTATTATCTGCCAGTCAAATATCGGTTTATCTGCGTTAGAAACTCATAAGGACTTACATTAGCTTGTCAGTGATTGAACGTTTTTCAATTTCTTTCGGCTCTGTTTACTTCCCGGCGCACGTCACTAGGTCCTTCCGTCTTCGGGATTTTAAGCATCAGAATTATATTTTGATTACCTGTAAATTTATGTAGAATAGTAAAAAATACGAGCTTAAAAATATTTCACACTCGTCGAACCATTCTAATAATTATATAACGTGTGACGTGCTTGTGGTCTAGTGGTTACGATACTCGCCTAGTGATCTAGTGGTCGGGAGTTTGAGTCTCATTCCAGAAGACCATCAAGTTAGTCATATTTAATAAAATAGTAAGAATATTAATGTGAAACGTATTTCGTTTTAATATGGCATAACAAGTCAAAAAAATCACATTAAATATACTGATGGTATGGTAGGTTTGTTTCAGGAATAAATATTTTTAATCTTGTAATTTGTAGATTATTAACAATCGCAAAAAAAATTGTTTATTTTTTAAGTTAATTACAATGGAATTCCACAAAGTTAATTGCGAAATTTTTTAAATATAATTTCATGTCCTATTTGAAATGATAAGTATACATTTATATCATAAATAACATTCCTCCAATTGTAACAATAATCAATTATTCGACTTTTATTAACAAGTGATGTTTAAATCGTTATTTAAACCGTTATTGTGTTCAATTGTAACGTTGATTGGTAACCGATTACACTCGAAAATAAATCACCAACAGTTACCAATCAACGTTAAACCGCAGTTACCAATCACAGTCACATAACGGTAGTAATCATAGTCGATATCATTTAAAGAATGTTTTACTAAAACTGTTATTTTTTGCTTGATAATTACATTTAAGTGAAGTGCGGGGGGCTGTATCACCGTCGCCACAGCAAGATACAATTAAAACATTTACAATTAACGACACCTAAAATGTGTGTTGCCCTTATGGTGGTGTATTTAGTGAAATAAAAAAGTTGGATATATCAGCAAATATTTATTTTTAATTTGTTTACATTGCGAAACCACATCGGGATTCCGGTGCGCACCGAGAGTGCGTCCACAGGCTCGGACGTATTGTTCGCGGATTCCCTTTTAAGTAATCCGAAATTGAACAAGAGTTTTTATATTCTGTTCGGGACTCCGCTCCACTGAATTCTACTTATTGCCTTCCAAACCGAGTGTGGTACAGTGCAAACGGAATTATAAAATAAATCTCGGTTTCAAAGGCCGTAACGACGCACAAGTATGGGTAAAAATGTGATACTTGTTTAATTTCAATTGCTACTTCCCCAATTCACATAATCCGCAGTTATATCTCACAAAACCTATGGGGAATGTACTTCCCGACACGGTAGCTAGCTCGGTACTTCTAGTCTAGGAACTTATAATAAAAGTGAAATTGTACAAGATTAAAATGATAATACCTTTGTAGAGATAAATTAAAGCACCACATTATAAAAAACGATTATTATAAGTATAATAATAATAAATATTATACGTATTAATATATTTTATAAAACTGATACTTTTTTTTTTTTTTTTTATTTAAACTGAAATTAATCAACTTGAAAGATATACAAAAAAATCTATCTATCGAAAAAATATTTTAGTTTAATGTGTATTAAAAATAAATTTAATATGTTCTGAAAAACTGCAACCTCACAACAATATAATGTATCCTCCGTAAAAATTATATTTTTCTTCAAATTGTCACAAATAATTGTAATATGCATAGTAGTAGATTAAAAACTATTGGACTTGTAACATAACAACACTGAAACAAATTTCAAATCAAACTTTCTTCCTTACTCGTTTTCCAAAACAGAGGAATCGTAAGATTAGCCTTACTGCAGTAAATAGATATTTCACTTATTAATTATTAATTAATTATTTAACGATATTGATTGCGAATACTAAGTTGAATAACCATTTTATTAAAATTTTTGTTCGAACATTAATTGGTTATAGTTATAAGATTATATTTATTATTATAAAAATCTCACGTAATAAATACTCATAAAAATCTTTCATATATGTGAGTATAATATTTGTGGATAGTGAGAAAACACTATTAACTGTTGTTTTTCTGAATTATTTATAACATACCCGTGTTTAAAAAAGATGTCGTTTTACGTTCTCAATGGAGACATTATTTATCTATTACCATTATTAGCCGCTAGTTTTAAAGATACAACATCTCTGTAATTTAACGAATGACGGCTTTAGTGGCAAAGTGGCAGATTTAGTTTATAATATATTCTCATATTACAGTTGTTCTTGTGACATTAGTAATCCGGGCCGACACAAATAAGACTGCTGTCGTTTTCTCGTAATTGTGAACTTAACCAAATGTTGTTCACAACCAAATCATGCATGCATGTGTATACAAAATACATATTTTTAAATAATAAGATATGAACATGATATCACGTCAAATGAAATTATTATTATTATTTTCCCTTAGGTTTTAAAACATAAAACTGACTTGATTAGTCTTCAGTTGGATTTAATCGACAATATGCAGGTTCATTTGATTATATAACAAGATTAAAATGATTTAATTACTTTAATTATGCAATAAACTGCAAATGTAAAGAAAAAACACAACAAAGGTAATAATATTTACCAATACTAATTATTAAATGGATTAAATAATTAGACAATATGAAATATTTAAAAGGACACTATCGACGAGCAGTAAATTAAAAAAAAAACAATTATCAATTATTCTTAGAAATATAAATAAACATTTAAATAATCTTTAAAAGATAGGCACCTTGACACGGGATTATCCTAGTGAGGGGGCATTATGTTTAATAACTGCAAAAAGTATTAAAAAAAAGAAGAATTAAAAAATATAAAATATTCGTTAAGGGTGTATTATCTAGCTATGACGTCAGCATCCCTTACATCAAGAATTATTAGTATTCAGTATTTATTTTAAGGTACTTTTTAAATGTGATTTTTTTTAATTTCTATCTTGACACATTTGATCTAATTTATGCTATGGATTAAATATTATAGTGTCACCTACCTAGTCCACAATACTTTATACCTTACTAAGCTTCGAGTCGTAAATGTTCAAGGTATATGTGCCTAATCTCATCCATGTCAGAGATATAAAAATTTCAATAAAATCGTATTTAAGCGATTATTTCGATTAATTGAAATATTTTATTGATTTCAAATTATATATTGAATACAAAAAATTAAAGATCATCGAATTTCGAGCGGCTGGACTATTTTTTGTTTGATTATTTAGGGCCTAAAGCAAAGATATTAATTAATAATTTAACGATTTCGCAAATATTTATTTAAAAATATGTAGACTTCAAGCTTAACACGATTTTGTAAAAATTTCAAACGATAATATTTTCCGTAACAGTGTAGAATTTGCACATATTTCTTGAACATTTTCGACTCGTAATTTAGTCAGATATTAAATATTGTGGACTAGGTTTGTTACATCCTGCATAAATACTATTTGATCTTTGCAATATTATCTACACACGTGTCAGATGTCGATAAATTGTATTTTTTTTGTTTGATTATTAAATATTTATATTTGAGAATAGAATCGAAACGGTTGAAAGAATCAGATGCCCCAGAATGCACCAAACCGAGCGCAGAGCACTTCGTTGCATAACAATAATTAGCGATTCCCCACGAGTATCGCACCGAGCACCAAGCATCAAGCATCAAGTTCCAAGGTCGGCTGGTCCTCGGACGCACGGGTAGCTAGCTACGAGGTGTAAAAGATAAATACTGTTTTCATTTTAATTATTTTATTATTCATTATTTGTATGCATTGCTGTCATCACTGCTCCCTTTCTCCTCATTGCTATGTCCAACCGATCATTTGATAGGTTCGTATTTTGCACAATGACCCCGTCGCATTTCACAATACATTACCGCTAACATGGAATTTATCAACGATTTAATAATAAATTATACCTACAATCACACGATGGGCAAATCTTAAGACTATTCTTTAAAGCACTGTCCTTATATAGGGATCAAAGTGTATTTACAATTAATAACATATAAATTGAAAACTATATCGTTTAACTAAATGAGAGATAGATACATATAATATAGATATAATACTTTTGACAAAATTTATTTATTTATTAGATTGGAAAGATATATAAGATATGACCAAACATTTTAACGAAAATTTATAAAAACAGTGCTTTAAAATACCATTACTTGGATATTTTATATTTTATATACATTTACACATTTTAAATTCATTTCCTTCAATGCTTTATAAACTGTTTACATTATTAGCATAAATATTTTTATGGATACAAAAATAAATAATATTTGAAGAGCAATTCAACATTGCGACCAAAAATTATACAATATATAACGATACCTATTTATGCAGGACTATACATACCTATCACATTATACACGAGATAAATTATTTGATGATTTTTCGAAATAAATTTTAAAGGATTGATTTATAAATGGTAACAAAAATGAGAAAAGGAATTTTAAAATAATTTGTTGTTGACTTCTAACACCCATACTTACAAAATGAATCAATTATCGATCGGACTATTCAGAAGTTTATTTTACAATACCCAATTAATAACATTTTATAACGTACGTACAATTAAAATGTCTTCATGAATCAGTTTCTGGATGATTGAAATTCTATTATTAATATTCTTTATTGAAAATCAATTCTATAGCGATTTGTGCAATTAATATAAAACACTCGTAATAGAACATCTTTAATAAAAGATTCAATTTTCAAAATGTTTGTGCGTGATTGTATCCGGTGTGATCATCTCTCAAAAACTATTTCAATTTATTTATGTTTGTTATGCGTTTTGACTTTTGAAAGAAAATAAAAAATATATATTTAACCCTGTTGCGAGAAGTTTTGCCTGAGAAGCGAGGAGACTGGTCGCATGCGACCGGACTTGATCAGCTTGTGTTCGTGTATCGTGAAGTGAAGGTAATCCTTAATACTGGTGACATTAAAGCAATTAATTCAAATAATATTTCCAAACATTTCACAGCATTCAATGGTCGATTACGTGTTTTTTTTTACTCTTTATATTATAATATTTATGTGAAGATGAGATTGATATGTTATATGTATGCTTTTCCTTCTCTTATACATAAAAAATTAAAAGAATTTCCGCTTAACGTCGTATACATATATGTTTTTGATTAGTTTTGACAAATAATGCCTATAGTACCGATGTTTTTGATTAGTTTTGACAAATAATGCCTATAGTACCGATGTTTTTGATTAGTTTTGACAAATAATGCCTATAGTACCGATGTTTTTGATTAGTTTTGTCGAATAACGCCTATAGTACCGATGTTTGAATATCTCATTGCTCGTTTAAAATAAAATATTAATTTAGTTAAATGTTTGAAAACTATTATTTGAATCAAATAGCTAAACACCCTGTTGTCGACTAACTACAGAGTGATTAAAAACTAACACGTAAATCCCATTGCACATTTCAATTAGTTATGTCGTAACAATATATAAAACGGCGTTACGGCCATTTTAACAATTAAATAATAAGTCTTATGTCTATTGATTTTAATAATAAATGTGTTTTTAATACGATATTTTCGTAGCAAACAAAAATAATTTCACAAATGGTGCGAAAAACGGTGTTTCACTAATTAATATACAGATTACAGAACAATCGTTTTCCTTTTGAATTTTTTTTTATTTTTTTTTAACATTTGGGTAATTCCATGTCCAATCAGTCTTTTCGACAACACGCACGAAATCGTTAAAAATTTATTAAATAAAAATTGTTTGCGCTGCAATTTGAACCTCGAACATCAGTTCAACTGTTGTTATAGCTGAAAAAAATAATGATATTATTTGTAATTGAATTGCATAGAAGAGAAAAGGTTTCCGATTATTGAAGGACCCGGTGTCAGGGTGAAGGTAATTGTGCCTTCTCGGGATTGGAGATGGAACGACCCACGTGGAAGGCTATACAATAAATTCACATCGACTTAATCATATGCCATAATTCTAACTTTATACAATATCAATAAAATGTTTATTAATTTGATGTAAATTTACACAGTACATAATGTTTAATCCGACAGTAATAAAAATGATCACTTATGTTCCTTACATTATATGGCCACAATAATTTTCAATTACACTTTTGACAAAACATCTATGATATAAAATCAATTCAATATGTACAAATAGCTGGGTTTCCAGTCTTAAATTCAATACCATTTGTTTTCCGTCTTATAAAATGAAACTTTTAACATTTTTCAAGGAGTCTTTGAAGAAAATAAAGTTTCGAAGATAAATAAATAAGATTACAATAATGAATCGACAATTTAAAGAATATTTTACCTATCAATATTTGTACTTTCATCCTTCAGAGTGGGTTACAAATGAATAAGCAAAATATGTTGACGATAAAACGACCGACGCAACAGGCGAGGATTACGGTGAAGAGTTCACACCGTACAGTAAATACAGCGGTTCACAGGAAGAACGGAAGCTGTGCTCCGCGCTGTACACACCATCCGAGCTGCCCTCGCAGTCCCTTGGATCGTCCTCAGCTCATCACGTGTATTCAGATCTCCAGCCAGACTGAAACCAGACAAAACGTCCGTTACTTCTTTTGTTAGTACATTTCAATTATAGATACCACATCGCACACCGAAGGTAAATTTGGCATCTTTACTGGCGGCTTCGGCTGCAGCCGCAGGAAGTGTGTGCTACTCACCATGGAGTTGAGTGAGGTGAGGCCGGTCATGTGGTGGTGGTAGGCAGAGGGCGGCGCGGGCGGGGGCGCCGCGAAGGGCTGATGCGCGGGGCCCGCCCCGTACCAGTGCGCGGACATGTGCGCGTGCGCGGGGTGCACGCCCAGGTGAGCGCCGTGCTGGCCTGGAAAATACACTTCAATATTAATTATGATTTTGGTGATCTAATTTCAAAAACATCAGAAGAGTATTCTAAAAGGTATCACCGCTCTCATGTGGAGGAAAAATGGTCAACCTTAATTTTATTAAACTTTAGTGCTAAAATAGGTGCTAAAATAATATAACTCAATTTTTTTAAATTTCCTTTTAAATCAGAGTGATTTATATGTTCTCTAATAATGGCGGAATGACTTGTAACGGTATATGCTCTAAAGTAGACTATTAATCTTACCAAAGTCTCCCATAGCACTCCCGAAGGGCGAGGCTCCGAAGCCTCCCTTGGAGTCCTGTAGGGGCTTGATGATGTCCCCCATTACGCCCATACCTCCCATGCCCCCGACGCCGCCCATGCCGCCCATGCCCCCCATACCGCCCATGCCTCCCAAGGACAGGCAGCCTCCTCCCTTCTTCTTCTTGCTCTTGCTGCTCAGCTTCCGGTTCCTGGTCTGGATGCCTTCTTTCTTCATCGTCAGTGGCCGATTCACCTGCGAAGATAAATTAATAGTAATGCCGATTTAACAAACAATTATGATTTTTAAGTAAGCATTTAAATAATCTTTTTTCTTCTCGCTGTCTGCAAAAAACTTCATATTTCTTCGTAACTGTCAAATATGTTATTACAGAGTTAAAATTATTCAGAAAAGAGAATTGAAAAATAAGGGCGGAAAAAAGTTCAATGTGATATTTTTTAAACCGTGCATTGATCGTAGTAAATCTAAAATACATGAAAAGAATTTCTACCTTGGTTAATTAATTTAATTAGCGTGTTAAGTGTCTTATTTTTAAGTATTGTATAGTATAATATATAAACACATTATTTAAATAAATAGGCAACACAGACACCGACTGACAATGACACAATTTGAACATGTTTAATTACTCATAAAAGAGAATTGAAGAATAATGTTGTACCTTATTGTACAATAATATTTAAGAATTATATGTACATTATTATAAATAACTGTATAACTAATTTATAATAAATTATGTTTGCAACAGAGATCGATTGATTGGATCGCTATTTACAGTACAATGCATAGATACTTCCTTCGTATATCCGCTACTCGTACTTTGCAACGCCAACACGAAAACAACATTTTTTGAAAGAACTCTACTCGATAAAATTTCATCACATCACAAATGGCATCCTTAAGCAGCAAGACATCTGTCGGGCCATGGCCGAAAATATATATTTTAATGTGAAAAGTTTGTGGATTTATTATATTTACTTCAACAAAGCAGTTATTAGTCGCAAATGTATCGTTGAAATCTAAAATTAGAAAATTAGACTTTGGTAATAATTTATTAAATTACATTTATAATTACATATGTACTAAATACACATATGTGATTAACTTTTCATCAATTGTCAATCATTTTTCATCTGCTTGAAAGATGATGGCGTTATTTGCAAACCAATTACATACAAAAATGTATCAAATTATAATTACGTAATAAGTTTAATATTTAGCAATCAAACGGTGATAATATGTTGTACGAACTTCGGCTTCTGAATAGATTACAACTTAATTGAATAAACTAATATAATACTTTTTAATTAAAGATATTTCTTTAATTAAAAAGTGAATTAGTTTTCAATGATGGTAAAAATATACGGATTATCGTCACCTAAATCTGCCTAAATTTCCTTTGAAGAAAAGTTATTTTTCATTATTCCTACACGTAATTAAAAATAACAAAGTATGGAGTAAAAACGCTGAGTTCGTATTTAAAATCATAAAATTACTGGGTATTAAATATATTATTATTCTGTACTTTAGCGACTGGCCATTTAGCGTATCTACACATATTTTATATACATCAGGTATGTGTATACGATCTCCTCTCTACAAAATTCATACTGTAAAAAGATTCTTATCGAGTTTATAAATTATAACTCTTTTTAACAGGCCTGAGATTGCTTACATTGCCGAACATTAAAATAACAAGCTTCATATTCGACAGCTCCAATTTACACAATTTTAGTATTATTCTAATAATATTTTACTTAGATCAAATGTAAAATAATTGGATTTAGACAAAAGCCATTGTTTATTTCTCCTGTAATGAAACTTTACACTTTGCATCCAGGATCACATTTAACCATATCGAAGAGAATAAATTGAACAATTTATTATTATATCAAATCTTATTATAAATGCCATGGCTTGTATTATATAACACTAGGTTTAGAATATAAGAAATATTAATTACAATTAAGATAAACAACGACTGTTTTTCGACATAATCAATCAAAATTAAGAATGAATAAGAATATAAAATACTCTAATAATATACGGAATACGGAGAAAAACGTTATGTGTTTAGAAGTAAGTGGGCTGATGAGAGGATCAGCCCTGCCGCCGATTCCCAGGAAGTGCGGGGCCATTAAACTTTTTCAACTTTGCAATTGATTTGTAATGGAGAAAATTCTTGGACAGTGTCATTCTCTGGACAGACGCAGACGTTGCCAACAATGTCACACCTAAAGATATTTTCTCATCGTGCCAGTATCTCAATACAGCTAACATAATATATTTATCTTGGTTGTGGAATTATCTGCAGACTTTTGTATATCCAACAATCCGGATCAATTTTAAGACCGGGATTGTAGGAAGGATTTTTTATTTTTATTTATTTGAAATTTTTCCATTTTTTTTATGAGTTATTAATTAAGTATTGTACATTATTAAAATTACTTTTTTTTTTCGCTTACCTCTCCAAAAAAGATATTAGCTCTTGTGCTTAGAGAGGGAGTTATACTATAATAATTTTATATAAAGAGTTATACATTTATATAATTATTTATTGTCTATTTGTGTGCTTCTGAAGTGTTCATTTAATCTCTTTCTAAGCTCTTTTATTTATTTAATTTGTGTAGGAAGGCTATTGAAATATTTTATCCCTAAGTATATAAAAATTTTCTGATAGTGTTTGGTGTTCCATTAAGGGATTTTAAAGTTATTTTTAAACCTTAATGATGTGCTTGTTTAAAATTTCACAGTTTTATTTTCTTTAAGTAATTGATTAATTGAGTTTTTTTTCTATTTTAGGAACTGGGAATTTTGCAAAAAGTGTTTGTGTTATTATATTATTTTGATGATTGTTCTCTGTATTATTTTTACCGAAATTATTTTTCTATTTTCTTTTCTCGTACAACACCTACTTCATACATTAAATGGACCCTTGTGTGTATTTACATATTTAAAATAAGTGTAAATATATAATTAATAAATAAATTTATTCACTTCCTTGTGTTATGCTAAAATGAGCATTGTATTTAAATTAAATAAATTATTTCCAGTAAATCAGTCAATTTTAAAAGAACACATATTCCCTTGAAATGGTTGGTCCGAGACAGCTGTTCGGATCATCTTTATTGAATAAGTGCATGTGTCTGGCGCTCGGCGGCGCGCGGAATATGCAACTTGTTAATAGCGAATTGCAGCAATACTCGCCGGGATATTTACTCTTGTCGGCTTTTGTCGGCTAAATATTTTGGTTGTTGCGTCACATATTTTATTTTAATTTTAAATTGAGCGTTTCCCTTGGAATGTGTCAAGGTTTGAATTTCTGCCGCTTTTAATGGCCAAATTTAGTTTGATAGTCTTCCGATTAAAATGTTGAAAATAAATACAACTTTTTCATCCAAAAACCAAGAGATGAAGATGTTAATTTGATTTTTTTAACAATAATAAATTTAAAAACTGTATAGTATGAAATTTGGTAGGGCGTTTTTACCTAATACTTTGAAAATTCACAATAAAAGATCAGTTTTTAAGGAAAGTGTACAGTGCCTAAGAAATTATTTACTTACATTAATTATTTACTAACGTACCATCACGACGTTTCTTCGCGGATGTAGGCAAAATGGATAGAGCGCCATTATCTATTTATCCTTATTTATATTTATTAACTCTATTTTCATCTTCCAGTATCTGGTATATCTGGTCGTGTCTAGTTTTCAGTGGATTTACTTATTTACTCTGTTTCTCTTGCCATCAACACTATACATCCTTACCATTATCTCCTCATTTATTCAGTTAATATATCAAATCACCTAATAATCTTTTTACATCTACCACGAAACATTAGACCGGCATTTTATACAAATAATATGTTTACTCATAAATTCTAAAGACAAAGATGATAAATTTAACAATTCTGGTGTCTATAAACTTAGTTGCAAAGATTGTGCTGCATTTTGTATTAATAAAACGGGTCGAAATTTTAATATAAGAGTAAACGAGTATTTGAGATGTTTGAACAATAGTGGGGGGTTTAGAAAATGGTCGTGGTTTCGATAAAAAATTGGGATCGTCAATTTTAATATAAACGGTGTTGGTCACAAATTAAATAATTTGGAATCGTTGGAGATAAATAAAGCGTGTAAAACTAATCAAAAAATTATAAACAACCAACTAAATTTAACTACAAGCTCCATTCAAAATTTTTTTCCTAAAAATTATTCTAGTAATTTTGTATCAAGTAACAATTTGAGTTAGGTACTAAATTTATTTTTTAAATAATTATTGTTTTTTTAAAATAGATTCTGTTAACAATAAACTAATGAAATAATAAAATAAGTTTTTGATTAGTTATTGACATCCTGAAGAAGAAAATTATATTTTTCGAAATCGGTAGATGTATTTTTACTCAATATGTCGTTAATAAAATAAAGTTAAAAATAAAAATAACACTTAATCATTTCTTAAATCTTTTCACTATGCCACGATCAGTTTTGCCTACATACATAAGGTATCAAATCTAAATCAATTCGGAGTCAAGTTATACTCTGAAAACCGTTGGTTTTTTACAGTTTTTATATAATTTAATTGTCATATCTAAAGTAACGTATATAGAGACGATATTTATAATCCAAATTTAGTTAGAAGTGTATTGCCCGTAACGAATTTGTAAAACATTTAAAACAAGTATTTAAAAACATGTCAAAAACCGCGGGATATTAAAATTTTACAATAATTATGAAATGAAGAGATTTATTTTTATTGCGACAGTTTAAGATAAAGAAAAAAACCTGGATATTTATGCTTGGCCACTAAACATAACAAAATCCGAAACACAAAAAATAGCCATGTATTTATACGAGCAACGTTCGCGTCCGCGTCTAAACTCAAGGCGGGGATAACGTATTAAATTGCAATTCTGATTTAGTCGTTTATTTTTTATCTATGTGGTAATAAATAATAATGGAAATTTAGAATACGCAATGGTCGCAAAGAAAGGCGCAGGAATATTAAGATGCGCCGGCGCAGGCGCGGGCGCGGGCGCGGGCGGCTCGCACAAGGCCCACACGACGAGGAGCTCGGAGAATAATAATTCACCACAACTATGCTTTGAATTTATTAGCGCCATTTTGGACAACAATTTCGCCCGAATAGAAAAATGCATTTAATTGTATAAATAATGACGTCACCCATAAAAGTGTTGCGGAAAAAATATTCCACGTTTACATACGGGTAAGACAGAACGTACTTTTAATAGGTATTAAAATATAAACGAACATTTAAGATGTCTCGGTAATAATATTTTTTTTATAATCTCTAATAATCATATTTTCAAGACAGGCCACACGTTTAAAGTAGAAAACAATATTGAACATTTTGCATGTGAACAATAGAGGCCTTCGGTTAAATAATTTAGGAATGTTAGGTTTTTATTTATACATAGGAAGAAAAAATGGGGATAATCGGCATAAAATAATTCAAAGATGTATTCCCCGCACCCCCTAGTTCTCCAAAAAGAAAGTTTCCAAAATAACAATATCAAATATCTCTATAATGAGAATTGGGCATTGTCAGGTAGCCTCACATTTGTTCAGATTGAACTTGATAGATTCCCCAAATGTGTGAGCGTGGTGCTGAGGAGGAAACCCTTGACCATATCTTTGTTGCCTGTCCATTGCGGATCACGAGTTTTTTTTACAGTAATCTCGTCCGTGGTAATTTTCAACTCCTGGTTAACTTGTGTCATCTTCTTTCCTTAACTCACCATAATAACAATGATATTGACTTGTAATGTAGTATTTCCTATTCTATAATATTAAAGTTTTTTTTCTCTATAAAATTGAGTTTTAACTTGATAAATGGCACAAATCACACTTGAAGAATAGATTGCCTATTTAAAAGACGAAGAAGAAAAAATGGTATCGAAACCGATCATAATTTAAATTAATTAAATTGTTTTATATATCTAAAATTGTTTCTTTTTAAATATTTAATTAATTATAATTGTGTCCAATACAAAAATAACACTATACATAAAAAAATTAATTTAAATACTAATTAAATCTATTAATTAGAAAGATATACATAAAAAATCAATTTTATCGACACACAGCCACAGACAGTTAATACTGTTATTTTTTGTTCTCGTTTTAATACGTATGATTCATTGTTTATATACTCTATTCATTTCTACATTCAATGGTCCATCTGGTTAGTTAAGTTTAGGTTAGTGCATTTCTCTGTTCGTAAATATTACAAATTGTATTAAAAATGGATTTAAAAAGTTATTAAGAGTATAATATGTCAGCCCAGCATATATAGTAATCTCACATAACAGGAAAGATCGCATTATTTGAATGAATATGTGAAATCCCTCGACCCCTTGTCCATAGAAGATACCCACCAATGGGTGGTTTATTTTTTAGATTATAACATTTCTAATTGACAGTTTTTACCCAACGTTTTTAATGTTTGCAAAAAAGTTTGAATCCCGGTAGCGCAATAACAATATTTTTCAATAAAATTGATTTTACATGTATATCTTTCTAATTAATACATTTAATTAGTATTTAAAATATTACTGACCCATATTCTGAATGTGTTCTACTTTTGAAATTAGCAAAATTAACTTTAAAATTATAGTAAATTTGTATCAAGTAACAATTTGAGTTAGGTACTAAATTTATTTTTTAAATAATTGTTGTTTTTTCAAAAATAGATTATGGTAAAAAAACAATAATAAATATATGTTTTTTTAGTTAGTGTTGACGTACTGAAGAAGAAAATTGTATTTTTCGATACCGGCATATGTATTTGAACTCAATAAGTGGTTAATAAAACAAAGTTAATAAATAAAAATAGAATGTGTTCTCCTTAATAGTATATTTTTAGAATTTTTTCAGTAAATCTAAGAACTATTTTTAAATGGACCGGTAGTATTGGTACTAAATATTCGATGTTTTGTTACTTTATAGTACTGGGATCTTTGCCATGATCTGTATGCCACAATTTGTTACGTTCTGATTGGTAGTCATATACAGTGACAATTTAGATATCAAATACTTTTTTATTCAATTTACAAGTTGAAACTTTTTTAGTGGTATGTGAAACAATATAACTGGTCTCACTCAGCCGCTACCGAACTAAAAAAAACAGGTGGTATGATACGCGCGTTGAGACATGCAACGTGTCTAATTCATTATCGCCGTGTACCACAGTTAGATTGGTAGAGTACGACCAGTCTAAGTTTGCGCTTTAAAATATCCGCTCATAAACGCATTTGGGGAAGGGGTGTGGCCTAATCCAGTGTGTCAACAATCAGCTCTCATTTTAATTAGTCACCCTTTGTCCTTCAAGGAGTTCGTGTGCTCTGGACGTTTCCGATTGCTTTTTAGTGCAGGTACACTCAACCGAATCGAGAGTTACGGAATTTTCAATATTTACATAATGTCTTCATCATCTATAAGGGTGAAATATTATTCAACGTATTCATGTCTAATGAAGCTGCCAATGGGGTTAGTGATTTGAAAAAAGTTCAAAGACGAGTAACATTTTCGCAGTTAAATGTAAATGACTATATTTTATTAATTATGCCGTTGTGTTAAAATGTTAATAACTTAATATCTAATTTTATTTTTATAATACTGTTGAGGTTAATTGTAAATGACTTACTTTTCATCAATTTTTTATTGTGATATTGTTGCGGTTAAATGTAACAAATTTAATTTTCATTGTTATTTCCATTATACTTAATAAATTAACATTAAATTTTTATATTAATATTTTTTTAAATTGTGATCTCTATTAAATCTTGTATTAATAAATATTTGTAAACTGTTATTTTCTTATATATTTATTAAATAAATTGCTTATCAAATGAAACTAACTTTTTTTAATTTTGTGTATCTTTCAATAATGCCCAAATCTAAAAGTCAATTAAATTCACAAGATCGCTTTTTGGTTTACCTACTGTTAGCGTTCGGCGTGTGCGCCCTTTTTCCGAAGTTTTACGAATGTCTTCGTATAGATAGATGCCCGCGGTCGAGATCTCGAGCGCAAACTTACAACGGCCGTACTCTACGCGTGCAATCATCTCTGCCGAGGTGATTTGTCGCGTCCTAGTGCGGCATCCCCGGACCGCGTCGCGCCGACCCCGCCCACCGCCGCGTCCGCAGAGTGTGGACACAATCGGCCCGCATTCATTAGCCCACCGCTTGTGACACGCTCGGATTTAGCTCGCATCCGTGCCGATGTTAATTTCAACATTCCTTCGCCGCTCTTTCAATTCTGAGCCGCCGAGCCGCGATGTCCGCTACAGCTCAACTGTGACGCTGACAGGATCAAACAAACAGATAAGTAGGCGCGCAGGTACCTACAAAGGACACCGATGGTGTTGCCGTAATTAAATGAATATGTGATTCGATTTCATTTAACAAAACTCGTCGTTAACAGAATACGAGTGCAAATGTTGACCAACGCGTTCACATTTCAATATTCTGGATTTCGCGTGACTTTTCAATTACACGCGATGGAACCAACCGAGTCGCCACAATGTCAGTATTGCAAACGAAAAAGAAATTAGCCGAAGTAACGCGGACGGTCTATCGTTAGGTTGATAATGGCGTATTTAATTATTGATTAAGAAGTGTATTCATAGAAGCAGGGGAGTGCAGTGCATACAAGCAAAAAAGCGGTGCATTACTAAAAATTCTGGGAAACAAATATAAATTAATTAATTGAATTAACATAAACGAAAACATTATTTTACAATTGGCGCCATCTCTGTACCAGTGGAGACTTTAATTAGTTAGTTCTAAAAACTAACACGACAACTCACCGCTGTACCCATGGCGCTCTTTTGTATTCGCCGCATCGAGCTATTTACATTACTCTATTCTGTATTTAAGCTAGTGAATTACTCGAGTCATATAATTGGTTATTTACTAAATTGAACATTTCTTTCGGTTGATCCGTTTTATATTAAGTCGTTACTTATGCTGTTTTTTAATAGAATAACATTAGAAAGGCTTACAACTGCGTGCAAATCATTGAAGTGTCTACTTCCTAATTTACTAAATCGAGAATTTTATTGTCTTACTATTTTTAACGTGTTAATTTCATAATTATTCTTTAAATTTGGTGCATGGATTGGTTTTTGAATTGGGAAAAACAAAAAGCAATTGGCAGAACTATTAACCTATAATATAAATTATTATTTCCTTTAGTTATTACGTGAAGGATTTTCATACAATAAATTAATCATATTCAGTCATAAAAAGTGTTTTTAAAAACGTACATACATTTTTTTATATGGGTAAACGACGGATTTATTTTGTCTAAAGACGTTGGTTAAACGAAAGTACATATATAATATATGATTGTATAACGTCATTGGTAACAGCATAACCTAAATCTATATCTACCGCACGCCACTGCTTCGAAGAGTTCCCACCGTCGGCGGGCGTGGATGTGACGAGCGCCACGGTTGACCGTCGGGGAGTGCGACGCGCAGCGCGGCTCGCGGCGGCTGCCGATTAACAATAAAACTGCGCATAAAAAGGACAATGCACTTTCCGCAACCACTGATGACATTATAACAGCGGCAATCTAGATGCGCTGTGTGCATTCCGTACACCCACAGCGCCGCGCTCTGCGCGGGAGCGGGAGGGCGAGCGCGAGCAGGCGGTCTGAGGACGATTAGCCGCGGAAAACGATTAATTTGCAGTTTCAAATGCATTTTATGCTAATTAATTTATTCTCCTCATCTATGTGTTTATTACAATCTACTGCAAAAATTTACTTAACTGAACAAAGAAGGAATGATAATAAAAATAGTTCATTATGCAGAAAACAAAACACAATAACGATAAAAATGTTTAAAGTGATGTATGCAACATTTTTACTTGAGTTTCTATCAGTTGAAGAATAATCGCTAAACATATACATACTCTATTTTATGCAACTAATATTTCTAATTTATTTCTTGCGCAGTATCGAATGTTTTCCAGTTTTCTCGTAGCCCTGACACAGACGAACCGCTTGTAGGTTAGTTAACAGCCACGGTGCTTCGCTGTTATTGACGATATCAACTTTAAATATGAAGAATGAAACTTTTCATAGCGGCGAACATAGCGAACGGGTATACGTAAATCCGGCGAGCCCAGCCGCGCGGGAAAACTTCCACGTGAGAAGATTCCCAGAAGACGGCGAGTTTCCAGGCGAAGATGCAATCTGCAGGCAAGTTTCCCAGCGGCGGGGCGAGCGCTTCCAGAGCTCCCGACTTCGGCCGACTCCGCTTCCTGCCGGAGTTCAATTTCCTGTTTGCACGGCGGCCCCAGAACGCCGTCTCCGTTCATATTTTGTTCCAATATTTCTCCCGCCAGCAGACGTAATGTTTCTGTGTCGGATAATTCAATCGGAATCCAACGCACTAGTCTGACGTCACATGTGACTGATTTTGTGTCGAGACCATTATTTGTGGAGCACCGTGAACGTACGAACTCGGTCGAGTGAGCGAAACAAATTCTATTAGAACGGCACTCGCGCATTATGCTAATTATAAAATATTTTATTCTGTTTAAAAAGGCAGGTAAGGTATACGTGTTAATTTGAACAATAAATAACCGCAAAAATGCAACGTAAGTTTTATGTACTTAGTATCGTATGTGTATTAATTAAAAAACAATCTCTCGGTAGCTGCCCAGAACTGAAGAATTTCCTCTTCGAGGAATCGCTAAATTATAAAATGAAAATATATTTTCGGTTGAAAATAATAAGAATCAGTGTCGACGTTTTATCTCGAAATCACGAAGCGTACAATTAAATGTTTTCATATTTTGTGGGATTTATTTCGGATAACATTAAAAACGTGTTTTCGTTCATGTTCCTGCTGATGGTCCGATAGCAGCGGATCACTTGCACTCCCGGAGATTTACGGCGCTCGTGGTTCCAAACTGCCTGCCGACCAGCTCGCCCGGTGAAAAAATTATTACTTTTAAACCAAACGCGTTAATGCGTGTAAAGATTTACATTTTTTATCAGCGCACGGGTACCTAGTGCCAGATGGATACATATTTGACTCTTGTAGGAGGAAGATTACTATTAATATTACAATTACACAAGCGCGCACTCGTGACACACATTTTATTCTTTATGTTTATTTGTTAACTTTGTTTTGTTAACTGATACATCTACCGGTTTCGAAAAATATCATTTTCTTCTTCAGAACGTCAATACTAATCAAAAACACATGTTATTGTCTCTTTAACAGAATCAATTTTTAGATACAATAATTATTTAAAAAAATAATTTAGTACCTAACTCAAATTATTATTTGATACAAAATTACTCGAATTTTTATAATCGGGCTTGTAATTTAATTTAGTTGGTTGTTTATAATTTTTTGATTAGTTTTACATTTTTCTAGTGTTAATAAACTTAGTTGCAAGGATTGTGCTGCATTTTATATTGATAAAACGGGTCGAAATTTTAATATAAGAGTAAAGGAGTAATTGAGATGTTTGAAAATAATTTTCCATGTATACAGTGTTAGTCATAAATTAAATATTTTGGAATCGTTGGAGATAAATAAAGCGTGTAAAACTAATCAAAAAATTATAAACAACCAGTTAAATTTAACTACAAGCCCCATTCAAAATTTTCCATCAAGTAACAATTTGAGTTAGGTACTAAATTTATTTTTTAAATTAATTCTGTTGAAAGTAACAATAACATATGTTTTTGATTAATATTGACTTCATGATGAAGAAAATGATATTTTTCGAAACCGGCAAATGTATTTAAACTCAATAAGTGGTTAATAAAACAAAGTTAACAAATTAACCACAAAGTTAATATACCCATCAACATTTAAAGGATCTGCTAAGCTATATAAAATCGCATACTGTTATATTCAGTTTACACAAACTGACTTTTGTGCGTAGGCTGTGATAATTTAACGAAATTACAAATGAAGATACAAAGAGTAATGTGTGTAATGGTAAAATTTTCGATTAACGTTCAACGCAGGACGAGGGTCAAGGTAAAACGGTGATAGCTCAATAATGATACATTTTTTTACAACATTTCCTAATAAGAACTTATTGTAAAATGAAAATAGCGAAAAGGCACACATTGTTATTATTGTTGTGTTCATAGAAGCGGAGAGCTCTGCAAGGCGAGTGCAGTTTGGCGGTGCAACCGGGCGATGCAACCCTGCGGACACGACACGCGCCTCGGTGCGATGAATCGATTGTTTCCTTTTCCTAGAATATTGTCGGCAGCGAAGTGAGGACAAATCAATATTCATAATTCGTATAATTATATTTATTAGATGGGATTGATAATCCAATAATGCAATGTGAAAGGTAAGGTGACAATAAATTGCTAATAAAATGTTAGAATTTTATTCGCTTTTCATCGACCTGTCGAATCCTTGTTTCTGCCTCATCCATATTCATGCAATACACGCATCAATGGACAATCTTCCAGTAGCTAGAGTATAATGTAGAGTAGAAATGTACACCAAAACACGACTAGATATATTCAGTTTGTACAGAGTGGGCCGACTTGGACTGACTGATGTAAAATGCATATAACTTTCGTAATTTTAATATTTATAAAAAAATATATATTATTACAAGTGTACTTTGTTAACTATTTTTTAATACGCGTGGAAAATAACACCATTTAAATGACCTCCATTTTCTTGTTAACAAATAATTGCTCTTTCTAAAGTATTTTGCATTACATTACGCAACGTTTCATTATTGCTAGTTTGTTCATGTAAGCTCGGCCTTTTGAGTAGCCCCACAAAAAGAAATCAGGCGCCGTCAAATCTGGAGAACGGGGAGGTCAAGCAAACTATGCATTATTTTAAATTAGCCGGTCACCGAAAATAGATCGTCGCGAAACATAATAAAATTCAATTATTTTAACGCGCTCTAGTACTGGGTTTGTAGCCATTATAAATTTTCACAAATTCTTTATTATCTGCAAAAAAATGTATAATTAAAAATAAACCCCACCAAAGATATAAATTTTTAAAAACAGTCAGCCCATGTTGGCCCACTCTTTAGAACACCATATTTTATTCTACTCATTTAATTTACTTGAGACGCGTTTCGATTTGTAAGGGCATTATCAATCTAACAATTTAACTCAAAAACTTGTATTTATAACTATAATGGGGGACAGCTTAACAAGTTACAAGAAATGCGTCTCAAGTAAATTAAACAAGTAGAATAAAAAACAAGTGTTTTATTTTCACATATACGACTAGATATGTTTTACCATTGCTATTAAGACATTACAGGAATTAACCTTAACTTAGTTTTTATGAATTGTATATTTAATCCCCGTATCATATTATAATTCACTCTTAATTTTTCAAAAAAAAAACCTTTTTAAGGAATAAAGAAAACACCGAACACGTCCATTACTACGTAATTTCTTTATTATTCCTTATTATTTTATCGTTGGGGAAAAACTTTAAAATTTCAGCGAATTTACGTAAATCGCTCAGTATTTTAATTACCATCTAGCTTAATGCTGTCCCAGATAATCCAGAGTCTACAATATATGTTTTACATCCATTAATGTTCTACATCAGTTAGTATAATTTAACACATCGATCTATCAATATATAACTTTACTATTTATTACTAGAAATTACACGCTGGGCCACGAAGTTCAAATTATCGTCACTTAAATTGCCTTAATATTATACCTTGATATTGAAAGAGTGACGCGCTGATTTAATAGGTTTGCCGACGTGAGAATAATATGAAAGAATAATATGACAGTTAATTAATTGATTGTCGTTTCTCCGTACAAACACTTCACACATCAGAAGTCCTGTGTATTTACTGCGGGAGAATGCATTCACCGCTTTATTTTTAAAAATTGTGCAGATCACATATTTTATGACATTATTTGAACTCCGCGCACAAAACTTTCAACAAAAATAAAATAAAATTTTCTAATGCCTTCTCTAGTTTGGAGTTTTTAAAAGGAATGTGAAAATCATTACTAATGCTGGGTTGCTTGTTGCATGAACCTATTTTAGCAATATTTTAATATGTCCAAGAATACACAATTACTGAATTTTTACCTACAAATGCACTGTTATTAAATAAATACCAGATATCTCATAGAGATGAAGCTATTCTAATATTATATTTAATGGAAAATATGTAGAAATATGTGGTAATCACAAGGCTTACGACCTGTCTTCTTACGGTTTAAGTGATCACTTTATATATCACTACACCATCGCCATCTATGGACCAAATTTATTAATTATTTTTTCTTGAAACACCACATACGTCAACTAAATGAGAATCAGATTTTTTTTTTCTCCATAATTTTCATAGTATTTTTCATAGATCCACATAATAATATATATACAACTTTAAAAATTTGACAAATGTGGAGATAGAGGAGTGAGAATTGGTGTATATATATATATAAAGTGATCACTTAAGTCATATATATATATGTTATGTGTAAACTGTCAAGGTTTCTGAAGAATGGAAGTAGGAAGACTACAAGAAAATCAAATTTTTTAATAAAGGTAATGGTCTTTAATTCAATTTCAATTAATTGAGTAGGTATGTACACACTTCCAATTATACTTTACTGAACTTTATTATTATTTAATACAATTTCACTAAAATAAATTGTTAGTAATTTTTAATGCCATTCGTACCTTCTATTTAGCGCATTGCATATGGTTATTTTCAAATACAATACATTTATCCGATTATGACGAAATAAAAATGAACACTTAGATCAACCAAAATTGACTCTCATCACGAAATAGCAAAAATTTCAGTTAACAGGTAAAACAAACTTAAATAAATACATAAGTAGATAGATACACAGAAAAAAATTATTAATCAAATAAATATATTCATCGCCGAGACTCCGCATTTTTCTAATGCCGACGGAGAGATGTAACCGATTAAGCTATGATATCCTAAACAGATGTCGTTAAATATCATCTACATACGTTAGCTAAATAGAACGTTTATTTTTTCACTAACAATACTTGAGTATGTCCAATAACACACGATTATTGGATTTTTAATTCCAAAGACAATGTTATTAAACAAATTAAAGATATCTCATAGAGTCTAAGCTATTATATTAAATTATATTACGTGTGAAGTAAATACTCTTATAAATGGCGACAGTTAAGTTGTAGTTAATACTCGAAGTATTTCTACATGGTAACATATATACAACTTCAAAAAAAAAATTGATAGATATGGAGGTTGATTGGGTGGAATGGCGAACGTTACATTGTTGAAAGACAGGTCGTAATCCATGTAATACCTATACTTTCCATACTTCTCATATAATATAATATAATTATCTTCGTCTCTATGAGATATATATATAATTTGTTTAATTTTTATGTTGGATGCGATATCATTAAACACTATTAGACTTTTTACAAACTGTATTTGCTTCTCATTCATCAATAGAAACAATTAAATTTCTGTAATATCCCGTAAATCCCTTAAAAATAACGTACTCTAGTTGATTCCACGATCTGGTAACGAAAAATACGCCTGAGGATGATATCTCCTATCAGCAAAGTACCCAACTGCATGCGGACGGTTCTCTTCACACCGCCGCCACCGATGAAATCATTAACCCCCGAAGTCGCCGAAATCCCGCCGACCCGCGGTGACGCATGCGGTCTGCAGACGGGCTGTCCTCAGATGGTTCGCATCCCCGATCAGCATTCGGCGCGCGTCCCGCCGGACGAATGCACATTTCGGTGAGAGTTGTACTACGTGCACCTCGCTGTTGCATCAGAGCGCACGGAGCTGGCCGCGCAGCGCCACTAGGTGGGTGTGCGCGGCGTGCACTGTGTGCAGTGTGCAGTGTGCAGTCGCCACTCGCATCCTGAATTATCGTCCTCGGGTCTGCCGATATGCAGAGTGCATCATTCATATGCAGTTTGGGAGGCAAAGCAGATTGAAAACACAATGAATTTCAATTTTATAATTTGTACACTTTGAAGCGAGCGTTCTCACGACAGAAGGACGGAGAAAGGGATTAATAGTGATAGGTGGAAGTGAGATGCATATATCATTAATCCATTAGATGCACATTTTGTATACGACATGAAAGATCATTCGAATTGCAGTCTTGATACATAAATGAAAAAATACAACGTTGTCAAACTTAGTAAGGAGCAACAAGCGAGATCGAATAAGTGGCTCCTTATAAGCATTACTCAACATGTCAAAAGTAGGCAAATTGTACCATCATTTTATAATTATTATCAATATGATTGAAAACTGTCTCTACTTAATATGTTTTATTCGTTCGACAACATATTATAAAAAGTTTAATCTCGTACCTCAACAACGAAATTGAAAATATGTTAGATTAGGTTTTTTTTTTAAATAGAGATGCGGAAACGAAATACATGTCACATCGATATTCTCCTAGAACGAGACTCGAAACCCTAACCACTAGATCACTAGTGCTTAAATTAACTGCTTAGATTCGGCGGAGCCCACGCATTAGGGAAAACTACAAAAAAAAACCTACAGATCTCATTATTTTATTTTTATGAGATAGCTTCTCTTGTATTCACCGTGAGGTTTTAAAATAATTAGGTTTGGTCATAAAGAAGGGGTCCCACCAGCGTGGAAGTGTGTAATGTATAAAGTTGGGTGTTGCCCCCTCAGCCCTTAGCCGCGGAAGGCCGTTAAATATGTTAACATTACCAAAATTTAATTCCATAGGAAAGATTTATTATTTTTAAAACAAAATACTGTTTTAATCAGAATAAAATATTATTATAGAATACATAGATACATATTAGATTAGGTAAGTAGAAACTAGGATAAATTTGATATTTTCTGAGTTTCTTATAATTGATTCAGTCACAATTTTAATCCAAGTGGATGCTAGATTTTTTATACCTAAGGTATCTTCTTCAAGAAACAATGTATAACATGTTGAATTATCAATAATAGTGGTTCAAACAAAGTATTTTGTCTAATTATTTATATAAATATTATTGTTAAACTATGTCTCAAAAAGATTATTTTAAGGCGGCGAAGCAAATACATAAATTGCTATTTTTTTAATAACTGAAAGATGAGAATTAGAGGCCATTTTTTGTTTTATACAGATTTCCTTTAATTTCATCAAGTCTGAATGCGGGGGCAGCGGCAACTCGCCCCCGAGGCTGTCACGGACCGTATATTACTGGCTGAGGCGCGAGTAGCTGACTTATTGGACGGGATTTATTCGGGAATCTTCGCTAAAATAAACGGGAGCTGCTGACTTCGCTGGAGATAAATAATCTCATGCCATAAAATTGCGTAAAAATATCACTGAAATTCAAGTTTGATTTACTTTAATACGGTTCATAATTTTCTAATCCACTCACTGTGTTACTGACGCGAAACTATCTTCAGTATTTTAAATTTGTTGAATATTTTTCGATGTAAAATTAATACGGATGTTGTTTTTTTAAATTTGTATACAAATTATAATCTGTAATCAGTTTGGTAGGAAATATAGTGGGCAGATTTGTAAAGAAATTATCTATGCATAAAAAAGTAATACAATTTTTTTTAATTAACTATTTAGATTTAAAAGCAAAATTTCACTAATGTTTCTATTCAGTGTTCGTCACATTATAAAATTAATATAAAATAATACAAATTTTAAATATTACTTTACAATATTTTTTAAGTATATCTTCGTTTATTTTTCTACTTCATTTAACGTATTTGCATAGTAATGAATAGTGTAAAAACTCTAAAAAAAATAATGAAATTGAATAACAGAGATTCATCAATATGTGATATTTATTTATATATTTAATTCTTGACATAGTGCATATATAATTACTCCTATATATGCTCTAATATAAACAAGATTAAAGTATTTTCTTTTACCAAAACTTATCTTTTACATATTTGGTCAGTTTAATTTTAAATCTATTCAATTTCTCCTCCTTTCTTATGTTTTCTGGCATTTCATTAAAAATCTTCATCGCACTATACATCATCGATTTCTGAGATTTGGCCTTCTTCCTGAATGGCAGTCTCAGTCTATCCTCCCCCTCTTGTACGATGCTCGTGCTCATGTTGATTTGCATCAATTTTTCGTGTAAATTCCGCTGATATTTTCTTATTGAGGATTTTATAAATAAATACCATTATATTAAAATATATTTCTGCTTAATGGTCATCATATTCAGAACTTTCAGCATTGCACTGATCAGAGTATATCTATTTTTTCTGAGTATTATTCTCAAAGCTTTATTTTGCAACACTGACAATTATTCCATTTCTTCTTCGTTAGCCAAAAACAAAATGCCGCAAAATTGTAATTAGTGAAAAAATTTTTTTTAATGAAAACACATTTTTATAGTGAAGTTACAATTATTTATAAAATGGAATATAAAGTATTTCAATTTTAAAAATATATTTACAGATAGAATTCTAAATTTGGGGTAATTTTAATAGGTTTCTGTAGTGGAATGATAACACAACAATGTTTTCTACACGGTATTGCAAGCCAGTACCTAATAAACTACAGACCCAGCTTTCGACACGGTACTGCAAGCCTTTACTTAACCACAACACTAACAGTCATACATCACATCAGCCCTGATGATAGACCCTGCGATGGGATCCGAAACGTCGGCCAGAAAGGTCTGGATAGAAAACTATACACAGAAGATTCTAAGAAAAACTAAGAACATTTTTAAATAGGAAGAGGTCCAGGCTCAAATCCCGGTAGCAACCAAATATTTTTTATTTAGGAGAACACATTATTATTGTGAAGTTGTAATTATTCAGAACAGACGGTCTTATATTTATATTATATTATAAAATATTTTTTTCGATAAATGGATTTTTCTGTATACCTTTATAATTGATTCATTTAATTTATATTAAAATAAGTTCTGTTTTACATGTAAATACGGATGACTTATTTAGCTGTCAGGTAACGCGATTAGTGTACCTAGTAGGTACTATATTTTTGTTACTAAGTTTAAAATATTTATTTACAATATTTTTAATGTGTACGCTTTTGTTCTACTGTAATTACGTTGCAATGAATAGTTACTGTAAAAATACAATTTAAAAAAATAAATAAATTGAATAATATAGATTCATCATTACTACCTATACGACTATTTTTTCATATTTTCGATTCCGATGTTGTCTGTATTCATTAACTAATCTAGGAAAAGTTTATTATAAAAAATAAATTTGTAAGAAAAAGTGAAAATAATAATTATTATTATTAGTTAATATGTAGGTATATTATAAAAAAAAAGTGTTTAGACACATAAAATTATTTATGTTCAGACCCTCTCTGTTGATCTTCTGTGTACAGTTTTCTGGGCTAATCTGCCGTGTACACAGAGGATTATGAACGGCCGTAAAAACCTAAGAACATTTTTAACTGTCGAATTTATCGGCACAATGCAAATAGGTTTTACAATTTCAATCGCTCTGACAAATACTTAACCCGGAAAGTCAGTAGAACGGGAGGCTGCAGCGTATTACATTATTAATAATAATTGCCTAGTTATAAAAAAAAACATTCCAAGACTTGTTTAGGCTACCGCGGCTAAGACCCTGATTTAGTCAGGCCAGGCAGTGGAGACTTGGGAGATAAAAAAAGGACCAATTAAGATGTTAACTTTTTCGAAGGCACCTAGTTTTAAAGACGAGGGCAATATAACATCCGACTATTCATTCCACCATCGAGGCATTAAAAGAATCGGAAGATTGACTCGTTCTCATGTGCTGATGCGATGCATTCCCATCCCACATACTGGGAATAAAATAATCACCGGGAAATTATTCATACACGTATAAATGTGTTTTTTAGAGGTATGTTTTTACATTTGGCAACACTTTTTCAGCGACAGCCAATTTGACAGCTGATTTGTGCTCAGTTGGGTTTGCCATTCCACCATGAATAGACTTACGCCAGCTTGCAAATTGTGAAAATTTATTTCGAAAATCGTGGTTCACTTCGCGAAACTTACCGTGCGCTACATCCATTTTACGGTTGATATAATCATCCACCTGAGCAAGTGATTTCAATAACCATGGATCGCGTAATGTACCTGTGAATCGGCCTCCAAGATTGTATGATTTAACACCTTTTGATTATTTTCTGTGGGGATATGTGAAGTCGCTTGTTTACCAACGCCGATAAACCAGAGACTTGGAAGTCAAAATTCGTCGCGTTATTGCCGATATACAATATCTATCCCCAGCTACTCCAAAAAGGTCGAAAATTGGACTTGATTGGATACAGATTGCCTTTTATTCGAGCCAAACGCGGCACCCGTATTACGCGAAATCATATTTAATCACTAATGGCTTAAAATTATCTTTCCAATAAAGCCAATACCACGATTTTTAAGTGTTTTATTTCATTTTAAAGTATTAAACCTGTAAAAAAACCCACTTTATATACCATCCATTCGTCTAGATGATAGAGCGCTATCATAGTCTACCTAGATATGCACAAACTGTCGCTCCATCTACTTCGCATTATGTTACGTGTGATAACACGGATGAGACTTGTCTCGAAACTAGCGTAAAATAAAGTAGGTACATAATAGAGCGCAGTGCGTGCTGTCATTCGTTATATACTGTATTGCAAAGCATAACAACTGCATGATGCATACCGATCTTTGCCGCTAAATCTCTGAGACGACAGGAAAAAAATTCTCATATTCTGGCCGCCTTGAAAACATTTCTTTTTTATTTTAATATAAAAAAAGTATATTTAATAAATTAATAATTAATTTGACGGTCAAGTCAAAGAAATACCGGCGCCATTAAGCACTCGCTGAAGTATGTCATTAATATTAGTTGTTACCCCCATGCGGAGATGTCCTTTTTAAGCTCAATTATTCGCGTTACTTTGTTGTTCATTTATGTACCTCGGTATTAGTCATAACACCAAATCACACGAGTCGCCCTCTCTTGTTTCGCTTTCATTTATCTTAACCGAGAATATTTGGTAAGAAGACATGGCCAATTAAATAAAGACAGGGAAGAGTCTCATGCAGATCCGAACGAATTAGTGTAGCGAGTTAAATGCACGCGCGGGGGGCGCGCACCGCCGGTCCGGGGGCCGACACAAACCGCGTCTTCTGGAAGACGGGAATAGGAATCCGACTAATGAAGACTAGCAAAGAAAGACCAGTCATTCGCTATTCAGTTCATGATAAAACAGTAGTACTGATTTTGAATGGTTCTTTGAATTTTAATTAAAAAGTAAAATAATAATAGTGATATCATGTAATTCTACAAATCCATTTTTATTTCATTAATTGTAATGTATTATTAAATCACATTTCTGCATTACAGTGGACTCTCAATATTTGTCATTAATCCGTTCTCGAAAGAAGAATGAATATCAAAAATTACAAATATCAAACGAATCTTTTCCATAGGAATGAACTACAAATTGTTTAATCCATTGCCAGCCCCGAATTATATTCTAATATTTATGATCAAATCATCGTAAATACATTTTAATTACATAATAATGCTTTATCCAGGTGGCAGAGATTTACTCATCATGATGCTGTAAAAATATACTATAGGCCTACATAAATACGTAAATAAAGTTTTAACCAGAAATTTACCTTTCGGATGAAAAAACGATGTTGTTAAGACTTTTTATTTTAATAATAATATAATTAAGTAAATAATAAATAAATAAAATAGTAAACAAGCGTTTAAGCGAGCACTTTGAATCGCCGACCGAGACAGGCTGACTCACGTGGCAGATGGAATGAATATCGAATTTTTGGGCGAATATCAAACAACAATTTCGACGAAAAAACACGATAGATATTGAGGGTCTACTGTACTAAATTAGCAGATTCAGATTAGAGACTTTGGCTTTTAAAATTGTAAACAATAAAATATTACGTCACAGTATCTAATACATTCGGAAATATTATACAGCTTCTACTAGGATAGATAACTGTCCCCATTTAGCATTTATAAGAGATAGCTTGATATTTATTATCCTAGCGATACTTTTAAAAATAATTCATTTTATACACTACAAACGTAATCAATAAATATGTTGATTCGTGAAAACTTAATTCATCAGACAGGCAATGATTCCGCTAATTTTAAACAAATGTTGAAGTATTCTTCGGATTGTTGAAAAGACAAATCATAAAATCTTATTTTTCCACTATGAAAAGATTTATAATACCTGAACGTTTTTGTGAGAATTGAGCATTACAGAATGTTACATATGACTCGGATTCGGCGTGTAAACAATTCTCCACGTTACTTACTAAATCACCACAATAATTACTTTAATTAGGTTTAACTTGGTCAAATCAGAACGGAACTAAGCTCTCTCCGCTCTCCGCTGGCTGCACATCGTCCGCCTCGGGTTCCCGTCGAATTGTCGATTCGTTACGTCAACCGTTTAACCGCCAACCGTAGTTGACATGATGGACGATACATTTCAGGAGTTTCTGTTAAAAGCTGGAAACTGTTGTCCTCAAACAGCAAAATAGCCATCTCTGCACGGTCTAAAGTGGCTGCAATTTCCTGCTCATGAGATTTAACAGAGGCCAGGAATCGGGAATTGTCATTAGTCGATAGCGGAAGGTCGGCTCGGCGCCCGCGGCCGCGCACCCCTGGGCTATTAGCGAGAGCGCGGTATACGAGGAACATACGGGGAGATTGAATGTTTAGGATGTTTTTTAGTATTAATAGCCCGTTGTGAGAGATAAACGGTGGAGTTTTTTAAGAGCGAGGGAGAACAGTAGCGGGCGCAGTATTAGTGTAATGGAGCGAAGTGGCCTCCACGTCGGCCTGTCGCCAGGACTCTGATGGATGGCTGCAGGGACGGCTCACTAAATCGTTGCGTTTAAAATATCATCCCGCCGCATTATCCTTTGCTCACTGAAGCGCTCGCCGTCGGCCGGGGCGCTCGGCCAAGGCGCTCGGCGCTCAGGCCAGAAACCATTGTTTTTCAGAATAATATTGGACACATTACGCTAATATTTTGCAATCAAAGTATCTCTCGATGATCAACTAAAGTACTGTGGGACTGTGCGATCATGACTATGAGATTAGAAGGAATAGGCCACCTATTAAGAAATTAAAGGAATCCCGGACATTTCCGGGTATTTATTAGGGTACGGGTCTCTCGTTGGGGATTGCCAGAATGGACAATGCCGGGAAGAGCAGTGGCTAGAGAGACCTAACGGAGCACTCAACTGGCTCTCTCTCGCACCACATGCGACCTGGACAGGATGAATTTCTGTCGGACTGTGACCAAGTTCTGCGACTGCAACACATAAATGTGTATGATTTCTATAGCGTCTCTCTGGCTGCCCTCTGAATTGAATGTGATAACGAGTTTCACGTCAAATTGTACAGGTATGGCTCTGGTACGATGATACCGGAGCTATCATATGATGGTATTAAGATGTTAATAACTGAATTTAATAAAATTAAAATATATTATTGACAAATCGAAACGAGAGTAAACAACTCTCAAAACGATTCGGGATAGAGTGTAAATAAATAAAAATTAAAGTATCCTTATTTCGTTCTTATTTTATCCAATAGTTAATGGAATCATAACTCCAATCTTTGTAACCATTGTAAGAACATAATAAATTGTTTGATTCTAAATCAATAAAGCTGTCTTTTTGAGGCAAAAATATATTCACAAGACTACAAATCAAAAAATATGTTTTTAAATTTTTTAAGTTATTCAATCCACTCATCATCTTGCGATTTGTCAGTCGTGGCTGTGTAGTTTCAGCAGACTACGTCCATGTACAGTAACTATATGTACATAGTATGACAAAAAGTATAGTTACTTTCTAAAAAAATCTCCAATCTATAAATAAGACTTTGTAAGTTGAGAATGAAACATTCAGAGATTTTTTTGCAAATTGAGTTGAAACACTTTTACTTGAAACAGTTTTATTCTACTATATTTAACATTAGAATGTTTTTGGGAACATCTTCTCATCATCAATAATACAATTTTATAATATTTATTTTATTGTATATAATAAAATGTAGTGGAATAAAACAAAGTGTTTTAACTCAGTTTACAAAACATTCATGGAATTCTACAAAGTTTCACAATAAACCATTGGACATTGGTACACTAAATAAACTCATTAATTAGTTTGAGATTAGTAGAAAAAGGCAAAAATTAAAACCCGTGTACACAATTCATACAAGTTCAATTTTAAGGCGAGACTCATGTGCGCATAACCGTCACCTAGAATATTAGACACCTATGCCTATTAATTCTGTGAAGTTAGATAAACAGAAAAATTCATTATTAAGAACACATTTTTATTGTGAAATTGTAATTATTCAGAACTATGTCTGTGATATTCTAAATACTAATTAAATGTATTAATTATTATTAAATGCACCTTCCCCGAATTGGAAAGAGATCCAGGTTCGAATCCCAGTAGCAATAACAATATTTTTTGATAAAATTGATTTTATATGTATATCTTTCTAATTAATACATTTAATAAATAATTTAATTAATTTTAATTGCTTATGACAAGATTCAAATTCAACTGAACGTCAATGGACTGACATTTGACGTACAATAAGCGTGAAGTGACGCGTGAAATGACGAATCTATGAGAATTATGGTGTACATGGTGGAATACGAAAACCAATAGTTGTCTTCAAAGAATCGCATGGGAATATAATGCTCGTCTCAAATGTCTCGAGTTGAAAATTTCATCCGTGGACACAGGCCATTAAAGCAAAACAATCCAACTCGAGGTAAGATTGTTTCGCATCGCGAGGACTATTTCAGTCATAAACGAAATAAGTGGTCGCAAGATGCAGCAGCGGATGAATAAGAAAGTGAGAGAGAGAGGGAGCAGCGGGCAGCCTTCCCGCCCTCGCGGCGCTGCCGCCTCCGCGACTTCCCCGTCGCCGTCGCGTTCCGGGAAGCGGCGCGGCGGCGGTCGTCACGGCCAGACGTCGCCCTTAATTAGTCTCATCTGCCGCCCGTCCGCGTCCTGCCGAAGGTTCACGGAAACGTTTAAAGAAATCCGCGAGGGGGTGGCCGCGCGCGCCAGAGAAATATAATAACGTTCGCGGCGAAGACGCCAGGCACCCAAAAAACTACCCTCTTCTAATAATATTCACAGTTTAATATTTATATAACAATTACAAGTTTCCTGACAAAAGAAGCAAACACCGGCGACCATGTACAGGGCCGGTCTTAACAAATGCGCGGGGTGATTGAATTAATTAATTATTTATAGTATTGTTGGTTATTGAAACAAAAAATAGAACAGTGGTCTTTTAATAGTCACGAAACACCGAGAACTCGACAGGGTGTGCAGGAAATACTATACAATTATATAAAATCTAAGTAGACTATAGGTATATTAGAATATTATGTGTTTTGTTCATATTTATTATGGGTATTTCTAAAATATCTGTAGGTATATAATACCTACTAATGATTACATAATAAAATAGTTTTCGCCATTTAAACTTTTAGTAAGCCTATTTTAAATTAAATTATTCTATAATGGTCAGGCACAAAATTCTCATTTTTTTTAAATAATTCTACTCACCTTTATGTATCTAACCTTGCTGTATACCTACTTCCTCTATCCATGTATTCAATAATAATTAATCACGATGCCAGAAGGTAGTCGTTACCTATAACAGTTATGTAAATTTTAAAATTTGATTTTTTTCAGTGTTGACAGGTTTTGCATGGTACAATAATAATTCTGATTTGTGTTTTTGAGTTTTTCAATTCTAGATTTATTTCTTTAATATAAACAAAACAAAATATTAATATATTCGCAACATGAATTCAGTCTCTGTTTTCAACTCCAAGAATATATAAGAATGAAATTTGCTCTCGCGATGCAATGTAAAAATGCAATGCTGAACAAATGACAACCCGCTCATACCAACCGTACTAACTCGAGATAAAAGTTCCGTCCGTGTGTACGAATCCCGAAGCATCCTCCACTCAATACTTTATCGAGAAGCTAACACTTCTGAGAGAACATAAAATGTACGACCGCAGAAGTGACGTAGGTACGCATTATTTTTAAAAATATGCAAATTCCACAGCAGTTAAATCATCCCGGGGCAACAGCAGGGAACAGAAGCCAGGAGCCAGGAGCCAGGAGCTGAGCTGAACCGAGCTGAGCCGGCCGTATCTAATCTGCGTAACTCAGCCGCGACAAGTGGCTGTAGAGTCCGGGCTGCAGACGGGACGGTAGCCCTTACAAGATACACGTCAAGTCGAATTCTTATTTAAACTCAATGCGCATGGTCAAATTGTCAGGATCACGATGTTGAACGGAGTTATGATCATCGGCTCAGAGTAATATGTAGTGATGTCTGAAAGCTGCGATTTTTTTTCCGATATTATTAGACAAAATATATTTTTTAAATAATTATTCTCTCTTGTTTCAGATTAAAATGACCAATAGTTCAACGATCAGAAATTGATGCTCCCCGGATTCAAGTCCCTTTTAAGGAATGGACTGTATTTTTGATAAATTCCACAAGGGTCGCATATAGTATAATGTAGGAAATATAATTTTTCTGAATCACATTTTATTTTGTAGTGAAGTAGTGATTCACTTTGCCCCATAAAAACCACATTAAAGATAGTTCACCCGGCAGTTTCTTTTCGACGGGACCGCTTATTCATTATTACCTGAAGTGAACACCGGCATTACCGATTACTGTTTAGCAACACGATTCAAAAGTGTATCAAATCACTTTAAAAAAACTAACAAAAAAGGTAATTGCGACGAATAACAGTTCCGTTAACTTTAAAAATTGATCTCTTTTGTTTTCGCTCTTCTGTGCGATGTGTACCGTATGCGGCAGAAGCCAGTCAACAACTATATTATTATTATTATTATTATCATCATCATCTAGCTATCTGCTTTTGCTTCCTTGTTAGTTAAGTCCCGATTACGCAAAATGAAACTTTCCGCTGAACAGCGTGTGTTCGTTTTAAACAAGTGATGGTAGCTTTGATCGAAATTATGCAAATGCAATAAAAGCTTTCGTAGCCAACTTGCCACACTTGCGGCCGCCGAAAATCAGTAACTACAAGACGAATCGTTGCAGGGACATTCGTTCAGTCACCCGAGAAATAATCTTACAAGCGTACGCACTACTCTGCGAGGCCTGAAAGAAAATGACTATAAGACTTTCTGTATAACAATATTAATTTTTTTAATGAACCACTATTACTGCAATGCTCTGTATAATAATGGCTTTTCATACCTCGAACACAAGAATACAACAGTAACAATGTTTCTATAAATAAATGGAGACTTTGAATCGGTGACACACGACTAATTATGTAAAAGACAAGGACTTACTCTACTTCAAAAATCGATTTAAATTTAAGTCAACAAACTACTGTCTAGTAAAAACAGCCTTCCAAGAGGTGGGCGAAGGCTCAGTAAACTAAACCACAACAGCGATGTGAACATGACGTCGGTCATAGATTTCCCTATCCCATCAGGTCGTTACAGAAGAACAAAGAAGAAGAAGAATCTGTCATAATAATATTATATCTTAACATGACTCAGTTATGGTTAGTGACCAAATCCGAATGACCAGATAATCAAACCGCATTCATTTATCTTCCATCACATTTTTCTTCCACAGATCGCAATATGTTTTACGCTCTGCAAGTATCCCTACTTTTTAAAAGATATAATATAAATGTAAACATATATAGAACAATTAATAATCATCTTACATTTTACCTATTCTATAAAACGTTTACAATCTTTTTAAATAAATTTTTAGTTTCTGTACATTGTAAAGTATGAATACTATTATTAACTATACTAGTAAAAAAAAGTAAACACATATCAAGATGGAGGTCGCGAATATCTTCTAATTTGCCAGAATGATAATTTAATAACACAATAAAATAACGAAGTATATAACATCACAAAATTCCTATGTATTTTAAATGTAATAATGATCGCAACCCCGGCGGAGAGATAATATCGTTTTAAATCTGTAATCTGCAAATGTAATTAAAACTTTAAATTACATCAAGGTAAACAAAAAGCTCTAAAAAACCAGTCGGATGGCGCTCCATCCGTAAATAAGCCACATTATACATAAATCAAACGTATAATTTAATATTCTTGTATATGACTTTGAAATAAAATCTTATTAAGCGTATTATTTTAAGCTTATTTATATGAAACCCGGCCAACCGACCAAATTGTTTTAAAATTCACAAAAAAGAGACCAACTCAAAAACTTATGCGACACTCGTATATTATAATCTATTGCTAATAAAAAAAAATAGTTTTTACGTAGCACATCATTATATAATTTGTATTCTTTTCTAATATCATAGTATACAAAAGATTTTACGTAATAAATCATAGGTAATTTCTTTAATATTTAAATCATATTGACGATTTCAATTTATTTTGAAGTTGAAGTTAAAATGGAGATATTAGTGCATCTTGCCGTCCATGGTATGCGTAACATGTGTCTTCAGCACCACATCTCAAAGGCATCAATCCGTCTTCTCTCCCTTGCCTTCAGGCTCCACGATTCTACACCATATAAAATATAGAATACATCAGAGACTGTACAAGCATGACCTTCGTTGTCTTGGAAATATTACGGTTTGTCCATATTTTGTCAAGTCTGGACTTGGAACTTTTCGTCATACATTTAATTTCTGGTTCGCAGCTACCGTCGTCAGTAATTATGGATCCGAGATAATTGAAATCCTTGACAATTTCAAGGTCTGGAAGGGTATCATCTGTTGGTGATGATGGCTGCTGGTTGTGTGATCAATTTTTTTGTTTTTTCCTTATTTATCTCAAGGTCCCATTTATTACTATTAATAGTGTAGCCATTCCTTCTGATGTAGCGATCAAAGTCGCATCGTCCTGAGATAGGAAATCTTTCTACCTCCAATTTTTACTCCATTTATTAATATACGCAAATATATTATGTATACCAAGATGCTTCTTTATCGGTAAGACTCGCCTAGTAAGCAATATGGTTGGAGATTTAACCCTTTTCCTGGGGTAGTACCAATTTTGTCCAACAATAATAAAAATATTTATGCGATATATGTACATATCGTGTACGCATCTAAAAAAACAATAGCTAATATTAAAGAATACTTAATAATAGAACGAATACTATTAAAGAATCCTATAATATTTCATTTGCCAAATTATATTTTATTAATTTTTATCTTTGTTTATATTTATTTTAATTACTTTATTTTTGCCTAAAAATTCTTTAACCAATCATTTACGATTTTTAGAATACAAAATGGTACCTACCCACAAATTTAGGCTTGCTAGATTAGCTTCATAACTAACTGGATAAAGTAACTTAAACATGGCAATATCTTAAAGTAATCAGTATTATATTATTATGGTTCTTGTACTGACGATTCTACCGGTATTCAAAATACAGATTCTTGCATTTTCTTTGCAAAGTGTGTGTGACATTACCCGGATTTTATACAGTTTTCTTAATCTTATAAACGGCGTCAAGAACTGACGAAAACAAAGGCATTTTACAATTGTTACGCGGCAACTGCAACGGTGCACCTGGAATACATTCCGTTAATTATTAATTTATTCACGCCGCTGTTGAGCGGTTGGTTTTAAATGCCGAAAATAAAGTAATCTGTCAAACTGTCTCTCGAGAAGTGCGCATTCTTGTAAAAAGCATTCCTCCGTAATTAGATATACGGATTAAATTGCCCGTCAAAAGGAGGTGCGAGTAATTGTGTTACGAAGAACGGAGCGGCGCGGTACAATTGCGATTTTTTGCTTCGCATTAATACTCCACAAATGTAGAAATAAAAACAGACTTATACACTTTTTACACTCGCACGCATAATGAATCGGGCGTAATTCATTCACGCGTATTTGATAATATTGTAGAGTGAGTTTTTTCACCGCGGGTACGCCGATTGATTCCGGCATTCATTCGCGGTGAAAGTGCAAGCAGTGTGAAACGAGCTTAAAGCAAAAAAAAAAAATGTAACAAAGAAAATTAACATTTTTTTACGTCCACTTTTATTTGAAATGAAAACATAAAACTAGATCAGCTCTAAACGGAAAGTCATGAATGACACAACAACATCCGGAACTGAAGCCACAGCGGGATGTTAGAAATAACGCAATTGGAAAACAAGAGGCGACATTATTCGGCGTATATTACCAAATTAGTTTTGGTTTGGGAAATTCGCCTCTCGCAACACTGATCGGCGCGCGATCGCGGACGAATCTCGGCGGCATTGTCCGACCCGCTGCCGCCGCGACGGTTTCCTTCGCACCTCCCATTCCGTCCGCAACGGCGACTTTCGTCATACTCTTTGTTCTGCGCGAGCTTGTTATTATCATTGTTCCACATTTGAATTCGTTCGAAACAAAGAAGCGGGAATTTAACTGTTTTCGTTTTAATTGAAGGTAATGAGAAAATTGTGGCGGTCGCCGTGACGCCGGCTGGGAGGAGCGCGTTGCGAAGTCTGCCCGGCGAGCGGGTAATGGTGTTCCGCTCTGGCCTCTGCCTGCCCCGTCCGCCCGGCGCGAGTGCTCCGCCACTCTTCCGATTGAACACCTCAAATAAGTCATTACGGTACAAATTCTCGTTTTCGATATCACCATCGGATAGCCGACGCTTCCGGAGCAGTCCGGAACGTTTGAACCGACGATTAAGCCAGGAATCGGATTGATAGGATCTCGCCCGACTGAGTAATTGACCAAATAATTGTGGTGGTCCCGTATTGAACGAAATGTTTCAATACGATTGAATTAATATCAAGCGTTTCGGTAATAAAAACAGCTCTACTCGGTACGTAGACATGTTTGCCGGAACCCGCTGTGTTCTTTACGCTTGTGTAATTACACCCATTTCCACCGCCGCACAAATACTCGCCGTATTCATTGCTCATGCATAGGTAAAGAGGAAGAGAGACTATTTCCGAATACTACCAAATCCCGAGTGCAGGTTTTTGACCTACAACAATTCTATTTTGATGTACGTTCATAAAAAACTGTCTGGAGATGTACCGCCGGTGTCTGGTGTCTGGTGTCTAGCGTCTGCGCTCCGTAGCTTCGCATCGATAATGCGGCGATCCTCGGGAAACGCGAGTTCTTCAAAGTGAGCGCTTTAATGATCCGATTGAAAGTCTACAAGCCGGCCGGCGTGATACCTTCCGCAGCCCGATAATCTCGCCACTGATAGGTTATATCTCCGCTAATTCTAATCCTCAATGTGGACAATGTCCAGAAGCGCGGCTCGGCGCTGCCGATCGCAGCCCGAAGCTCGGTGCTCGGCAGCCGGTGTAATCGCCCGACGAACAGATAAGCCCATCCGGACGCTCGAGAGCTTCGCAAAGTGGACTGACAATTTATAAAAAGGTGTATCCGAAATATTTCGCACGATCGCGACGCACCCATTTGGCTGGGCGCTTTCGATGCGGTGTGTCTATCTCGTCATTCATCTCGATGGTATCTGCGGCTGAGTGTAGGCCCGGGCCAAAGATAACCCGCGCTATCGGCCATCTACATCGGTGGCTGGTGATGGACGCGCTCCCTAACGACCGCCGATAGCATCGGGACACTACCGGACACAGCCACCCCCCTCCCCCCGCCCGCGCACCCCCGCCGGCGGGCACGCACACATCACACGCGCCGCACACCAGCGCGCGGTGCCCGAGATCGCCGCGTCTGAATATCGCGGGCTAATTCAATCTCGCGACAGATGATGCGCACCGCCGAGATTGCCGTCCACCGAGACACCGATTGCTAGTGCACTCGCAACGGCGTAATCGTGAACGTGCATGTAAAATGATTCATAATATTTACCTCTGTACATATTCGTAAGAAAATTAAAGCAGTCGCATTCGAAACAACCCGATAGCTCAGTAAAAGGAACACGACGAGAAAAGTGAAACATCATTGTATCCGTCGCGACACGTGTCAGTCCATCAAAACAACAAAATTGGTTTTCTTTTCCGAACAAAACGACATCTGTTTACATTAAAAGAAAACATCGAAAAGCAAAAAACATTTCTGTAAACTGATCTCTTATCAAACATCTTGAGTAAACGGCCCGATGAAAACATCGGCCTATCGGCCGAAGCATCTGTGATGTTATCCTCGCATATGACACCGCAGCTCATAGAAAACATTGCGTTTAACACAAACACCTACGATCGAGGCGCCAGATTACGTCGGTCCAGACTGAGCCTAGGATTAAGGCTTCCAGAACAATGGCCAAATGGGAATAGTCGCCTAAAACACACGAGCTTTGTATTGTCACAATTTCACAAAATATTTACTTTCAAAAGATTATCCCCGTAGACCGATTATTTTGCCTAAACCGAGATTTATCTCGAGGGCCATTTGTTTGCAGGCTCGAGGCTACTTTAATTTAGAACGCGACCGATGAAAAAATGTTCCGCATTGCGGTACGTAATGTGTACAACTGCCGGTGATGTCTGCGGCTTTACCTCCGTACATTCTACGTTCTAACTGTCATATAAATAAATAGTTTGTTAATAATTAATGGATGGTGACATGAAAATGAGTATGTGCCCGCTCCCGAGCAGGGTAGAGGGCGGACGGCGGAGGAGCGATGCGAGGAATGCTGCCTGAAGTCGGTTGGGAGTCGGGGTCCAGCCGCGGGCATCCAGTCGGCAGTCGTCGGATGAGTGGAAAGTCAACCGATCTGGAGAAGATTCTAGATGAATGGGCACTCTTGTGTTCGAGATCAATATCGGTCAGTCGCTCCGCTTGTCATCTAACGATGCCTCTGTGCTCTGCGCTCTTTCCGAGCTCGGCGATGGGAGAACTAAATGTGTTCAAATATCGCTCCGACAGCACTGAAAGAGTACACCAGGTATCGTCGACTATTTCACAGTCCGGCTCCTGTTAATTCATCATCACAGTCGCTTGCCGTCGATATTACTATCTATAATAATTATAATTAAGAAGCTATCTTAATATTTGCTAATCGTTAGATGGTAAAACTTTTACTGTTGGTTCGTGCAACACAACCCTCAACCGTCGTATAAATATAAATAAAATCTCAATCAGATTAATGATATATTTACCGAAATATCTATAGTCTTCTGAAGATGTGCCCTTATAAATATTTTATTCACTATCTCTGAAAAATATCTACACATTGTTTCTAAATTAATTAATTTAATCTAACTCTTCTTCTTTTGAATAGGCAATCCAGCCTTCAAGGGTGATATGTGCCATTAATCAATTTAAAACTTTATTTTATAGAAAAAAGTACAATCATATTATAGAATAAGAAATATTACATTACAAGTCAAAAAATTTGCTATTATACAGATTAAATGTGGCGAGTTAAGGGAAAGAAGATGACACAAGTTAACCGGGAGTTGAAAATTACCATCGACGAGATGACTGGAAAAATAACCTGAGATCCGCAATGGACAGGCAAAACAGACATGATCAATTGTTTCCTCCTCGGCACCATACTCACACATTGGGATTCTATTAAGTTTAATCTGAATAAATGTGAGGTTACCTGGCAATGTCCAATTCTAGAGATACTTGATATTGTTCTTTTGGAGACTTTCTTTTTGAAGAACCAGGGGGTGCGGGAAATAGATCTTTTAATTATTTTAAGCCGATTTCCCTTATGATTATTTGGATCCATCCATTGTGCAGTCCAGATAGAATTCGTACGTTTTTTTACCATATTGAGTCTGTCATGGATATAGTCTGATATGAAATTGATGGGGGAAGACTCCATAAAGAGTAGCCCTCCTTGGCCAGTTTAATCTAACTCAAATTGAATCAATTTTATGTTAATCCAATTCATATTACATCGCATTGCATAGGTAACTCAAATTCAACAATAAATTATTAATATTTTTACTGCTAGGTATAGTTTACGTGTTTTTAATTTGTTATACATACATTTTTTATGTTTTCCTCAACACGTGTGCGGCCTAGTGAGGTATTATGAATACTATTGCGTATCAATAATCTACTATTTTATAAATTCCAAAAACAATGGTTGTGACGTAGCGGCCATCATATTGATTTCGGATCGTAAGAAATAAAACGATAAATAGATGCTAAGGAACGGCGAATATTATAATTTATAAAAGCGCTGTTTAAAATATACTTTTACTTGTGTAAAATATACTTTTTACATAAGTATAAATAATAAATATTTCCATAATCGCGTCATACGTCACGTCGCGCGCGCGTAAAGATCCCCGGCGCAGGTTCGTGGGTCGGCGCGCTGCAAGAGCCGGAACCGCCGCTCCCAGCGCGCTGAGTTGACGGATCAGTCGAAGATATGTAAGCGGAGGCAAAAGTGCGATAATAATGATTGTTGACGCCGCGGTATTCTGGTCCAGGCGGCGGGCGGCAGCTGATGCTGGGATAAGATGGCCCCGGTCCAGGGTATCAGCGCGCTCATCTTGCGGCAGTTCCTATTTCAGAATCGGCCTACAATCTCGTCTCGGGCACTGACAATATTAATGAAATTGTCTTCAGCGTTTAAGACTGCGCTGTTTTCGGGCAGTTAAGACGGGAGATCTTATAATAAAACTGAGAACAAATTAAAGTTTTTAATGTGAGGAAATTCCTGACTGGCGACATTGTCTTAATATGCGCGCATCTATTTAAGCATCCCTAAACGCAGTAGCGTAACAATGCCAATGCAGCCAATGCGGTGCATCGGAGCCCACGTTAGATGGAGACCCAAAAGGTTCGCGCCTTACAATCCATTTAAAATCGCTATTTTTGCTAGTATATATACCTTTCTCAACGTTAATAGTAATCCAAAGCGAGAAATGAAATTATACAATATAAAAAATCATTTCTGTATATAGTAAGGCTCCGCTAATACGTCAGATTAGAGACCAGTCCATCGCCATAAAGTAAAGTATTTTTTAAATGGCAAGTGCAATGTGAAAATTTTATATCATATAGGGTCGACCGTTTAGATATCCATCAGATCTTATATTTAAAGAGTACAATGCCCTAGACATAAGACAAATCTATATGTTGAGACTCGTCCAATATTTTCATGCTAACAACAACTCACCCCAAGCAATAAATCATGGACAAATAACGAACATCTACACCCCAGTTCCGAGAGCAACAACGACATTTTATCAAAGATTCTACATGTTCTTAATTCCGAAACTGTACAACACACTCAGCACCAACTGGAAATCGTTCACTTCCAATAATATTACATACATATGGACTCAATATATAATACAATCGAAGCATCGCTATCCAACATTCTAAAATAAACATTATACAGTGTCTACACTAATAATTCACTAGTTATACAACTCTCACTGCATTTTTTTTCTTTATTTTTATTTTTATTCCTGTCGAATCTTTATCTTTCTTGAATTAAATAACACCACAACAGCACGAAAAAACTGGCTACTCTAACACAGACGGCAGTCTAGCAAAGTAGCCAGGACAATGCTGTATATATCAAAGGTGGAGTCTTCTCCATTCCACACAATAAACTACGAGTATATACTTAATCGCAATATAATTGTATCTTATGTTTATCATGTTATATTATAATATATTCACCTCTGTTACAAAGTCTAATAAATAAAAATAAACATTTGAGACAAGATACTAATTTTGTTCTTATTATATAATGGATAAACCGTGCAATACTAATAATATTTGTACACCTCGTATGCGATATTACTTTAAGGGGTCCTTTTTCCATTCTGCATTGGAGCTCAATTTTTGTAGTAACGCCACTGCCTAAACGGCAGCATTTTAAATGATACATAACACAATTATTACGCACGTTGGTCGTTCAATTCTTCTTCATTCGACCTAAATATAAATTTGGGCCAAAATGTCATGCGTAGGTACACAAGAGCGAGAACACCGCATAAAGAATAAAATTCGTCAAAAAAAGTCCTCGAAATACCTCGCCGCATTTAAGAGATTAACCAAACATGTCAAACGGGACAATGACGAAATCTCTTTTAAGACACACACCTAAATATGTCCCCATTATTTTTGAAGACTCCAAACATATCCTTATCTGAGGACTAGATCGACAGAGAATAGCGAAAACCCTCTAAAAAATGTGCGTACGAGACATGTCGAGGAGTCCCCGGCAGTCGGGTACGTACTCGCCTTATCTGATGGCGCAGCCCTGGGCCCCGGGCCTGGCATCTGCACTTCTCCAGAGAAAGCCGACTACTCGGATACTTTCCCTTTTGTTGTCAAAGGCCGTACCTGATAAAAAGATGTCGAGATGATCGAGCTCCAGATAACCCGCGTAATACCTCAATTTAGATTTGACGCGTTCTGTGAATCGTTGAAATGCGAGAGTACACTAAATTAGTACACTTTTTTTTTGCCCGCCGTATAGATTGAGGTTTGACACATTGCTAAGATCTGCGATGCTGTGTTGATATCGCGTGGACATCTGTGGCGAGATAAATAAACTCTACGAATCACTCTCTATCGAAACTACATTCAGGTAGACGTATTCCATCTCACTACGGTCCGTCCACACCCCAGTAACTACGCATTTTATTAATGTATCTGTCTGACAAATAAACGACGTAATTGCGTGAGAATGAATATACATTCCATGAATTTAATGACTGTGAAAATTGCATAATTAATTTTTTATTTATGAAAATTAATTCCGCCAATACCTTCGTATATTTTATTAGCTATCTACACAAAAAAAAAATGTTTAAAAACATTTTGCATTTAATTTAACTAGGCATTCGACATTAGCAGTGATGGCGAAAATGTTAAGGATATTTGAGCGAGTTGAAAAAAGTTACGAACACGACAAATAATTATGCAATAACTAATACAGACTTAAATAACATATAATATAATATTTGTTTGCTTATCACACTGGTTATAGAAATTAATTAATTGAAAAAAAAAAAATATATATATATATACTATATCTGCGTACAGCCGACGGTCCTAAAATATTAAACAATCTTAAATATAACTAATTTGATGTTGTATTACAATCACTGAACTTGCGGGAAAATTTCGCGTGGAATTAATGATACAAGAATGTTTTAAATCGTAACTAAAAGAACTGATCATAGTATTTTTTAGTATACAATAAAAATATCTAAATGTAAATTATTACATTTATTTTAATTAATCAAGTGAAATCATAAACTAAAGCAAATTTTTGCAACCTAATATTATGTTTTCTATATTTAAAAAGATAATATATTAATAGTTAAAGTTAATGGAAATTAACAGTAACAATAAGACATGTTGTTAATATTGAACCAAAAATAACCACAAAATTACGCCGTAGAGTGTATATCTATTATACTGTAAAGATTTTTTTAATAAGCGTATTCCTTTTTTAAGAGGAGACCGTTGACCATGTCTTTTTTGCTTGTCCATTGCGGATTACAGGTTTTTTTTTTACAGTGATCTCATCAATGGTAATTTTCAACTCCCGGTTAACTTGTGTCATCTTCTTTCCCTTAACTCGCCACATTTTTTTGAACGATAATGATGTTGACTTGTAATATATTTTCTATTCTAGAATATTATTGTACTTTTTTCTATAAAATAAAATTTTAACTTAATTAATGGCAAAAATCACTCATGAAGGCCTATGTAAAAGAAGAAGAAGAAGTATTCCTTTTTCAATAACAGAGTTTTAAAAGGTTTTCGAAGTTTGTTATTTAACATCACTAATAGATATATTGACTCTACATAAGGTATCGTAAGTAAAAAATGATATTTTAAATCATTCTAGTATTTTGTACGTATTTGATACATTTTTAAATGGCTGTAATTTTTTTAATTTTATATTTATTAGTACCTACATCATAGAATACAATATATTTTATTTTAAATCTGCCACGTAAATAAGTAACAAATACATGCGAAATACTATAATGATTAAAAATGACATTTTCTACTTACGATACTTTACTTTATAAATTTAATTAATTAATTAATTTAAAATAAATTAAAAACCTGATCGACCAAATATTAATTATTGATTCATATAATGAACTTTTAATGTGTGAGGGTACATACTGAATTTTCCTAGATAGATACTTAATAAAATAATTATGTTGTCCTCCAAACAGTAGACATTTACAACGAAAATAAAAAAGCGCTTACCAAGTTTTAACGCACTGTACATACATACATGCAATGTTCATATGTATATTTGATTTTGAAAAAAAATAATAATGAAAAGAAACATAGACATCGTGTGAGTGTATGTGTGTAGATATTGTGACGTTGTATTGACAAGGCATATTGTTTCATACCAGTAAGATAAATAATGTTTGTCCCACGCGTGTTCAACTCCTGCGTCCTGCAGTCTCGGTCTAGAGCCGGTCGGGCGTTATCTCATTTGTGATTTTTCCAATCTTCACGCAGACACAGGCGACTGCGATGATCCGATAGTTCCCAAGATGTCCTATGATCGTCGCTCATCCGAAGAACAACTAATTCTGATGTTCATTGAGTTTTACAACTTGCACGTGCTCGTATATCTATATTATTAGAGTTGGCGGTCTGTCATTAGTGTGTCGTCTTATCGACTTCAATACAATATGATGCTATGTATTTAAAACCTATACTGGAATGTGCGCGAATGACGTACTCAAGACATTATTCAAATAATTACGCGCATAAGACATAAATAATTGCGTATCTACTTAGGGCGGTTGTGTGGTAACTTTTTACTACAGTAAAAAAGTACATTCGGTAGTAAACTAATTAGACACTCCGATATCCGATGGTAAAACCGTCGTAAAAATGACAGACTATTCACAGCTCGAGTCATCCGTCGCATCGATACGTTAAAAATTGTAATATACGACAATGAATCGTTAAATATGTCGCATTTCAATGATTAGAGACCGTCCGATGATAATCTCGCTATTTAAATTATATTACCGAAGATTCTTCGCCAACAAAGTGACAGATTTCGAACGCTGGGGTGAATAAAGCCATAGATAAAATATAAAATTGTATCTATTTTCAATGATAAATATTTAAATTATTTATAGTATTTCTCAGATATATAATGATTTTGTCACACTATTTTGGTTTGGCTTTGACAGAAGTAAATTTGACCTACAAACGACCCGCGAACGTTTTTTTTTACCACGGCCGATGGTAAAAAGTTACTATGGTCAAAATTGTTTACCAATCATACAACCGGCCATTACAGTACAACAGCATTGCAATAATCCAATTTACAAAATTCTAACAAAAGAAATTGGTGTGTTTGTTTTCTATATAAAAATGTCTATTGAAAACAAAAAGGACATACATCCCCTAATCCGTACATATCAAAGGGAATCGACACTTCAAATTACATTGGGATATTCCTACGTGTACCTACCGTATTTGAATTCAAATAAGTGCTAGAAACCAATGGTATTCTTATGACATTAATGTCATTCTAAGGAAATGTTAGAAAGAAAAATTAACAAAATAAATGGATATCGCGAGTGCCCACAATACTACAATGCGGGCGGGGACATTTCCCCTAACCGCTAATTTGCGCACATAACTATGTATACATACATATTATTTTAATTTAATTGCTTTATACATATATACACATCTAATACCCGCAATATCTATGCAATTTGTTAAATGAAAAAAATCCTATCTTGTTTAACGTCGTGCTTGAAATGTAATATTGCAGACATATTCTTCATTTCATGCCATTGTAACTTAGCAAAGAAATTTGAAAATACAGACTCGTAAAAATGATAGTCTAGCCCGGGTACAGTTCAGGATTCCCCGGGGACGCTGACGGAACAGCGAGTTCCATCTCTAGAGATCGGCTGCGAGATAGGCCTGTCAATTGACGGTTTTATTCGGGCATTGTGCCGTGTGCCGTTCGGGTTAAGCCCTGACATCTGGAGGGGCATCACACTCTACCCCGCGAGGAGATTCCACTCTGGAATGCCGCAACGCCGGACTCAAGTGCGCAGATCGCCTGCGCATCGGGGTGGGGTTGTGTCGTTGTGTTTCTAAGCGTCAAATAATACACCGTCATTCTTACGGACGCTATAGTTGTCATTTTATAATTCAAACCGTAGCTCCCAGACTAAAAGCTTTTTCTTTTCATTGGAAAACGATACAAAAAATATGACAGTTTAAAATCAGTTTCTACTATGCACAGGTACGAAATTTAAGAATATTACGTCTAGCATCATTTAAGAGTAGACAACAGTTATGTAGGTTAGGTCTAGTGTTTGATGTTATAACACAAATTAAATTAATCAATTTATCGTAAAAACATTTCAGTTGCTGCGAAACACGTTATCCAGTTTTGCCACATCAACTAAGTAGGCTGACGAAAAATGTTTATACAATGTTCTGAAAAAACTGCAACTTCAACTTCAATAATAATGTGTTCTACTTTTAAAAAGAGATATTATGATTTCTCGAATCGTTCCATTTCGTGCTGGTTGAGGACAAGGCGATAAAAAGACATTTGTCTGTATATTTTTACCTCCCGGTCCTTTCCGGCGTATCCCGTCGATTTGGCGAACCGGAAATGTCCTAAAGCGCGGGAACGGCGGAGCAACGATAAAAAGCGCCAAACGCAGGAAGTGCGTGCGCCATTTTAGATCAGATATCGCGAGGGATCCGAGCTTTGTTTCCTCATTTGCTTTTATTCTGCGCATTTCTGTTTTATTTCCCTCCGAAAGTAACGACTCGCTGACCGACTTGCTTTGAGATATTTGTTGCGGCGTCAATTGTATTATTTTTATTATTAGGGGGTGGGGGGGGGGGAGCGGGAGGGTAGATTGTGGACACGCATTACGTAACTAAAGGAGTCTAACCAAAAATCAGCGGACTACTAAATTAAACAAATATCATAGAGACAAAGCTATTTTTTATTATATTTAATGGAAAATATATGGAAGTATGGGGTAATTACACTTTATATTATATATTATCAAATTATCAAATTTGGTCCGTAGATGGCGATGGTGTAGTCCACATACTAACATACATACAACTTTCAAAAACTTGATAAATGTGGAGTTGGAGGAGTGAGAATTGCTGGCTGGACGTTATATATATTACTTAATCCAGCTGAAGACAGGTCGTAAGCCTTGTAATTACCCCATACTTCCATATATTTTTCATTAAATGTAATAAAAAATAGCTTTGTCTCTATGAGATATCTGATATTTGTTTAATAACAATGTCTTTGTTGGTAAAAATCCAGTAATTGTATGTTCTTGGACATATTCAAAAATTGTTGACTACCAAATTCATTATAATGTTTCGTGGAGTTGCTAAACTTTGATATTGATAATTATTATTAAAATAAAGTTTATGTTTAAAGTTCACTTTATTTAACAATCTAAAGAAAAACAAAAAAAACATATATAATATCCTATCTGTGTGTAAGAAAATTGATAAGTGCATAGGATTCAACAAAGCCATTTCTACCATCAGAAATTTTAAAATTGCAAAAGTGTAATGCTGCTGTATTTTAGGTAGGTAAATATTTAAATTATACCCAATCATCTTTGGCACCTGTCCCAGGACAGGTTTGAAGCATTACTTACTAATTATTTAATAAATCCTTGTATAAAATGCTATCTTGTCCTTTTAATATAGGTACACATTTTTTTTTTAAATTTAATTTACCTATTTAATAAATAATGGGAATAAATAAATATGTTTTAATATTTATAATTATTGCAATAAATTGTTACTCGTAAGCAATAGATAATAGAAATTTTTTCACCAAGCCTAACATAATTAACTATTCAAAAGTTTTTGGTGAAACTTTATGGAATTCTATGATTATTTTGTAAATTAAGTTAAAACACTGTTTTATTCCACTATATTTTGTATTGTGTTAAACGATAGAACGTTTTCGGGAACATCTTCCCATTATCAATATTATAATTCAACTAAAATTTAAAAAAACTTTCAGACAGTAATATATAGTGTGTTTGGAGTTAACGCAGGTGGGGGTGAGGGTGGAGTTAAATAGATAAGACAGAGGATGTAATGGACGGTATTTGAATATCTATTGTTATTTTTATTATTCAATCATTCTTTTTTTTATTATTAAATTTTACCGAAAACGTTATATCGTTTTTTAACACAATAAAAAATATAGTGGAATAAAACAGTGTTTTAAATCAATTTAATAAAACTAATATAATTATTTAAATGTCTTAATAGACTCAAATCTTTAGATTTTCAAAATAAAGTGGAGCATTATATATTTTTTAAATTGTTCAGAATAACAAAAATTCTGATATAATGCAACTGAACGCGGTATTGTGAATGTAAACAGAATCCTGATAAAAGAAATGTTTATAAGTGTATTTGTATTTATAACAGTTAGAATACTGCCGAGTGCCTACTACTGGAAACATAATATTTTTGAAAAGGCCCTTTGGAACGATCCCACTTACCGCCCCGCGCCGCCATTATAGGGCCCACTCTCGGGGCCCACTCGACAGTCAAATTGTAACTCTACCCTGCGATAAAGGCCCGATATTCCGAGAGAAATCTTTTGTGCAGCGACTTCGCAGTCAGTTGTTCCGCCCCGAGATGCATTACAACAGTTAAAGTATCAAAATGTTTTGATTCTGACACAGGGTGATCGGAAAGTTGATAAGTAAACTTACTTGCCTTCAATACAAAATTAATTCAGAAAAGTCCGTCTGATTGTTCGTTCACGATAACAAGAACCATTATTTTTCCACGCATCCCCGTGGCACTGTCCACCCAAACGCATCCATTCTCAGGACCTCGCGTACCACGTTAGTTGTAGTCCGCGAGGACTTCCCCACTCATGTTGTATTTGTTAGTATCCATCCATAAGATATCCACAATGTCCACAAGACACAGATATCCACAATAGTTCACATGATCTAACATACTCACATTGTTATCCTCAAGACCATGCTTACTCACGTAGTCATCAACAAGGGCTTCTCTTACTTACGCAATATCTTTCTTTCCACAAGACATTGTCTACTCACGCAGTATCCATTCACAATCCCTTGTTAACTCATGTAGTATCCATTCACAAGCCCTTGCCTATTCAAATAGCATCATTGCATAGTGTAACTTAGCGTACATTTGCAAAATATTGTATAATGTGTTATTTGAATTTATCATTATAAAATTGACAAATTGGACTGGTTATTAACAAACAAATACATCGAACAGGTGTTCAGCACCTGTTCATTATTAACATCAGTCGCATGTGAACGAATCATTTCTCAGTCATTCACATGTGCAAGCGTACATATCCTAGAATCATAAAGGTACCATTACATTTCTTCGTTTTTCATCCTAGTTAAAGCCCTGAATCATTCCCTACCAGCTTCTCTTCCCCTTCGGCATTCATAACAGCGCCATTCTACGATGAGATGATCTATTAAATATTTTTTGAGTTAATTCTATCAAATAATTATCCATTTTGAATGAAATTCTAAATGTTTGTATTTGGTAAATAATAAGATAAAACACTTTGTTTAAACCACTAATTATTGATGAATCAACATGTTTCGATACCTATGGTATCGTCTTCAGAAAACAATGTATATTAAAATTAAAAATACAAGCATAAATAAAAACAAAAGTGTAAAAATATAAGTAATTGGTAACTAAGTAGGAACTACTATGAAAACAAATTTAAAAGGGGACTATTTGCGAAAAGGATTTTGTTATTTATAATATTAAGCTTGCTATTAACACTTTTTCTTATTTGATTAATTTGATTTATCAATAAATAGTGCTTTAAACAAAGTGTTTTGAAATTTTTGCAAAGAAATTTTGCTTATATTGAATAAGTTTATATTTGATGTTAAAAACTTGATATTATTTCTATTTAAATTAGATGATTCTGTTTTTTTTTTTAAATAAGCTTATTGATTGATTATTTATATTCCAATTAATTGAATAACATATTATTTCAATAAAATTCTAACACTTTTTAATGTATTTACTACAAAAACTTTGTATTTAATCACGTGGTTAAGTACAAAGTTTATTATAGTATAAAAGTTAGAGATGCTTTTACTATATGACATTCGTATTTTATGAAATATGAATTTGAAGGTCGACGCTGCTTCTTAATTAAAAATTCTCACAAATATTATGACCACCCTGTCACGGGATTGATTCGAGTACAGGTAATGCGACAATGTATAAATACACAATGTCAGCACGTACAAATAAGGTTGAATATAGGAGGCTGAGGAGCTAATATGAGAACCGAGTATTTGTTTAGTCCGGCCCTGCATATGAGCAATAACAATACCGCTTCCTTTGAGCATTACGCTCCATTATGGTACCGACATATAAGTACGGCAATATTAACTTACTTCTTGGGTAACTATAACCTAACGCTGGTTCTCCAGCGATATTATACATTTACTTATGTATTTTTTTCATTATTTGGATTGCACCGACAACCCGTCACGCGATCTGCAGCCAATTTCAAGCTACCGAGCTCACTAGGATCTTAAGTACATGCAATAATTGTTATCCCATTTATGTACAAACTTATGAATTATACAATAATTAATATAATATAAGCCCTTTCGCTTTTACGCTTTAAAAAATGTCTTTAAAAATTCTAGTGTTAGATAAAATTCTACCGCAACTTGTTCTACTTCTGTTGTCATATCCAACAATTTGCCTGAACACCTCATCTTAGGACAGGTAAAATATTACATTTATTAAAAACTATACTAGATTTACTAATAAAATAATAATTGTAATAAGGATGACTGACTATATAGAAATTCCTATTTCAGTCAGATTATTTTTTTAAAGTGGCCAAGGTGTAAAAATCATTTTATGTTCCTCTTATACAATTAATTTACATTATGGGTTGAGTTTTTACAGTTTGAGAGTCACAGATTGATTGATAAGTGGTTTTATTTACTAGAATAGTCCGATTTAGTACAAATTGAAGTGGGTATTGTTAACACCGCTTTACACAACATCGCATCCCCTAACGCCGCCTTCGCCGAACCCTGGCGATTGTGAAGCGGGAACGTTTACCGACTAAACAAAAATGAAAACCGCTCGAGGGAGTCATTTCATAGTCAACTTTGTTTCTGATGTGCTTTTGTTTTCGAGTGGAAAATTTTTTATGTATCCGACAGGTTACAACAAGCGTATGTAAGAGAACGCGTCAGCCTAAAACCGTTCGAATTTCGGTTAACAATAATGTACAGGCAGCCGCAATCAATATCCCAAATGAAGTTGTTACCGATATGGAACACGAAGAGAGCCAGCTCCGGACGAAAGTGGGTGTCGCGTGCGATATACTTATTTCACGCAAAGCAAATATAAAATATTATGACGCTTTCGGTGTATTTTTATTATTTTCATATCGTTTTACCGACGATAAACAATCTAAAACGAAATTGTTTCGCAAATTTGAACATGCGCGGAGAAAACTCCGCAGGAAGTATGTTTAATTATACTCGCAATCGTTCGGCGTGATAAGCAGACAAAATTATTGTTCGGCATGCGAAAGTTATCTTTATCATTCGGGTAGTGCTTGATAGCCGGCCGCGTTCGGTCGAGGAAGCGTCGCGCGTGCCGCGAGGCGCTCCGCTCTTCCCGTCTAGTCGGCGATTAGTCGCCACCTAGAGCAGGGCGGGGGTTGCAGCCCCCGAGGCCCCGGCGCTCCGCAATCCTCATTCGATTACCGCACGGCCACGACAATCGCGCCTGACACCCTGAAACCGGGAGATCTTTTCATAACTATTTATATCGTTCAACAAAGAATGTATTAATTAGAAAGATACACATATAAAATCAATTATATCGAAAAATATTGTTGTTGCGCTGAACCTGGATGCTACACTTTTTTCAAATTAATACATCTGTCGTCCCATTGCTCGAAAGCCATCCACTTTGTTTTTACAAAATCTCAAATACCTTTGAGTAAACCGACAGCAGACGCCAGAATTAACAATTCATTTTTTATTAAATTTCGGACACATTGATACAACTTATATATTATTAAGGAGAACACATTCTTATTGTGAAGTTGTAATTATTCAGAACATAGATCTGTGATATTTTAAATACTAATTAAATGTATTATATATATAAAATCTATTTCATCGAAAAATATTGCTGTTGCGCTACCAGAATTCGAATCTGGATCTCTTTTCAAACTTGGGAAGGTGCATTATATACTGATATGATACACACGTCTAAGGCATGTAAAGCATTTTTTTTTTTGGTTTACATAGAATCAATTGACATTGTAATAGGTCTATTTAAATCTGTAGTGCTGATCATAAACTTAGTAAAATCTCTGACATCCGTTAAGTTTCATAATAAGCATTCATATCAACCACATCACATTAACACCCTTAAAAACTGTAACCTGAACATCATGTTGCAAATATTATATAATATTTAACGTAGGCATAGTATTGAAGATAATGTGTTCAATACGGAAATTTTCAGAAAAAAATTATTCCACACAACTCAAAATGCTCTATGACTTGCAATATTTTGTCAGAAATTTCCAATAGTGCCAGGCAGAGATACCTGTCATGTCAGATTAACGAATTTTAGATTAGTTGCAAGATTCTTTTATTAGCTAATGTCGTATTAATTTTTTTTTATTTTAAAACTTATATAAGAGAATAATTAATTATTGTCAGTCTGTTGACTTACCGCTTAATAAGAATGGTATGTAATTCTATATAAAAATAAAAAAGAAGAAATAATCTTAATAAATAGTATTTTCTTGTAAACAAATTAACAATGTTGGAACATGGAAGTGGGATGGATATCATGGACATGGAAATAAATGCTGTATATAACGGCCCGTATCCACGGATGAGATTTTTATAAGACTTTCGTCTCTTGACAATTTTTGAGACTGAGATTATTAGAAGGCTCAGAAATTCGCCGTCTCGCACCTTACTTCATGCGCGTTGCACGTCAAATGTCAATCTATTGACTATTGATGTTTCGTTCATCATTTGGGTGAATTAGAATCTTATTAAGGAGAGCACATTCTTAATATGAAGTTGTAATTATTCAGAACATAGTTCTGTGATATTTTTTAAATACTAATTAAATGTTTTAATTAGAAAGACATAGATACATAATCAATTTTATCGAAAAATATACTATTGTTGTTACCGAGATTCGAACCTGGATCTCTTTCCATTCAGGCGTCTGCTATCGGCTTACTCAAAGTTATTTGAGATTTCGTAAAACAAAGTAGATGACTTTCAAATAATGGAACGATAGATGTATTAATTTGATGTGTTCGAAAATTTATCGACAAAGGTACTATCTGCTGTAGCATAGTTATATTTTTCGATAAAATTGATTATATCTTTCTAATTAATACGTTTAATTAGTATTTTTTTAAATAATTAGAATCTCTCCAACAGTAGTTAACCCTTCTCTAGCAGATTTACCTTTTATAATATTTACAAAAATACGTACAATATAAAATTCATATGTACGGTTAATATATGACATTAATTATTTTTAAAAGATTTAATTTAAATATATTTATTATATTTTAAAATGCTCTAAAAACTATTTTTTTACGGTAACACGAGTTGACAGCATGGCTGCATGCGGGTATTTTATATTATGGTATGGTAATAAAACGTAATAAATGTTTTTTTATTTAATACCTTATGTTTGTCTAAATAAATAGTTGAAGGTATCTACTTATGTATGGAAATTGAACGTTATGTAGATAACACATGTTTGAGTTTTTTTTTCTCTCTCTACCGATCTCAAGCTATTGTCTGAAATTTATCTCATTCAGTGTACGCGGGTCATTACATCACTTTTCAGAATATAGTTGTATATATTGTAAATATGGTTGTAGATATCTGTGGTTCTGAACAAGTCTTAAGTTTTGCTGTCAATTCGAACGTCGTGTACACGGGTTTGAGTATTTGTCTCTTTCTACTGATCTCAATCTGATCTCCGAGTTTATCTCCAAATCAAAATCTCATCACGTGTACATGGTAATGAGATTCATCACATCGTGTCTCATTCCGTGGACACGGGCCATTGGCACCCATCGTGGTAATTCGTCGCACATGCGCGATAGAGTGTCGTTTCTGTGGGTACGAGCTGCGGAAGCTAGACTCTATTTTTATGTTGAATATGAATATGAAGTTAGTTAGACTATTAATTAGTTCCCGGCGCACGGCAAGCTATCTCAGTCGGAAGATCGAGACATTCTGCCTACGGTTATTAACATTTTGTCATGTTAGATCGTGATCTAAATACAATCGTTGAGGGAATTTGAATTGAATTTCTGCATTATGACGTTTCTGATTTTTTTTCAATCTGTCTCAATTGCAATCGAATACACATTGTGCTCAGATTCGAATGAATACACATCAAGACTATCATATACTCCACTGACATATATTGACACTGACCACGCAAGCCCACTTAACCTTTACCATACCATGACATAAAATACCCGAACGCAGCCATGCCGTCAACTCGTGTTATCGTAAATAACAGTTTAAAAAAATGTTTTTATTAGCTTAAATGGCTTTAATGGCACGAATTTATTCTAAATATTGAGCATTAAATTTTGAAAAAATGATTAATAACATAATTTAGAGCATTCAGTAAGTCCTATACAATGTGTCCTTCCTTCTTATCTCTCTTTATTTAATTAGTGAGAAAGAGACAATTATATTTGTATGTTTGTTGTTCTTTTCACTATGAAAATAGTGTGTGATCTCTGTCTTTCATATCACAAATTGTATTTTAACCAACGTATTAACTTTACAACGAATTGAATGTAAAAAATAATTGTTATTGTACAATTCCCTTTTTCTTTAGGATTATCTAAAATATGAATTTTATGTTGCATGTATTTACCGAAATATTACAGGTTTAATTATGATGGTAGACCTGTGTTACAACATGGTTTGGGAAGGGTTAAATAATACATCGGATCACATTGAGATTTCACTACCATCTAAATACTTAAATGTAGTTTTTTAATATACAGGTGTAACAAATCTAGTTCACAATATTTTATGGGTGGATACCTGACTAAATTACGAGTCGAAAATGTTCAAGGAATGTGTGCCTTAACTCAACCATGTCAGAGATGTAAGCAAATAAAAAAAAACTATTATTTCGATTACTTGAAATATTTTAAATAATAGATATATTGAATACAAAAAAATAAAAGTAATTTTTTGTTGGATGATTTAGGGCCTGAATCAAAGGTACAGATTAATAATGGATTAATTTTCCAAATATTTCTTTCGATATACGTATACTTAAAGCTTAACATGATATTGTAAAAATTTCAAACATAAATATTTTTCGTAACAGTGTAGAATTTGCACATATTCCTTGAACATTTTTGTCTTGTAATTTAGTCAGGTATTCACCCATAAAATATTGTGGACTATGTCTGTTACACCTTGTATATTATTACGTTTCGTCAATAAGTTAATGTTAATTAATCCATTAGCCCCATATTAGGTATATTTCCTTTTAAATCAATTTAATATCCATCAACATTGAACTCTCCTCCCTTGATATGTATATGTATTCTGTCTCTCTCTTTCACATGTAATTTTATATTATGTCTCCCTCTTTATGTATATATATAAGTGCACTCGTTTTGTATTTATTAATAGTTTTAAATACGCCCTGACGTAGCTTGAGCTAAGCGAAACCGTCGGCGTTTAGTATTTATGGTGGATGGAGTGTCACTCGTGCGAGCCCGTCGATTGTTGAAGATTCTAGTTGGACCATCTTCCGCAGACGTCCTCTATTTGTGTCTACCATCAACACTCACGTCATACATCTTTCTTACCTTTCTCTCCTCATTTATTCATGATACGTGACTAAACCACCTAAGTTACCATCTTTAATCATTTTCACCATTCCAAGATCAGCTTTACATTCCTTCTGAATTTGTTCAGTCTTTTCTCAATCATGAATAGATTTCACACATACCTATACACCCAAGTAGTTTCAATTCAATGTTCCTCTTCTACCAGCTGCAGGCTTCACATCCATATATCAGAATCGGTACCAAGTCAATTGTGTGCCGCTAGTCTCACCTCGGCTGACGTTTATATAAGAAATCACTTACTTCATCAACTTACAGAGTGAAAACAAAAAGGAATGAGAATTTTACATTGTTTCGTAAAATAGCTACCATTAAACTGTGCCCTTTTTAATAATTCACGACAATACCTTGACTAAGAATTAAGTTTAACAATAACTGCTCACTAGTGGTAAAGTAAGAGAGTATTTATGCGAGAAAGAAACATGTGTGTGGTTCGTCATTGAATAAATATACATACAGAAAGTTGTACGTTCGTTCTGACGAAGCTACAGATATATCAAAATCGGTCGACGTCAATGTAGTTAATACAAAGATGGTTATTTGTTTCAATTACCTCTAACCGCAAATATAACGCTATAACATTAAAAATAAATAGGCAGAAATTTATTTATAATAGAAAAAAATTATTTCATTTAATTCGATCTTTTTTTAGGTAGGTACCTATTTCATTTTATTTTAGATTGAAATTACAACATTTTTATTTATTAAAATGCATGTTACAAGACTGTATTTTAGACAGAATAGATGAAGTAACTAATCCCTCTATATATATATATATAGGAAGATCAACTACTACTAATTGCGTAAATTTACACACTAATATCGTCATCAGTTTAAAAAATATATAATTATAGAAAAGTTAATATGATTTAATATAAACTTTCATATATAGATATAAAATGTTCACGCAATATTTGATCATATCGTTGTGGGTTATAGAATAAGCCTTAAACGTCAATCTGTAGGGTAGCCCGGTGACGCTAGCATTCGGTGGTTAGCTCGAGTTGTAGATACCGATTAGAATCACAAGATGTACTCACGTTGTGCAGCTTGTAGTAGAGTCCGCAGGCATTGCAAACTGGCTCCCCGTTCTGGTTCCGCCGCCACAACGTCGTGGTGGTGGTCTTGCAGTTCGCGCATGACGTCCCGGCGCGCCGCGCTGCGCTCTGCAATGACTGCAACAATAAAAACCCACGTTATACCGGTTTCACAAATTAAATGTCTTGTACCTGGTAATAATAATAATAATAACAACATATATTTAATAACCCTCTCGGTGATGACAAAATGTTTTGGTGCCTCCGTCACAAACGGTAATTATTTATCAACCGGGTAGCTAAACTAATTTTGATGACACCCCTCGTACCTACACACCCCCTACAGTATATGTATATAATATAATATATCATTAAGGAGAACACATTCTTATTGTGAAGTTATAATTATTCAGAACATAGGAACATACTGTCGCTGTAGCACAGTTGGATAATGCACCTCCCCCAGATTGGAAAAGAGATCCAGGTTCAAATACCGGTATGATTTTATGTGTATATCTTTATAATTAATACATTTAATCAGTATTTAATATATCAATTATCCCGTTTTCTAACTTGTGAAAAATATCAGAATAACGCCATGTGTTGTAACTGTGTGAATTATTTAATGTTCTAAAGTAAATAACAATCAACAACACATATACTGTATCTAAATACTTGATTTTATCATAAATATTCAGCTATAAACGGTTCGGCGAAAAGTTTACAATTTGAACAACCGGTTCCCGCGAACCGGTGCGTTCCCATAGAAGGACATCACATTGTAAAGAAATGTTACCATAGAAGTTGTGGAGACTAATTTATAAATAAACCCAGTAGCCAAGTACCGATATAACTTAATCATATTATTTGGTACATTGTATAGCAATTATGAAATTTAGTCACATCACAGATTTAACTTCCTCTGTAGTTAAATTACTAAGCTATTAAGGATGACTTTTTATTTCTAAGAGATTTTTTTCTCGGAAAAATCAAGAATATAAAAAAGTACTTAAATCGTGATAAAAGTGATTGAACTTTTTAAATCTTTCGTTATGGATAAAATTCACATAATATTAAATAAATGTGTAATTAATGAACGCGTCCACTTAAAAGCGTGATGATTGTATATACATTTTAGGGACTGAGATTTAAATTCAATGGAAATATATTTAGAATACATAACATAATACAGGTGAACCTTAAGTTTTTGCACTTTTAAATGCATTTTTACATTTTAAATTGTAAAAACTTATGGCTCACCTATACTTCTTGGGAATGACGAAATAAGGAAAGAATGTAAAGCTGATTTTAAGATACCTTGGGTGGTTTGGTCATAAGAAACGAATGAATGAGGAAAGAATGGTAAGAAAGATTTATGATGCAAATGTTGATAGCACCAGAAGTAGAGGATCTCCGTGGAAGACTTGACACGACCAAGTGAACTAGATACTGGAGAACTGTTACTGATACTGTCAGAACCCTCAATAATCGGCGAGCTTGTATGAGAAGATGTATGAATGTGGATGAGGCGAAAATTGTATATCAGGACAGAAGAGTGTGGTGCTCTATCCTATCTGCCAACCCCGCTGGTAAGTAAGTAGAAATAGTAATAGAAGATACATTGACGCCAAATATAATAATTTACCAAACATTTGTCAAAGTGAAGATAATTTTCTGAATTTATATTTGAAAGAAAAAAACGTACCAAATAAATATTATTAATATTGCACCTACTAGTGATGGTAAACCGTTACGTGACTGTGATTGTGTCGACGATTGGTAACTGATATTTAACGATGATTGGTTATTAAGATTTAACTGTCGGAGGCTTACTTTCTAGTGTACCAGTCATTGCTCGAAGAATTGCGTTAATCAGTTATCAATCATCGTTACAATCGAACACAATCACAGTCACAATAACAGTCAAAATAACGGTTTAAATAATGAGTTTACCATCACTAGTACCTTACACACACTGTTTACTGGAAAGTGATAAAAATTATTGAAAAATCTTAGAGAAAATAAGATTCATGAATTCATTGTTATAAACTTATAGTAAATACAAATGTACCGCCACCTCGAGAGTACAATGTCAGAAAAGCCTTTTAGCCGACTACCATCAAAATGGTTTACAGTGTAACTCTCGAGTGATTGCAATACATTATCAACACATTGCGCATTAATGCGAGAACAAAGAAGATATTTTCCTCAAATTTGAAAAGATATCCAGTACAAAAAGTGTCTAAATGAGTTAGTTCCCACCGTGGTTTGGAATTATACACCATGTCGGAGGAGCGCGACGGAGTCGAGCTGACAACCGAATGAGAGAAAGAGGGACGCAGCACACCTTTAGCGAACAATAAAGCCTCAACAAATATGAATCCAATACCGAATCTACTCCAATTCACCTGACATCTCGACTGGCATTTTTTCTGATATTTTAAAACCTCATCAATAACAACACACCCAGATCCATCATCCACGCGCGGCCCGCGGTGCATCGGATTGTGAATGCATCTTTTTTTTTTGCTCTTATAATGGATATTTTTTTATTTGAAACGTTTTTGGAATGCGAAAAAGTCGTTTGTATTAAACGCGAGCGATGTCGTTCAACTCGCGTACTTCTGAAATTAACAAAGGGGCGTACGCTTTATGGTCCTTCCATACATTTTTATGTGAAATAATGTTTTTTTAATACAGATGTGGTCATTTAAAATAATGTTATGTAGGAACGCACATACGTTACGAGCTCGTAAGAAAACAATGCAGGTTGGAAGAGATAATTGAGCTGAATCACGATGTGTTAATACGAAGTAGGTAATAAATATTTTCTTTCAACTAACATATGAAGTATTCATATATTCGTAGTATCAAGTGATGACTTATCCGTCTATTTTAATTCGCTCTACGGAAATGTTTTTTTTTTTTTAATGTTATAATTAAGCAAAACAATTATTAAAACTGAACAAAAGCGATGAATAATTCATTTGTTTTCTGTCCTTATAAATTATATCAACACATCTGATCTGGTACGAGAACGTAGACATATATTAGTATTAAATTAATTCGGCAAACCCCCCCCCCCCATTGTTTATTATGCAGGATTTTCCACTGATAGAGTAAACAAAAAAAAAACGTCATGCAATATACTAAAGAAATCTTATTTATAAAAAAAAAAAAAGATATACAGGGTGTAACAGACCTAGTCCACAATATTTTATGGGTAGATAGATACCTGACTTAATTACAAGTTGAAAATATTCCAAGAACATTTCAACCATATCAGAGATATAAGCATTTAAAAAAAAAAAAAATGGAATTGTGCGATTATTTTACTGATTTTATATTATATCGATTTTTAAGCGGCTACACTATTTTTTGTTACGTGGTTTAGAGCTTGATGCAAAGAGATATAGTTTAATAATATATCAATTTTGCAAATAATGTACGTAGACATGATTTTGTAAAAAAATTTAAACTATAACGATACAGAATTTCCACACATTTCTTGAACATTTTCGACTCATAATGTAGTCAGGTAAAATACCCATAAAATATTGTGGACTAGATCTGTCACACCTGCATATGCTTACTTTTGTAGAAAATTAACTCTCATATTGAAATATTCCCGGTGAAGTATAATGCATTACATAAGTATCTAAATGAAATATTTAACTCCACAAAAATGTAAAGAAACGAAGAATAACTTTAAAAATACATTATTTTTAACTGCTACGCTTGAAGTTGCCTAATAAAGAAAAATATATTAGCGGGTAAGTGTTTTAGAAAAGCTGTACGGCAAACTTTGCGAATAATTTTAGCAGAGGGGAGGGTTGAAATATAACGAGGGCGGCAACCCTCGCTTAATACAATAAGATGTCGTTTATCCGATAATTGATCATATGTGAAGTTTTCTACGGCGCTTTATAAGCCAAACTGCCGAACACGTCCGCCGCACTCGACGGCGTTCCCCGCCACCTCCAGTCAAGTAAACACAAGGTTGAACTTCAATATCAAATATCGCCCCGCTCGCCTATATTTCATCGAATTCTATTTTTAAGGAGAACACATTATCATTGTGAAGTTGCAGTATTTTCAGAACATAATAATACGATATTTATAATACAATATATATGTATCAAATACAATAGAAAGATATACAGAAAAAATCAACGTATCGAAAAAAATATTTTAGTTGCTACCTTTTCCTAAGCTTATCCAAATTTAATAAAAATGAAATTGTTTTAATTTCTGGTGTCTTCTAGCTTATATCATTCAAATGGTTGGCGTGGTGTAACCAGTAACGCTATCCCCCCGATAGAATTTATCCATGTTCGAGTCCCGTTAACAACTAAAATATTTTTACTAAAAATTAAATTTCTAGTTGATACATTTAATTAGTATTACGAATTCTATTTTGTTTATATTCTTGTATTAATCTTGCATATTTTAGTTTTTACTGTTATTCTGTGTGTCGTACTTTTAAATTTTAGTTCAAACCAAAATTACTAACACACTAACTTTACTAGTAATATTTTTAAACGTTTAAATACATACTAAACATCTCATAATGTTTTATTTCTCATTTTATAATTTACAGAACATATCTGACCAATGACACGACACATAAAAATATGTTTTATATATAATAATTAAAAATATAGTCATCAAATCTTTTAAAATGGCGCATCATTGTATATATCTGAACAAATTAAGATGAAAAATACATGAAAGCATAAAATAATACACAAGAACATATTGTTGTCGCTACCGGGATTCGAACATGGATCTCTTTCCAATCCGGGAAACGTGCATTAACCAACTATACTATAGCACACAGTACTTTTGACGACAAATTTTCGAACCTATATGTTACACTTTACAAATTAATACATCTATCATTCCATTATTTGAAAGCCGTCTACTTTATTTTTACGAAATCTCAAATACCTTCGAGTAGTCCGATAGGAGACGCCAGAATTAACATTTTTATTAAATTTTGGTCACATTGATACAACATTGATTATTTTGGAGAACACATTCTTATTGTGAAGTTGTAATTATTTAGAACATAGATAGAAAGATATACCTGGATATCTTCCAATTCGGGGACTGTGCATTATCCGATTATGCTGTATCAACACAGTGGATTGACGACAAATTTTCGTAACTAAATGTTACACTTCTCAAATTAATACATCTATCGTTCCATTATTTGAAAGCCATCTTCTTTGTTTTTACGGAATCTCAAATACCTTTGAGTAAATCGATTGGAAGAGATTTAGGTTCGAATCCAGGTAGCAACAACAATATGTTTCGATAAAATAGATTTTATATGTATATCTTTCTAATTATATGTTCTCCTTAATATATTATTATACCTTTTTTAATTATTTACATTGTTATTATTATATATATATTTATTGACGTGTATTAAAAATGTAATTTTAGTAACTGTTGGATATAACAGATGAGCTTACTCCTTTAGCGTAGACTTCAGTAAGGAGACGTGGAAGTGAAGAAGGAAAGGAGCGAATACTTAAATAAATAAATAAAGTTACCGAAGAAATTTTAATAATATAATTAATAAATAGAAAGAATTTAATGTTTTTATAAATTTTTAAATATTTATAGTAAAGACAGTAATATTAAATTATTACAATGGACGTGAAGACGAACTACACGAGAAAATAAAAATGTAATATGTACGGCGCGGTCATAAAAACTTGTATCGATTTAAAGTTTTGTGGAAAGCCCACTTGCGGCTGAAATTTTCCTCTTTTCCCTTTCGCTCGCCTCCCCTCGCGCAAGCTCACACAGAACTTTCGTCGAAAGTGGCGGGCATCTTCCCACTCATTTCCGCGCGGCGCGATCGCGTAAGCGCGAGCGAAACAGGTAATTATCCGAGATTTTGTCAGTAGTCCTCAGATTACACCTTCGGGGGACGAAGCGGCGGGCGATAAGGACATCCCTCCGCGCCGCGTCCCGCTCTGGCCCGCGCGCGGGCCGCGGCCGACCCCCTCGCGCCCGCGCCTTATCGCCCAGCGGGGATCGCTATCCAATTAAGCCTGACAATACTGTGACAGCAGCGGGCGCAGTTTGCGCCAGGACGCCGGGACAATACGGGAACCGACGTAAGCCGCGCCGAGGTCTCACGCGCCAACCTCGGCCGGCCGTTACGCAACCTTCGCTCGACGGAAGAGCCTCCTTCGCCTTATAAGGGTGGATGGAATACACTTTCAAAAATCTATCAAAAGGTTGCGATTATGAATTACTTCGTTCCGCTTATCTTGTAAAAGGATTAATAACTTATGTACACGTGTGTACTGAAAATTTACAATACACTTTTTTGTATTACCAAATTAGGATAAAAAATATATTTTTCCTGTTAAAAAAACTTGTAAGCGTGAGATGGGTTAAGAATAAATCGAATATTATGTCATATTTGATGTGTTGTTTGCAAAGACGTAAATTATGTCGCATATTCCCATCTCGAGTTTTATTTGTTGATATAGGTACATAACTAAAGGATACTACTTTTTTTTTTATAAAATCCTATTAAATATGAATTAAATATATTCATTATAAAGATATACATATAAAATCAATTTTATCGAAAAATATTTTTGTTGCGCCACCGGGATTCGAACCTGGATCTCTTTCCTAACCGGGGAAGGTGCTTTATGCAACTAAGCTACAGCGACATTATTTTTAGCGACAATTTTCGACCCTATATGTTACCTTTTTGATATTAATACATTTAATCGTTCCATCATTTGACAGAGCCATCTACCTTATTTTTACAGAATCTCAAATACCTTTGAGTAAACTGATAGCAGGCGCCAGAATTATCAATTCATTTTTATTAAATTTTGGACACAATGTTCTCCTAAATCCTATTACATACGAAATATAACGTTAAAAGGAATTTATATCAGTAGATACAGGAAAACATATTGTTTCAACATTTATTTAAGAGTATTTAGCAAATATTCTAGAGCTTCGAAAATATATGAGCTACGCTGATTTTTAGAAGACTTTAAATACTATTATGTTGGTATGACAGCTAAAATCCAAGGCGTCAGTTCACCTAACTAGTGCAACAACCGAGCTGATAGCGATACTTCACCATGCATGCCAGCTCAGACGTGCACCACATATACGTATATACCGTCTAAAATGCAATTCATTGTATTTGTAATAAAATAACTGTTTCAGGGCTGTCCAAATTCTTTGAAATATATATTATATTTAATTGAGTATTTCATACATATTATTTTAATCGCTCGTCCAATCAATTGATAAACTATTAAGAAACAAATAAATCAATTAATTAGGTTACATCATTTGTATCTTAAATATAATACGCAAATTATTGAATCTTAACATTTAAGATAATTCCGTTGGAGTCTGTCTGTAGTTATGGTTTATGTTATTAAAAATACCATTATGTTGAGATCTGCCAACAGAATTGATGCTGCGAGATAATATTCCGTTTAAGAGCAGTTAATAAACACAGATGAACAACTAGTACAGTGTGAGATTGTCTACCGATAACGCTAAATACTACACAGAATACAATAAATAATCTCTAGCTGTTGTGATTACCTTGGCAGCTGATTTACATTCTAATCTGTTTCTCCCATTCCGAGTGCCGGAGCAATTCAATCAACCCCGTGCTGTGTGCTTACAATGCACCTTCTATCTCGGATTATCCTTATCACCCCTTACTGCATAACACCCCGGGTAATCCATCATATATTCATTACGGCTAATTATCATTCGTAAAACACACTGATTTCAAAACTTTACGCCTTCGTTTTTTGTTAATTTACTAATTTATATTTCAGAACTTCGGTAAACTGAAAAACTGTCCGACTTAACTTTATAATTAGTAAAATAATCGAAACGTGGAAAATATATTTTTAAATCAGTTTAGAAAAACTATTCTAAAATGGTACTATATTATAATGAATTTAAATCAAAATGACTGCTTTGAGGTACAAGTGAAGTGCATAACAAGATTTTTAATCATAAAAAATATATACATTTTTTGTTCTAATTATAGAATAAGTAGAAATCACAGATAATATTGATAAACATGAACAGGGAACTCCACCCCCCACCATTTCTCCGAAACTGTTTTAGAATCTGGTGCTTCGACATCAGTTTCTATCAACAATGCATTATTTTTATAACTACGCTACATTTCAAAATATGAAACAAATGTCAAGACTAAACCAGTGACGCTATTTCGACTACCATTTAACAATCTTTTGGCTCTTCCACAACTACTGTATTTCTATCAGGATTAATATATTTTTACAATTTTATATAATATATGAATTACCTGAAACTTACGATATAGTTAATTAATAGAGTTAGATGTTTTACATTTGTAATCTATTATTTATTATCTAATTGTGTACTTCTGAAGTGTTCATTTAATTTCTTTTATATCCTTTATCTCTTCAATTTCTGTAGAGAGGCAATTGACATTTTTTATGCCCAAGCATATGAAATTTTGTTGGTAGTGTTTGGTGTTACATTTTGGGATTTTAAAATAATTTTCAAACTCAATGATGTACTCGTTTCAAGTTTTACAATATTATTTTCTTTGAGTAATTTAATAATTGAGATTTTTTATGGAATTTTGCAAATATTACTTTAATAGTTGTTCTCTGTATTATTTTTTACTGAGTTCATTGTGTTATTGTGTATTTCCCCCACCCAATAATTCCATACTGGAGTAGTAATTGAGTAGCAAAATCTATCATTGAAAGGACATTATAGTCTAATAAGTTATCATAAAATATATTCATATTGTATAAATATTATAACCCATATCCATGAATGAGATTTAGGAGATTTATAAAGGACAGGGTTCAATGCGAAGCAATCTATAAATCATCAACGCATGTGTTTTACTCGAGAATTAGAATGACACATTCAATACATACGTACTTTTATAGACTCTTTAGACGGATCTGGCATTAAAAATATTATTTTCTAGTTTTATTCATAATGATTATATTTATAAACAAATGACTTTTTTAATAAATTTTTAGAACATAACATTAGTCGATAATTATGAAAAAAAAATTATGTAAATCACGATACAAATATCTTTAAATTTAATTTTTAGAGTTCTTTGGATGCCTGGATGTTCGTATCTATGATAAATTTAAATCAGCATTGAGATTTTTATATTTGATATAATCAAACATTAGTTTTTTTTAACAAGATAGAGATTGATTTAATATAAGAGAATACATTCTAATTGTGAAGTTGTATTTATTCAAAACATAGATCTGTGATGTTTTTAGTACAAATTAAATGTATTAATTAGAAAAATGTACATAATATTGTTGTTGCTATCGGAATTCAAACCTGGATCTCTTCCAATCCGGGGAACGTGTATTAACCGATTACGCTATAGCACTACAGTGCATTAACAACAAGATGGCTTTGAAATAATGGAACGACAGATGTATTAATTTGAAAAGTTTAACACATAGGTTCGAAAATTTGGATAATGACGTGCTTCCTGTAAAGATGTTTTGAAATACATTTTATAATATTTGCATACTGAATATTACAAGTGCTTGATCTGAACCAATAGGATACAGTTAACTTAACACAATCATCGATTAATAAAATTGTTTTATTCGGAGATACCTTGTCGTGATTAGATATATTACTATTTATATAATAATAGCACGCTACGGAGTCTCGCGCGAGCGCAGCGCAAGGTAATCGATGTGAAAGAACGCACAAGGGTAAATAAAGATTGCGGTGAGTCTATTCGGGAAAACTCACACTCGCACACGCAGAATGTGAAATGATTTAAACCCGAACCTTCCGGCTGCTTTTTGAAGGGTCGGGAGAAGTGGTAGGGTTCACAGATTTCTTTCCGGAAGAAAGGGAAAACGCTTTATTTAAATATATATATATATATATATATCATTTGTACACGACATATAATGTATGTGACTGCTAGACTACCATATTTGGTAAAATGTTAATACCTTATTTAAAACACACATGTTTACTTATACATACAAGATTTTTATAGTTACATGTTATGGTTTGTAAGTGAAGTATATAATAAAAACATCTTAATCAGCTGTAACAACTCTTTTTTAATAATAGATTTGTAATATCATTTTTTGAAACAACTGCTCAATTCGCAAATCAAAATTGGAGTTTCTCACCTTCAACTAGATGATGCAAGACGTGCGTGATACATAGATTGCGTGATTTCTTGGGTGGCAGATAAGACAAAACGAACTACTCACAAGGCCTTTGTCACGTAAAAACATCTTATAGATAAAAAATAAGTAACATGGCATAAAATAAATCAAATTTTCAGAAACGTTTGATTAAAATCAAATAAGTACTACGGGAGTTATCTTGTTTACAAACTTTGTTATATCCCATATATATATATATATATTAATATAATACTATAATATAATATAACATTATAATACTCTATGTAATCAAAAAATCTGTGCATAACTATAATTTCTGCGAAATATATCTAAATTAAACATTTATTTGATATATTATGTATTAAGTATGTAGGTCCACGTCCAAATAATTTAAAGTTCTCATGAAACCAATCAAAATCAACCAAATCAAGAACCATCTAACTAGCGGAAGAATTTACAATTGACAAATAAAGCTGCGCATGCGTTTTTTCGCAAAATTCGCCCCAAATGTATATGAACTAAACGCAACTCTCGCGCCGCGCGGAGTTCTAAATACACGTTCTCGTTTGAACAGACGTGTTGCACTTTAAATGTGATATTTTTAATATTATAAAATATTTTAAGTCTTTCACTTAACAAGTTGTGTAGAATTTTTAAAGAATAAGCGTAACATAATTGATATTTGTCAAGAACGAAAATGAGGTATACTTTCAAAAAATATACTTCTGAAAGAGTATACTATGAATACAACCTCTAGTGATAATGCCCATCGCTTTTACAGCATCGATATTAGCAGCGTAACCTAAGTTCATGCTTAGTGCACGCCATTGCTTATAATGTACATAAACATATTAACGGAGGGTTGTTTGTTGGAACTCTTCTGGTCATGACAGAAAAAGTACAGAAATTTTCCGAAATATGCGTCTGTAATTGATAGAATTACTTAAAAGTCGCTACTCTCACTGTGCGTGCATACAGCTCATGATGAAATTAACGAAATATTATATTTTTAAGGAAAACACACTTTTGTTGTAAATATGTAATTTCAAAACATATTAAATCAATCAAGATAAAAGAAATCTTATATAAATCGTATATCTTCCTAGTTGTTTCATTTAATTAGTATTAAAAATACTATATGCAGGTATGTTAAAAGCAAGCTAAATGAGATAAAATAATGTAAGCTAAATACTAGTTTTAGGATGGACGTATCTATTTTAAGTATTGATTATTATTGTTGAAAAATAAAATTGAATATTCTGTTATTATACGTATGATTTTTAAAGGTAAAAATCTAGGTGTTTACGCAGTCGGGAGGTTTATTAAGAAGAGAATTCGACGCCAAAAAGTTTTGTGTAAGTACTTAATCAATAGATTTGATTTTAGTTCAGAGACAAGAGATTAAATGCGGGCTGCAGATAAGCGAGAGGGGGGTGCAGTGTAGAGGGAGTCGGGCGGAGATTAGCGGCCCGCGCCCCCGCACCCTGGCGCCCTGACGTCACTAACCAGATGAAATCAAGGGATGGAATACATTACCCTTGTATAAACTCGATTACACTTCTTGTTGTTTTTTCCTGGTCGGTGGGGCATTTGATCAAATCGCTATCAACGTGTTACATTCGTCCCTCGCCCTCGTAATAACTTCTGGTCGGGGTGGGGGGTGGAGTCACTGAGGGTGGCCTGTGGCGTAACATTTAATCAATTGTTTATTTTGACTTTGTGAAATGATAAATTCATTTAAAAAATACAACTACCGATTGCGAGAGATCTGCTGACATGTTTATTCTAAACTCTTTAAAAGATATTGCGATTAAAGTATTCTTAGTTTAATATTATGGCCGGCAGAATTAATGATGCCGTCAATTTATTGAATATATATTATAGATGTCTCACAGAGACGAAGCTATTATTTATTTATATGGAAAGGTAAATATGGAAATCTTGGGCATTACAGGGCTTACGACGTGTCATCGGCTGGCTTAAGTGATTACTTTACACAATGTAGCGTTCATTAATTTACCCATGCTCGACTACCACACCTATCAATTTTTTGGAAATTGTATATATGTTAGCATGCAGAAACCTCTCGCTTATTTATTACAAACTACACTGTCGCCATCCATTGTTAAAAATTTGATATTCATTCTCATGTAACGATATATAGATGTCTCAGAAGCTGATACTCTTTTTGACCGAAGTATGGGGTTATGTTCTTTATGTGTATATATATATTGATGACAATCCTGATGCAATGATAATAAATCCTAGTAATTGGTTACTTTACGCGTAATTTTTTTCTACTTTCGTTGTTTTAGATTTTCGTGCATTCTAGGAACAAGGTGGAAGTGTGTTATTTATTTCTTAATATTGTCCCTTATTCATATTGCATTATTTCACAAATGGCATCTAATCTAGATATGATCTTATCGTTCATACAGCAGCAACCGCAATGGCTTGTTAGAATGAAATGACTTCTGGTTCGTTCTCCCCTACCACATGTGTAAATTTTCTAATAGTAATTCCCATAGGAAACATAATGTCAAACTACTTTTTCGATAACATGAGAATTGTTTTCGATTAAAAATATTAATATAATACACAAATTATTATCTTAATACTGTTTTATATTAAGTTTATTATAAATGTATTTATTAAAATTGCATATTTATACTGTCTACAGTAATGTCGTTTGTTTTTTATATTATTTATAATTTTTTTGTGTCTCGACTCAATGGTGACGGACAAATGTCTACTTCACATTCTATATTTATTTTTAATTTTGATTTTGTAAAAACATGCCGACACTGTGGATTTTTTTTTCTTTGTGTATTGCACTTAATAAAGAATTTCCAACGCAGATTTATAAAATCAAAGTGTGTATTATATCTAATCTAATATAACTAGTAAATACGAAGTACGTTATTATATGTACCTACTGATTTTGAAAGGTCACATTGAGTGGATTTTTTATCGCCAAGATAAGATTCAAATTTAGATTTGTTTTATTAAATTGTGGCAACTTATTGGGATATTTGATGTAATTATGTATATAAAAACGATTGTGATATATATATTATAAAATAAAAATAAAATAGAGATGCGTACACGGAATACATGTTACATCAATATTCTTACTATTTTCAAACTAAGCTAAACACTTGTGCTATGAAAATAGGACTAACTTGCTGGTATCCTGGAACGAGGCGCGAACCCACGACCACTTGACTATTACACCAACAAGCTACTCAATTTTATGTAAAGTGTATTACTATCAGAGTGCATTGTTGATTAGTAGATTCATGTTAAACATTCCGGCATAATATCTGAACTTTAATGCATTACATTATGTATATGCAGACAGGCACTTTTCATGTTCCATTGTAGCTACAACATTACAAATCGTATAAATCTTTCAAGAAAGGGTGATTTCTCGCAAAGTGCAACCATCTTACAATACTCGCAGACATTAATGTTTCCATTGCCATATTCAAGAATTCCAAATGAATGTCTTAAAAAATGAATTACAACTTACGATGATATTACGCAAGAGTGAGCATAAAAGTGCATTGTATACCCGAGCACCACATCCACGTAAAAAAAAAGTTGTTGAAAGTGGCTCGGAGGGTCATGCACTCAGAGTATAGACCACTTCGACCGTTGTATTATTCCTCTGTTTAATCTCTTTGTTCATTTTCGTTTGTTTCCTTTGTTGGAATAGCAGCTTACTCCTTCACAACTCCACTCCGCTGGTGTTTTTATTCCAAACATGCCATTTCCCCTCGAATTTTTGGATTTATTCAAGAAAAAAAATGTTAGTGCGCTTTCCAACTGACACATGTAAAAAAGCCACGGGAGTATATATTCGAAATCCGCAATCGTGGAACATACTTAAATAGCAAATACTAATATTAATAATATTCCCATGGTTATTTTATTAATGTTAATTGTATACATATTTAAAATATTATATTATTTCATTTGTATGTATTTGTAATGGCTAATTGCGCCTAATTGGCGAAGGCCACAATAAAGAGAAGAAAAAAAAACTTCATGTATGGAATACTCACAATTTTTGATTAAATTCTTTTAAATATCGATATATTACATTTTTGTTCCAAAAGAACATTGCAACTGTACTGCGGGTTATTTTATTTAATAACAGTAATATTTTACGCAAGTTGGTAATAATTTGTTTCATAACTATCGGCTTTCAAAACTATTTTTCTTGACGTTTCATAAGACGTTTGTTCTATTAATATGGAAGATCCAGTTTAGAAGAATAATCAGAATATAATATGATTTAGTTTAAGAAAAGCGACGCTTAGACGGTGAATGACAGCAAAAATAGACTGTGTATAGAAAATATTGACAGGATAGTAAATCGTCCCGTGAAACAAAGATGGATTTTGAAATACGATTTGTTTATTAAAAATGGTTTGTGGTATTTAATTAATATTGAAAAGAGTTTAATTCTTCTGAATAGCTTTTTTATAAAATGACGCTTATACGATGTCCTAGGGCGGGTTTTTAAAAATTATAATGGTATATTTTTATGTTGCAAACATATTGGTAAGCACATACAGTCATTTTGTATACTTATTAGGTAAAATATAATACGTCATCTAGGTTTGCTTAAACGGTTTTGAAAAAGTATATTAGCTGGGCACTAGGCGATGCTCATGAAATATAACGAAATTGAATATTTCAAAACTAGCTCCCCCTCCTTTATTCTTCTTTTTTCATGTCTTAAAGGAGAGCACCTTCCTCTTCCTCAGACCTTTACCTTCACCTCTTTTATCTTTTACTTTACATTTCAAATACTTTTCTCCAAACCACGCTTGGCATTTCATTTAGTTTAGATACATCTCAATATCATGTAAATGTGTTGATATTTTGATCTGGAGATAAACTCAGAGATTAGTCTGAGATTGGTTGAAAGAGACCATAGCTCAAACCAGTGTACACGACGTTCGATCTGACAGCGAGATTGGATACGTACATACAAATATTACTTAGAACCACCATAGATCTCTACAACTATCTCTTCTGAAATGTTAGCTAAAATCATTAAACATGAACATTAATACAACGCTTTTAATTTCAAACATTTATTCCATAACTGCTTCTAGTAATATTCAAAATCACCCAACTGATGACATTTAACGTGCGACAAGCGTGTGAAGTAAGGCGCGACACGGTGAATCTCTAAGATATGATGCGTACACGGGAACTGCGAAAGCTGATGGTGTTTTACAAAAAAATCTCATAGAAACAAAATCCGTATCCAGAGTCGAAAATCTGTTAACAATCACATTCGTATCCTGGGCCATAATATTCGTGTGATGAGATTTAAGTATAGCTAAATAAATAATAATATAATAATATAATAATAATATGTTGTAGTGGTACTCGAAGCGAGTCCATGTAATAACATATATAGAATTTTTTTAAATTTGATAAATATGGAGATTAAGATATATATATTTAAAAAGTGATCACTTAGGCCAGCCGAAGACAGGTCGTAAGCCCTGAAATTACCCCCCATATTTTCAATATATTCCTTTAAAATATAATAAAATAGCTTCGTCTCTGAGATATCTGATATTTATTAAATAAATAATATTTTTAAGTTCTCAAATAATCGCTGAAATTATTGCCGCGCAACCGCATTCGAGTGATGGACTCTAATAATAAGTAGGTACTTATGTAATAATCAAGTAAATAGGTAGAGTAATTAGATAACAAAACGCATTATGATAAATCTCAAATATTTGTCTCTTTCCATAATTTCAACCTCCCCCACCCTTTCTCCCACCAGTTGTTATCTTCTTCTACTAATGTTATATCACCCTATATTATAAACAGCGACATTTTGTACTACCTTACTATAGTGCTTGAACATTTCTGTTGATTTTTATAATTAATTTAATATGTTATATACCAATTATATATTAATTTAATACCAACACGAACATGAAAAAGTATAAATCTCTTCAAACATCTCGTTACACATAATCGACCACTATATAACTGATTAGTGTTATAACAGTACAAATGTCATCAAAATTGATATTAAGTCATTTGTCCTGTATTGTAGTTTTTACCAACATAATACTAATATAAATGTAAACATGTTTTAAAACTATTTTTCTATTGAAATGATTGTGCAACAGACTCAGTTCGGATGTGGTTGTACTTGTCTACGTCTACGTCGGAGGAACCCACTACGTGAAGATCTTTCTAAATATTTCCAGGCTGCTGCGAGCGACGTGTCATCACCAGACGCGGACTCAGAGAGACCTCTGTTGAAATGGACAGTGCGGATTGCGACTGAGAACTCAGTTTTCATTAATTTTAAATAGGTATCTTTCCATCGAATCCTTTGTGCGATGATAAAACGGGTGAATTATTTAGATAGATGAAATAAATCCATTGTTTAGTTACCGCCGCAGTTTTAGCGAGCGGCCACACTGGCTTCCGGGGTCTACAACCTCGCTCCCAGGGCCGAGAAGGTCCCGCCGGGGAATGTAAACCGCGACTCGTCTACGGCCGTTGTTTTAGTTTGTTTATACTCCGGGAGCCTCATCCATATTCAGCAGAGTGTTCTGACCAATTTGCCCGTTAAAACAGAATCACGGACCGTAAAATGTATGAAAATATACCGTAAAACAAAAAGGCATTGTTTCGACGTCGTACCCGCTTATTTTTTTGTTCCGGACGGACAAAGAGCTCCGCGCATCCCATCAGCTGAGCCCGCTCTCCGCGGCAGCCTCGCATTCACAGATTCGTAGATAAGTAAAGTGAATTAACAGAGAATCTTCCGTGAAGCGAACAATAAGTTAGCCGTAATGCGGCTCTAAACAATGCGTTTACTTTATACGTGTGCCCAATTGAGAGAAATGAGAGCTATTAGCGAATATAAACAAACAATATGTCTTTAAATGCACCGGAGATGGATCCCGAGATAACTGAATCGTGTATGAGAACTTCGGTACATTCGTGCGTCTGAATAAATCTCCTATTCAGAGAATTCAATAGAAAATATGAAAGGGTAAATATAAACAACGGCGTGCAGCGTCTCGGAGGGGCGGGGGAGGGCGGCAGGCTTCCATTGGTCGGCCCCCGGGAGTGGGGGAAATTCGATGCCACTGCACAGGCGCGTGTCCGCCATTTTCGCCGAACGGCTTTTCCCAGAGGGGCTTTCCCTTCACGGGGAATATTGTCTCCTAGCATTCGTTCCATCCATCCGGTGATTCCAAGTACGTCCAATTGATTTTCTTTCACGGATTGAAAGCCATTTCTGTGATCGTCCGCCGCGCCAGCGGATGTGGGCTCCGTGAAGCAATGACGTACTAGTAATCAGTGGCGTGCAGTAGATATAGATTTAGGTTATGCTGTTACCAATGATATTATACAATCATATATAATATACGTAATACAATATATGTACTTTCGTTTAACCAACGTTTTTGGACAAAATAAATCCGTCGTTTTTATGGACGATTTTAAGAACATTTTCTATGACTGAACATGATTAATTTATTGTTTGAAAATACTTCACGTAATAACTAAAAGAAATAATTATTTTTATTAAAGGTTAACGTAGGAAATAGTTATGCTAACTGCTTTTTGTTTTTCTCAAATCAAAAACCATTCCATGCACAAAACTTAAAGAAAAATTATGAAATCAACAGGTTAAAAACAGTAAGATAGTAAATTTCGCGAATTAGTAAAAGTGAAAGTGGACACATCAACGATTTGCACGCAGTTGTAACTCTTTCTAATATTATTCTGTTAATAAACAGCATAAGTAACGACTCCATACAAAACGGATCAACCAGAAAGGAATTTTCAATTCAGTAAGTACTATTTATATGACTCGAGTAATTCACTACCTTAAAGACAGAACTGAGTAATGTATATAGCGTAATGCGGAGAATAAAAAAAGAGCGCCTTGAGTACAGCGGTGAGTCGCAGTGAGATTTTAGAACTAAGCAATTAAAGCGTACTGATACACAGATGGCACTAATTGCAAAATAATGTTTTCGATGATGTTAATCCAATTTTTATTTGTTTCCCAGAATTTTTAGTTATGCACAGCTTTTATGCTTGTATGCACTGCACGCTGCTGTGAGTAATATACGATTTATGTAGCTAATATCAAACTAAAGAAAGTTAGAAAACTCAATCAATTCTGAAAAAGGTTTATTTTATTTTACATGATTGCGATCATTACTTTGATCACTTTAATTAAAGTGATTTAAATAACGGTCGCAATCACAAATCACATAGTTAGTCAAAATGGTAAAAAAGAATCAAAAAAAATTCTCAGATTGATCATGAATCATTGATTACAATACTTATAAAGATTAATGCCATAATATTGCAACCGAGAATTTGTTTTTAATATCCTGACGGAAATAAAAGTGGATGAAAATAATTATACATTCACAATGAAGTCTTAGTGCTGGCAAATGTTGTGAAGCGGAATAGAGTGGTCGCTTGAATGATATAAACTTATGCAGAGAAAAGATCCCGTTGACGATGCTATCTGTGTTTGTTTTCGATAAATAAGAAGAACCACGGCGCGCGCGTGTGCATGTAATGTGAAAAACACAGCGAAGAACACAAATGAAAGTCGAACCCTCCTGAAAGCTTGCGGAGAAGAGTACATTATAGAAAGTGAGCCGCTATAAAAGCCCGAGCGCGAGTGCGATAAGTGCAGAACGGCGGGTTGTAGGGAGAGATAGGAAAATCGCGAAAAAACGATAAAGAGATAAATTTCAAAGAGGAAGATAAATGAGGACACCTTTAGACACGAAAAGATAGATGGAGTCAATCCGCCTTCCTCAAATACATTAACCTCGATACAACGCCAAGTCGCGGTGCACACGGGCTCTAGTATCTACTGAACACGCGAGTCTCGACACTGCGAGCTCTAAGTGACGTGAACATTACACGACTACAGTTCTGTTCCAATGTGTGTCCATTGGCACCTACCTACACGTTTATAATATGCACGAATGCTGTAATATATTAACATGATATATTACAGCATTCGATGGCACCATACGGCGTAGTGCGAAAATATCTTCGTCATACGCCCGCGGCCCGCACCCACGGGATGAGACACAGTGAGATAAATCTCAAAGATTTCATTGAGATAAATCTCAGTTAAGGGGCTCTAACTGGAACCCCTAAAATTTTAGTGTTTTCTAGTGTTTATTTGAGATGTGAACTGAAAATGAGAAGACTGGTAAGATCTTTCTCCCCCTCGGCTCCCTGACCAAAGTAAAGTACTGACGCTCTGTTGACTCTGCATTGCAACTCTTATATTATTATGTTGTTTACTTTGTGTTATTTTCTCCACATATTCACGTTAATTTCTCAAATATTTATTTGTTTTTTTTACATTTATTTGTTTTTTTTTTTATTAATGTCATCATAATAAATAAAGAAGATGGCAGCTGTTCGGCTCCGTCTTGTCACGTGTACGAGACGAAGTTGCACAGCTGCCTAGTTTAAAAAAATGCCAACCAGGCGGCGAATGAGTAGGACCATATAGAAGCTTTTGCTTATAAACGGTCCTGGATAAGCGGCGGGTCCACCCTCACAGATGAATCTCAATACCACGTTCACGAGATTTTGTCCCATTGATACGAGTAATCTCGGATATTAGACTCAAATTGATAGAAAGAGACAGAAAGTCAAATACGTGTACCTACATGACGTTCGATTTGACACCGAGATTCGATATGTGCGTACATACGTCATCTGGAAATATATGTAGACATCTACTACTAATTATTCAGACAAACAGAAGGAATTTTGTTTGTTTTTATTACGTTCATGTTCTTAATATACGTATATACTATACATACATTATAAACATTATTATAAATATACAAAAAAAGGCGAAGAAGCTTCATAATGTAAGAGATGTTCACTGTCTCCTTAACTAAGCCGAAGTCTATACTAAAGAAGACAGGTTCACCCGTTATATCTATCAATACAAATATGAAACCATTATTTTATTTTTTATCTAAACCAAAATAATAAAAATGAAATAAACAGGGTCATAAAAGAATTCTAATAACATGAGTAAAATATTTTCGCTATCCCATGATTGAAACACAATGCAAAACAGAAAATGGATATAAAGAATGATATGGATATTCCATAAATCTTTGCTCAGTTTCCTTTCTGCCAACACCCAATAACCAGATCCTGAGATGGTGTTTGAGTTTATCCATCGGGAATTATTTCATACTGTTCGGCAAAATGCTGCAGGCTTTGGGGACCAGAAACATTAAATTACAAACATTTATTCATTTTTAACTGCTGCGAAGAATATTCAAATTCAACCAACTGACGAACGAAACATCAATGGTCATTAGACTGACATTTGACGTTTGAAGTAGAACGAGCGTGAACTTGGTAAATGTGATACTAAGAACTACGAAATACGAAAGTTGACTCTGAAGAATCTCATTGAAGCATAATCTTCGTTTCAGAGATTGTTTCTAGTCGAAAATCTCATAAATATCTCATCCGTGGACATGTACCACAACATTAATGTGATCTGAGATTTTCATGCGCCCCCGATCTTATAAAAATATACTAAAACTGAGTTACAATCACTCAACCCGCGCTTAATTTGGTCAAAAGATTTCCGACCCTAGTTCACTAAAACAATAATTATTTTTTATCACTGTTTTCTTAACGTAAAACTGATTTACATATTTCCAGGCGATAACGAGAACTCCTAAAAATGTCCCACGCTCAAACCCAACACAACAACCCCAACGCGACCGTTTTGATTACAGTAGGGTAGTTGCACTGGCGATGAATATAATTTAAAATATACGCATGTAATTAGTTAATTACGCTGATTCATGATATTGCTGTTAAAATATAAATGTAAAAAACTAATTTTCATTTACAATTATGAATTTAGAAAATTAAATCGACATCATATAACAAGAAACTGAAACGTCAAACATCTTCGTCAACGCGTTTGACATTGTTTTACTTAAAAATTTACGTAGTTGTTCGTCATTTTTTGATATTATTAATCTTATTAGTTTTTTTTTTTCTGAAAATATTTTACAGAGAAATGCTACATTGCATACTTTCTGAAATTTAGCAGCACTTTAATCGATTCCCTGGTACTACACAAGTATTTTGTTGTATTCTAGCAGAGAATGCTTTTCCGGTATAGTAGCTAGTGCTAACACTATGAGAAAAACAATGAAATTGTGTACAAATATTTGTACAAAATTAATAGAATTCACCAAGATTCAGTTAAATAATTATTATTAAAAGTGGGTGGATATAAACATAAAATAAAAATCAAAGTAGAAATAGTTGTTTAATGTTTATCGTTACATGACTTTGATAATATACTAGCTTAAGTACCCAGCGTTGCCCGGACTTAACGCAGAGTGAAAAAGCTTCATTTATAGGGATAAGGGTAGTTTATTTTCGAAATCAGATGTAAACAGTAATTTTCCTCTTATTTTGATCGTCAAATGTGCAAAATTTCATCAAAAAGTACCAAATTTCTGTTTTAAGGGATGAGAAAGGACGATGGGGGTGGTTTTTCGAAATCTCGTGTAAACAGTGACCTTCCTCTTGTTTTGAAGGTCATGTGTGCAAAGTTTCATCAAGTTTAGAATAAAACTGTAGATTTGTATAAAAAAAACAAACAAACCAAAAGACACTCTTCTTTATATACATAGTTTGGACTATGAATGTTTAAAGAAGATTTTTTTTTAAAAAAAACAAAATTCATGATTTTCATAACCAAACAATGACAGAGTTTTTAGGGATTTTTTCTCTACACGTCAACTAGACATGTTTTAAACCCATCGAGCGTTTTTGCGTTGAGTTCAAATACACGATATTAAACTATTTTCTTATACTATTATTTTATCTGATTTTTATCCATTTTTAGCGAATTATCCTGTCACCTTGTCATCTGGCGTGTAGATTCATTTATTTTTTACTTTTTCCCATTTTCTTTAGGTCGCCGAAAACCCTGAAACTTACATTTATAATAGTACACTATCTATGAGAAAGTTTTGTGATGTAATTATACTAAATCAATCTAACTTAATCCGTCAGCGACGGCCCTTGAGCCGGTCATAGGGCCGGCGCTCGGCGATCGAGTTGAAAAGCGATTGTCCGGGAACCTGCTTATTGTGGGGGCGCAGAACGGTAGCGTGTTTGACAATATTTTACCGGTTAATTATTCAGTTAAAATTGTCTATTTCCTTAGTAAAAGATAATGAATAAAAATGGCCAACTCTCTAATGAACATTTCTTAAATAAATATAGATGTTTACAAGAAATAATACATATCACAATTCTTACCATTTTCAAACTGAGCTAGACACTTGCGCTATGAGAATAAGATTAATTTGGTGGCCTCCCGGAATAACGTTCTAACCACGACCAAACAAATATCTTTCTACCAGATCAAACAAGCAAACGCGTCACTTTCTCTTTGAAACATTGAATTAACAATAATGTAATGCTGATACAGTTAAAAATCCATGATTGTAATTTCATAAATTATTTATATTATAAGAAGGATGTCAAAATAGACAGATTAATTATTTCATAAACTATAGAACCACCACAAGAAAATTTATTATATCATATTTGTAACACCCTCTAATTTTCATCTCCATTGTCTATTAATCTACGTTTAATAGATCCATAATAAAAAATTGTTAAAAAATTTGAAATAAAAAGAGAGTTGATTATGTATCTCGTATTGGAGAAGACTAAAAGAAGTCATGCCCATCACAACTGTCAACTATCTACGAACACCATTCAAATACTAATATTTATTTTTAAACTGTTTAATAATAAGCTTCACTTTCCGTTACAACATTGTAATTTTAAGAAAACTACTGCATGTCAAATAGAAAATGAATACTTTTTACGAATTTTATATCGCGTTGCAATTAATTGAAAACCTTTACATGTACAATCATTTACATAATAATAATATTACAGCCTACCCGCGGGATATTTATTTAAAATAAATGCAGGTAATTTAGGATCCCCCACGTTTTGGGAAATATGAACATTCGAAGACGCCGAGAGGGGGGTGCCGTCCGGCCCTGGCGCGGCCCGGCCCCCGGCGGCAAGACGCCGGCGCGGGCCCGAGCGCGGGCGCCGGCGCGGGCGATCGATCGCGCGGGGGCCGCTCCCCTCCGCCCGCGCGCCGAAACACATTTTTCTTTTGTCACACCGGAGCGTACACTTCACGTGCGCGCGGTGGAAATTCGTTTATGTCAGCGTTTTATAAACACGGGTTTTTTACATAACGGCTACAACAGGCATTTCAATTTCTAACCGGCGCGAGGCGTGTACGGGTTTGATGTAGGTTTACATTGTGTGTAATGTAAGGCGTGAATTTTCAAAATAAAACATACCGTATATTTTTATTTCACGTTTAACTGGTACAGATTAGGTACCTACCTACCCGTTATTTAATTAATGTATCCGACCTCTTTTGTCTTCTTTGTTTATGCATTACAACATACAAAAAACAAAAATTCTCGCTGAATATTTTGAATTACCATAAAAGCCGTAGAATGTTTTCCTAGACTAAATTAAATTTAGTACTTAATTGTATTATTCTTAATCTCTAAATAGCAAAAACATGTAAACGTAATGTTTGATTAATCAATTTGTAATGAAAATAGTATTAATAAATAGTTTAAATAACACACAAACATTTATTGAATAAATAGAAAATTTATAACGTTACCGCATAAATATTTAGTATGTTCATTAATTATCTTTAATCTAAAAATATGAAATCGTTTCGAGAAATAATGAGTTGTTTAATTTACTAACGTATAATTTTTACATTTATCAAGAAGCAATTTACTATGCACTGCCTGTTGTATAAATATCACTAACTAGCGGAGCCATCATTCCACGTAGACAAAAGTTAAAGAATGAATTCGAGCTCGCGTACAAGATATTGGCGATGATGGCCTGTCGCTACCGAAACCGTATTACGTGGGTACTTTCTCTTGGCGATATTTCATCCCCGCTATCTGGGGCTAACTCGCGCTGACGGGTAAATAAAACAAAACACAATCAAAGAGGTACATGCGGCGCTACGTATCAGTATATACGCGTATGTATGATTGAGCAGTTATGCGGTAAATATACGAGTATTCCAGATAGGTATCTTATCGCGCGATCCTCAGCGGGGTGGATATGGCTCCCCGAGGACACTTTAAGGATTTGGAGGGCGTCGGGAACAAAGGCTCGATTTAGGGGGCGTTTTGATAATATGGAGACTTTATCGCAGCATCCTTTGTATATCTAAAGCTATACGAAGAACGTTACGTATTTTATTAAAAAGCGTAAGCGTAAAAGAAATGGGTAAACTCGCGAGCCTCCCGTTCCCGGTTGAATGGCGGCATTTTTAAAGGAAACTTTCGCTTCATTGTCACAATACTTAAATAAATAATATTTCACAATTATTGTTGAAATAAAAGACGTGCAGCAACACGTGATGGTAGAAATGTTAATCAAATAATATCTAAATCTTGAAGAACTTCCACTCTTTGTATATTATTTATATAATTTTTTGTACAGAAGGTGGGAAAGCAATATCTCTGCAGGAGGTCCAACATAAGATTTGCAGATGATACAACGCCAATCAGGGGTTTCTAGCAGTTTCTATCAATACCTCAGCGGGGTGGCAAAAGGGCAAAAAATATATTTTTCAAACAGCGAAAAAATTGAGCAAATTAGGAGAAAAAAAATGAAATAGAGAAAAAATTAAAACATTGAACTGTTTTCAAAAACACACGGAAGAATTATTTAATAAGTCTTTACTTTGACTAATGTAAACATTGCCTCTACCTATCTCAAAACTAAGAAACTAAAGAGCCGCTACTGAGTACGAAACGTTAACAAACATGAGACATGATCTTGATTAATCTCTGCCATTTATTGTGGCAGTTGTCACGTGGCACAGTATATTATTTCAAATCAATTCGACCAGTAAACTGCTGCAAGAGAAGCACCTAACTCTTGAGAAAAGAGAGTATGTAAAAAACACAAGGAGTGGTATGGAATTTGAAAGAGGTTGACACTCAAGAGCTAGCTGAAGAAATCAATATTGAGCCAACTTTTAAACCATAAATAAGAAGATGGAAAAGAAAATTGTTCGCTAAGAAATCAGAAGATGAACCCGTCGCTGATCCCAAGGAGAAGTTCAGAGTAAATTACTATGTTGCAATATTGGAAACGACAATTAGTTCTTCAGACATATCAAGAAAACACGATGAAAAATAATTATATATATATCAGTACAAAAAAAAAGAATACGGTTAGTATTTACAAAATTGTGTCCTTATTGGGTACGTTATCATTCATATGGATTTATGGTATTGATATGTTCAGTAAATTCCGTTCCGTTTTGTATTTTAATTATTCAAGTGTACTCTTTTGTCTCTCGATTAAGAATAGTTAATTATTAATTCAGCGGGCCGATTGAATACCGATTATCGTAAACAATTACTACATACATAAGTATTTCACAATAATTCGTAGCTCACGCGGCGCGCTTATTACCTCTACTGCGGCGGTACTACCGAATCCTTTTCGGACAATGTTTTTTGCTCGATAAATAATAGTTAGTTAATAAGTTTAGCGGATGACCCGAGGCAGCAGGCATGCCTACATTCTCCAGCGGGGCTACCTGCGCGCCGGCGGAACCAGTTACCGCGGAACCGGGTGTACATTGGACGCGACCAGTTCTCGCGGTGCGGATATAGCGACGATAAGACGTCAAATTGCAACTTAATTAATAATCAATAACGTCTAGTATTTATTGATCGCGGCGCGATTCACACGGACAAATATATCGCAATCAAGTCTCGACAAAAAGTGGAGCAAATTGCAGATTTACTAAATACTAACTAACCAGTCGGCGGCGCTCTGACAAATGGTCACCCGACGACCAAAACCGAAAGGGAAACACGTCAAGTTTATATTTCATATCGCGCGACACTTAAATTTCACTCATTTCTTATATTTAATCCCCCGGGGCCTCTGCGCTTGAATTGCGAAACCATTCGAACACACGCTAGACTGGGAACTCCCACCGAAAATATTAAGACTACTCAATAAACACGGTCTGCAAACGAAATTTAAAAAAATAAACCATCGAAATTATGACACGTAAGCCTTAAAACATTATAAACTGACGAGGTTCATTTTGAATACAAATAAATAGCCGAAACAGGTACATTGGGAGCTTGAATTTTAGATTAGATTCCTAGGATTAGCCCCGTTGTAATAATAAATCGGTTCATAACAAGATTCTGCTTCTGATCAGAATTTAATTGTAAAAGAGATTCATCGGTGGAGATCTCAGTAGCAGTAGCGGCGATGTGTGATGTCCTTTTGTTGTGTGTACCTTATTTGTTCGACAGCCCGGCTAGCGCGCGAAGCCGTGGTCAAGAGGCAGGGGGCAGGGGCCAGCGAAGAGGGGAAGAAAAGTCTTGCGGAAGTTGTAAATTTGGTTTCGAGCAGGTGTCCCGCGCGCCTGCGCAGTGCTCCAGCTCCCGACCGACAAACGGGTCCTTACGACACCACCGTCAAACAAACGTGCATGGCTATTCATAAATATATTATGCATTATTAAATTAATCCACTGCCACTTTGCCTCCTCACTTCTGTGTCGTGTTACTGCTATAGACATCAGTAAGAATACAGAATAGTCTAATTATATCTAGGGCTGTGCTAACAATACATAATAATAAAAAGTTTACACTTAAATAAAAGTATACATACCTATCTGTAAAACATTTCATTTGTTAAAATGCCTGAAAGATTTTAAGAATTTCATATGGCACTTATTTTTGATGTAATATTAATAACTCTGTAGGCGACTTGAATTACAGATTACATTGGTAAGATTCTCATCAATTTACTTAATATATACAGTATGTACAATAGTAGCATACCAAAAGACAATTTATCTTATATTTGAAACTCTGAAAGGCGTGCGATTGATGCGGTTATTTTTTTTAAATAATTTTATAATAAATACTAATTTAATGTATTAATATTATAAATATATACATATAAAATCAATTTAGTCAAAAAAAATTGTTTTTACGCTATCGGGATTCGAACCTGAATCTCTATTTCCAATCCGGGAAAGTATACTACCAATTGTGTTATAGCGCCAGTATTTTTCGTGACAAATTTTCGAACCTACACTTACACTTTTGTTACACTTTTTTCTTATTTATAATTAATACATTAAATTAGTATTTTAAAATATCACAGACCTATGTTCTGAATAATTACAACTTCACAATAAGAATGTGTTCTCTTAATAGTTTTATAATGATTGCAAAATTAAAATATTATCAAATGCTCATTTCACAAAGCTCGGAATGAGGATATTTCGGAATTATTAGAGATATTTTTGTACAAAGTTTCCGAAAATATATATTATTGAACAGTAAAATATTTTTCAGTAAAACATAAATTTTCGTAATATTTATCTTTCTAATTTGAATGAAATAACACTACAACAGCATGAAAAAAACTGGATACTTTAACACAGATGGCAGTCTAGCAAAGTAGCCAGGACAATCCTGTATTTATCAGAGGTGGAGTTTACTCCATCCCACACAATAAACTACGAGTATTACTTAATAGAAATTAAATTATATCTTATGTTTATCATGTTATATTATAATGTATTCACCTATGTTACAACAAAAACATGTATGTCAATAAAGTTTCATAAATAAATAAATTAGATTAAATAAAACACAATCACTCTGTATAAAATCACGATTTTTTTTAACTGGTTTCGCTTAGCTCAAACTAACAATAAATACAACTTGAGCTAAGGGAAACGGGTTGGCGTTTAATAAAACTCGAGGTTTTATACAAAGAGATCTAATATGTCAAACCACGAAATGATTGCTTTCTACGAATATATAATTAAATAATTATTAATGAGATCAAATACATTAATAATTATACGATATACCTGATTGCACAGGTACGAAAATAATACATTCAATTTATTTTTTGTAACCTTTAAATGTACATAAAGACTGAGGACCTCCCTCCGAACCCGAGTTAAATGAAGATACCCCGAGCGTAAGGATTAATACTGAAGCCGAGGATTAATAAGAAAAAACACCTGCCTTTGGTAATTTCATTGCGATAGGTCAGCTAACTACCGTTCGGTTGTAATAACACCCCTTGACGAACCACCCCAGCTGAATCTAGCCGGTGTAATAGGTATTACGTGGGCTGTACACTTCTTTGTCTTTCTTAAATTACCTATAATTACCTACATTCAGCTGATCGAATAAATACATTGTTACATACTTAATAATGTCAACTTTCATAATACCTTTGCGTTTACTTTTATATAGGTCGTCCGCGTGGCGTGCGCGCGCTCCGCATTACAATTAATGTTATGCAAAACGATTATAACAAAAAATAATGCGTGTAAATAATGTGAAATAATCGAAAAGTATTTTAATTGTTTTAAAAATGCTTTTTGATGTGCACTGCCTGCTGTGCGAATTATTTGATCAGGTTCGCTGTTTACAGAAATATGTTCGTGTTCAGCTTCAGAACACTCCGCAAAAAGCGAATTAAGAGTCAAACTGGTGTTTTAATTATTCAGAATAATAGCTTGTGTGTGGGGGGAGTTATACAATTACAACAGATTTCGTATTGATATAAAAATCGATTAATTATTGGAAGATCCTATTTCGTCCGCAAGGAAGAATAAAGTCTGAAAGAATGTACGACAGATATACAACAGTTTTGCAGATACGAGGAATTTTTTTTGGAAAAAATTGCAGTATGTAGGCAGCCGTAATAAATAATATGGGTATTTTGAGTGCACCTGTCTACAGGTGGACCTCTACAACTACCGGATTCTTAAAGAATCAAAATGATGAAAGTAGGGTGTGAAAACAAACCAATACGCAAAAGGAGATCGAGGAATTGTTATTTTATTTTTAATTATGTTAATATTCGTGTTAATTTTAGAATTTTTAGTATATTTCCTAAAAAATTTGAGTACGAAATTTCGATGTCGACTTTTGTCACCTAAAATTCTAATACAGTAATACCCCGACTTACGCGAACTCAGAATTACACGGTTCGTTTTGCTACACTGCCGCTAGACGTTGACCGTTGACAACACATATTCAGTGTTTCTCTTACTGTGATACGCATTGGATGTGTTTCACGAGCTGTTGGATTCCCTTAGTCAGGAGCTAACAATCGATGAACTCATAGAGATGCGTAAGCAAAACGACAATGAAGACACTTCAGACCCAATTCCACCAGAAAAGCGCATGACAATTGCAAGCTTGACAGAAAGTCTCAGCTCAATTGACTCATCATCAAAATTGACTCCAACGTAGAATGCGTTATAGTTACAAAGCAAGGAATAAAAAAATATTAGCTTGTTACGAAGAAATTCTGAATGAAAAAAAGAAGGCATTGTGTTGTCAGACGAATTTGTTAGATTTTATGAAGCCATCGATATCGAAATGACTTTTTTACGTAAAACTTTTATTTTTTAAATATTTTGTATATTAATACGTATCAAGAACTGCAGTTTTATTAAATAGTTTTCTTCTAAACTTGTGTTTTTGTTAGTCCTCTGTCCTAATTAAACAAAATTGTATGTATTTTATATATATATATATATAAATACACCCAGCTGGACTGTGCGGAGATATAAAAATATATTACGTTAAAATTGTAATCATATATTTTATTTTATATAAGAAATAGAAGTATTACTAATATTTCTCGTTTGTTGCAGATGAGTAATCGGTAATACCTGTAGATACCTGCTGAGTTACAGTATCTTTAAAAACCTTGCTAAAGCATTTTATAGACATAAATGATATGTCTATAAAATTTTATTTGCTTTCAACGACTATTTATGTTTATCTTAAATAATATAGGTATATGTATGTTTTATACATATGATATTTTAAATAACTAGTGACTATTATAACATTACACTACCTGTTATCTGCCGCTTTGTTATTATCTCCTTGCCACTCAGTCTATTGATTCAGTTTATACTGTTTTTTTTTGTTCTCGTTTTAATACGTACATTTACGTTCATTGTTTTTATATGGTCCATCTGGTTAGTTTAGGTTAGGTTAGTACATTTTTTTTGTTCGTAAATATTACAAATTGTATTAAAAAATGGATTAACACACCAACAAGAGCTCACCATATATAGTAATCTCACATAACAGGAAAGATCGCATTATTTGAATGAATATATGAAATCCTTTGACCCCTTGTCTATAGAAACTACCCACCAATCTATTGTGTATTCATTTTTGTATGTTTCAAAGGGTTTATGATTCGATGCCTCGCAGGGTTATTTATTAGATAGAAGACGCCAGAATTAACAATTCATTTTTATTAAATTTTCGACACATTGATACAACTTATATATTATTAAGGAGAGCACATTCTTATCGTGAAGTTGTAATTATTCAGAACATGATATTTTAAATACTAATTAAATGTATTAATTAAAAATATATACATATAAAATCAATTTTATCGAAAAATATTGTTGTTGCTACCTGGATTCGAACCTAGATCTCTTCCAATCGATTTACTCAAAGGTATTTGAGATTGCGTAAAAACAAAGAAGATGGCTTTCAAATAATGGAACGATAGATGTATTAATTTGAAAAGCGTAACATTTAGTTACGAAAATTTGTCGTCAATCCACTGTGTTGATACAGCATAATCGGATAATGCACAGTCCCCGAATTGGAAGATATCCAGGTATATCTTTCTAATTAATACATTTAATTTGTATTTTTAAAAAAAAATTTCATGGGTGAAAAAACCAAATTCCGCTAAAGAAATCGCAATATGAATATTCAAAACAATGAACCTCGATATCTCAGTTTGACGTAAATGTCAGATGATACCGTGTCATTACAAAGAAATGATTTGTCGTTAGCAATATTTACCATTTGACACTCAAATAAATCTGTTTGCTTGGCATCGAAAGCATGTACACGCACACGCCGAATAATCACAATTTATCAATAAATATTTTGTTGAGTGCCATCTGTGCACAAGACTGGACAGTCACAATATGCGTACAATAAATTACAGCATAGTGTTATATTTTGTTACGCGTAACGCTAAACAACCACAGGTCGGTCACACTCGATACGAGTAACTTCTAGAAGGTGCAAAGACAAATGCGATTCCAGGAAGAATATTAATATGTAGAAAGCCATCTTGACTATGTTACTCTCTTCGCTTTCATTTCGATACCGCATTGTTCGCCGCATCACGATTGACTTGAACACGTATAGAGCAATGTCGATTACTGTTTTAATATCGTGGCATTTCTTTGTGAATAATGTCACACATCAAAGCGTAAGACAGGAACATGGCTACTAATTGAAATCAAAGGTCTATCTGTAATCTCCTCGTGACATTTCTGGATCTTAACGCCACACAAACTGGTTTACACTATTAGTTCAAATTCTTAAAACCAGCTGCACCGATTAACATTTGTAAGAAAGTGAGTCTTGTTCTATATTTTTGCGAGACGTTCATTTCTCATTAAAATTGTTTGTTTTTAAATACAACGGTTAATAAAAAGTAATATTGATAAAAATATCTATGTATTAAATATAAAATAATATATTTCGACAATTTAACATTTTCGTATATTATGTGATTTGAGAGGTAGGATTTATTATGTCAATACAATACAAATTAAATTAATCAATTAGAAAGATGTACAGAAAAAATCTATTTTTTGTAAAAATATTTAGTTGCTACTGGGATTCGAACCTTGACCTCTTCCTACCCGGGGAAGCGCGTTCACCATTTCGCTATAGCAATCGAATACATTTTCGACAAATTTTGAATTAATATTCTGTAAATCTTTCCAATTGATATTTTGTCTGAAAATAATCATCCTTATCATCATCAGCAGCAGTTTTCTATCCACTGCTGGATGAAGGCCTCCCTAAGTCTCCCACTTTTCTCAGTTCGCCTCCACGTATTTCCGCAGATTTCATCGATTTAGCGGGTTTTAAAGCCTCTTTACATCATTGGTTTATTTATTTAATTATCTATGTAATACATATGTATGTGTTTGATCTGTGCCCGTCTCACTAGAAAAAGACGGTGTTTGTCCGTTCTTCGAGCGATGTGACCTGCTTATTGCCATTTCATTTTCTTGGCGCAGGTATTCTATTATATCGATTACTCTTATCAGCATGTTTCTTTCCATGTCCCTTAGTGTTTCTCTAACTCTTTGTACAAGAATGGAAGATCACTTTTGAAAATCACGTTCTAGCATCCGAGTGCCCAGCCCAGCTTTCATTTATATCGTATTTTTACAAGTTTAAGTCGCACTTTTTTCCCAATTTAAAAAAAATAAATAAACCTGTGACTTATTACACTACAAGTCAAATTTGCAAATTATAAAATATTCACACATTGCTAATGTACTTGAAAAACGTGTTCACTTTTTCATCTTTTGTCCTATCTATGATAAACGACTATGGACTGACGTGACACTAGATACTAGTATCGAGCGTGACGCGTGACAACAACTGCAAGTTAATATTTGACACCAACGAGAAAAATTAGAAGAGCCAGTGTCAAACTTGTCTGTGAGTGGGTTTTACATGCTTGGTAGAGTATCAAAATAGAAGTCACTGTGTAGTCATTCAAGAATACAGGAATTTCAAACGTGCTGGATGGGAATGAAGATAATTCAATTTATGAAAAAAGTGCCAATTCAGACATTGACAGTTTTCAGTAATATTTTTCAATAAAAACTTTTTTCAAAAAATTTTATGTTTAAATTTAGAGTACGACACATACTCGTAAAAATACGGTACATATTTTTTATATTCATAACTGATTATGTTTACATATAGTTTAGCAATACCTAGTTTGCATAGGGCATCTGGAATATACTTTTTTTATAGAAACTCGAGGGAAACAACTAGCTACTGAAAAACGTCTAGTTTCGAGGCTAGACGTATGTATTGTGTATCGTGTAATAGTTCCATCGCGACGGGGCATCCTTGATGGGAACAATTTAAAAAATAACACTTAAAAGTGCTTTAGTATTACGTGAGTTTATTAACCCGAGATTTCAAAAAGTGACATTGATATGTTTTGTTTAACTGAAAATGGGGCATTTACAATGGCCAGTTTGTGACGGGGTCCGCTTCAAACATAGTAAGTCGGATCTTCTAGTGTTTCATTTTTTATTGGGCCAAACCGGTTGTCGGCTATCGGTCACTCGGCGTTCTTTCTTATTCTCTTAACCAGAAACGTTGAGACATGATTAATTGATATATTTATAATATTACGTGACAATGATCGAGGAATTGTGACCACAGCTGATGGGATTTGCGCTCTACGAAGAACATCACTTCGTCTATAATTATTAACGGAATTAATTAATTATGTATATAAATAAAGTGGATTTCTATTTATACCTATACATAATTTACATATAATCTGTTTTGTTTTGAGCATGGTGAAAAATTTCAACCCACTTAAATCCCTTCAAATCACGGCGGTAGTTTGTAGTAATTTATAATATAATTAGATAATTTGGTCATTCTATAAATTGTATCAATTAAAACAAGGGTTCGGCGTAATTTTTTAAAGCTTATTAACTTCAAACTATTCATATCCGTTAAACAAATTAAATACATTTTTAATGAGCTAACTAACATGTTGTGTAAAAGAACTCCGAGTGATTTAATATTTTTATGCAAAATAGTAAATGACAAGCTGAACGTTCTCATTGACTGAATTGATTTCGCACCATGTACTCGAAGTGTTAAGTCGTTGGCGCTGTTTCATGTAAATATTCCAAAAATAAATAATAATTTTATTAACTCACATTAGTGTACATTTCATAGGCTCGAGAACGAATTCAATCAATCAAGTGTAATATTTCTAATGATACATTGAGACAATGGTATCATTGATTAAGATGTTTAATTAGTTCTGCGTTTAACTTTAATCCCGTCGACAATTTTTGCCTACATGCTGCGAATGAAGATATCGACTCTTCCTGCTTAAAGCATCGTAAGTAAAAAAATAACATTTTTAATCATTATAGTATTTGATACATTTTTAAATGGTTGTAATTTTCAAAATATGTATTATGTTTATAAATATGAATTAATTAGAAATATATACATATAAAATCAATTTTATCGAACAATATTGTTGTTGCGCCACCGGGTTTCGAACCTAGATCTCTTTCCAAACCGGGGAAGGTACATTATCCAACTATGCTACAGCGACAATATTTTTAGCGACAAATTTTCGAACTTATATAACGATTTTAACGATTAAATGTATTAATATCAAAAAAGGTAACATATAAGTTCGAAAATTTGTCGCTAAAAATATTGTCGCTGTTGGATAATGCACCTTCCCCGGTTTGGAAAGATATCCAGGTTCGAATCCCGGTGGCGCAACAACAAATTTTTTCGATTATCTTGACTTTATATGAATATCTTTCTAATTAATATATTTAATTCATATTTAAAATATCACAGACCTACGTTTTGAATAATTACAACTTCACAATAAGAATGTGTTCTCCTAATATTATGTTATAAAATACAATATATTTTTAAAAAATCTGCCAAGTTTCAAATACATGCGAAATACTGGAATGATTAAAATTGTCATTTTTTACTTACGATGCTTTACGTAAGAGGGATCGGCATTTATGTAGTGAATGCCTAAAACGGCGTAGATATGCAAGTAATATTAAAAAATATATTAAGATATTTATAATCTATTTTCTGGCTTATATTATATATTTGTGTCGAAGTTTGACCATGCAATATATGTATTTTATTTTTTCACGTTGTTATCATACATTTTTAATAGATCGTCTACGTAACAAACTTAGAAAAGATTTATCTAATTATTATTATATACAGCTTCAAGTTTAACATCTTATGTAACAATTGCAATATCAATCGGAAACATTTGATAAACGAAATGAAATTGGAAAGATTCTCTTGTGAGTGACTTTGATGTTGTTCAATTGTTTGATTTTATTAATCTGGCATCTTTGACATTCAAGAATGTGTTAGGCTGCTCCGGGCGATGCCGCCACATATTTACATATTCCATCCGAGGCATACCACAATTGTTACGGTTTGTCTACTTTCTGATAAAATACAACACTGGACACCGAATTAGCATACTGGTTTACACCTCGCCCGTACAATTAACTGCTCCAAATCTGTTAGCTCTTTTCCAATTGCGATTTCGAGCGGTAATAAATCATATTTTTTCGGGCTGATGTTTAATTTATTAATAAAATATTTCTTTCGAGAAAACACTATTGTGTTATGTACACTCTGTCAAGATAAACGCGGGGAATATTATTTATTAGAGGTAAACTGTGTGTTAATGATTTTTATCTGATTTGTAGCGAGTTATTGAGTCGTGCGTGGGCGCTCTCCGCTTAATATTATATTATATAAAACGTTAATTTTATTAACACCGTCGCAGCGGACACATTTCAACATCAGCCTAATATCTGTATTGAAATAATAATTATTGTAATGTTACTTTTTTCCACCCGCGTCGGCTCGATCAGCTGGCCGCCGATGGGTCCGATGTCAGCAGGCGCGGCGTGTTGCAGCGCGAACTTTTTTCTGCACTGTTTATAGATATTCTGAAATAAGTTACACGAGGACCGAACAAGGTGGACAAGGAAGAAATGTTAGGTCGCGAGGCGGCCGGCGAGGCTGAAGCCGCGCGCGGTGCCGCGGACTGCGAGTGAAGCGGACTGCTCGGTCCGTCAGTGTACCGGTTCGACTTTTTTCCTCTCGAATAACAAGTATCCGATCGCGTTTACCGAACTATAAATCAAATTATAATGTCACACGATACTGTTGTTGAGCCTCGTTCGGTCTGCGCGACGCTCCCGCCGACCGCGCCCGGCACCTAGTCGAATAGTTCTGTTTCACGGGCCCACTGCGAAGGCTCGCAGTCTCGTGATCTATCATTTGTCGTTAGACGGTCGCGTATAGCGACTCGGCGGTGAATTCTGACGCTCGGAGTCCGAGTTAATGGATCGCATCCAGCCTCCCGGCCGAGCTCGGCGGTTCCCATTTCTAACTTGAGTCACACGGAATGATAATATTAATTACCGATAGAACGTATCGCCGGCTGCGCGCAAAAACGGACCGAAAAAATCCTGATGATTCAATCGTGAGCAGAGCGAGGTGACGCGTAATTACGGAGCAAATGCGAGCGAGCGAGGCAGGAACGCGTCCGGGATGCCTTCACGCACTCTCCCCCCGGAATACCGATGGAAGTAAAGCCATTTTTTCACTCTAATGTTTAGATCGCATATGAATACCGCTCGCATGCCTGCCTTCTCGTAAATAAAGAGTATCGTCAAAAAACAATGCGTTCGTACATCATAAAATGTTTTAAATGAACATAAATAAAAGTAGTTTGCATCCGCCGCCGAGGGCTCGCAGTGGACAGGAGCAGTCCGCAATAAAACAGCGCGAGGTGAGTGTCGCGCGCCGCTCGATCACCGCCCGAATAAAACATGCGGAATCGGAACAACTGTCCGCGAACATCGGGAACACCGGGAACAATAGGCCGGTGACGTGCAACCCCCCAGTCTGGAGCTTTACAAGCGCAGCGACATAAAGAGCTGCCTTTTTGGGCCCCCTTTTTTCCTAGCGTTTTGGATGGCCGTTGTTATTTAGTGTCACGCGGCCCCATACATTATTTATGGCGGAATACGGGCGATCCGAGTTCTGCGCGGTCGGTTTAGCTGCTCATTTTTTACCCAGCCTCGCGCCGCGACGCGCGCACCCGAGGGCGCTCGGCCAGATCTTCATCCTTCTAATTATTCGCTCGCGGACCGGGAGACCCCTGGCCCCGCGCGACACCGGAACGGCTTCCGAGACGGGAACGCCGACATCGAGAAATCAAACTCGACGGCGCCCTAATGCGGATACGAAGCGTCGCTATCAGCTAATATGATACAGTAAGAATTAAAAGCTTAGTTTAATTAGGCGACGCTTCAGATAGGGTGCTGGAGGGATGGGGGTGGGGGTGCTCTTAATCATATTTCGCGTGACGCGGAAGACGTCATCAATCACGGCCGAGCGCTGATCCTTATAACGGGACCCGAGGATCGCGTCTCCCCTCCCCCTCCGGGCCCGCTCCGCGCCCCCCGGTGAAGGAATTTATTGAGTGGTGTTCGACCCAAAATTGGTTCACTTTTTTACCGGACAGTAGCCATAAATCGTCGACGGCCGTCCGACGCCGGTCCGCTTGTCGCGAAACTCGATCCCTCGGTGATCGCGGGGTGTAGAAACGTAGCAGAAGGCGGGTCGGCCGATCGTGTCCGGGGACATGGATGGCACGGGGCCCTCCATCGATACGGGCGACCGACAAAAAGACGCGGTGGAAAAATAACTATTGCCACAAAAGGACGGCAATTTTTAAATCGTGAGATCGAATGGCAACGAGTCCCGGGTGATTACATAGTTTAATTGGAAAAGTACCTGCCGTGCCCGTATAAAGCCGAAATCTCCCGCAATGACGCGGCAGAACTTCACTTTTGAAAGCATCCTCTCGACTCTGCCAGAGGACTCGAGCGATAAAGTGATAGACTTAAATTGTTATGATAATTCAGAAGTCTCCTCGTGTTGCGCGCATTGTTACTGAAGAATGATTTGATCGCCGTAAAAACGAACACCATAGGCGGGTGCATAAGTGGGCATTAAATTCAATCCGAAGCGAGGGGCATTCTTCAAATAACAGCCTTTTAAAATGTTAAGCCCGCCTTACACTTGTCGCGTCCCTGTCCCCGGCTAACGAGCCCCGCACACAATGGGGCTTTTAGCGTCAGGCTCCCGGGAATCAATCACCGGCCGCTGAGGTCGCTTCTCGGAACTAACTGAGCCACCATAATAAAGGTGTCAATTAGATTTCATTTCGAATCGTATTATATTTCCACGTACGGATAACTTTCTGCTCCAATCATTTATAATCGACGAATTTGCACTAAATGTATTGCATTTAAACCTAAATCATGTTTTCAAAAAGCGACCAACTTTAATACCGTCACGTGATCACACGATATTATTAAAATATTAATTTTTGATACTTACTGTTATACTTACTGAAATATACGTTTTTCATACCGATACGTCTCAATTTTAATTGACTTATTTTGAAACCGGTCCTTTATATATATTTATCTTAATTGTATATATCTCAAATTAGTTGTTTTGTATTATAGATTACAATTAATGTTATTCACAAGAAAACACTGTCTACCCAGGCACGGATCTCGGTCCGACGAAGTGGGCCGGGGTGCGTAGAAATCGTGTGACAAATGTATAAAAAATAAATAAGTGAAAATAACGTTTTATACAAAAAATATATATACATTGTCCTTTATTGTATAGCGGGTCTGACATTAATAATTTCCGAACAGCTTCGTGGGAACCCTCCGTTGTATCGATCCTGGGATAGGCTGCCGGGTAGGTGTCACCGATATTCGGTATCGCCGCTACGACAACCGTACGCCTGTTTTTATATACAGGTGTAGACACATGCCCCTGTTGGGATGCCCAGAGTGGGTGTGCAGTCGTGAAACAAGTTTGCTCTCTAAATAATGCACACAACATTCTGGATAAATAATTCCCATTTCCAAAAATGAAAATAACGATTTGTTAATTTTAAAAAACATAGATAATTGTAGAAAACTATAAACAGTTGAGGTTTATACAAACAGTTTATACGAAAATGGCGCTATACAAATTATCCATTATTATTTATTATTATTATTAAGAGAGTGTGTACTCACTGATAACAATGGTTGTAGGAAATCTAATTGTTTATTTATTCAGTGGCGGCTTTCAGCAAGTAAGAATATTTATATATTGTATGACAGAATGCCCGCCTTTGCCACCACTGGCAATCGGGTGTCCGACGGTCTTTAAAACATTTTAAAGATCGTTGCGAACACCTGATTTCAATGTTCAAACTATATTCGATTCAAGTGTTCTACAACAGTACAACTTAACAAATTAATGCGTCTACCGTTCCGGCGATGACGCGACACACGTGCGCCGCCTGGGGACAGATTGGCAATACAGAGTGTGCGTGGATTTTTTTGACGAAACAAAATAATAGATTGCAATGAAAAGCTTTCGTGTTTATTTATTTTTTATAAAAATGCATCATATTTTGTAATATATGAATAGTAGCGGTGTGAAATTCAATACTTTAAAATAAGCTGCGAAATAAATCGAAATTAAATATGAATCTCATTATATTCTTCACTTTAATATATCATAATATTATGTTAAATTAATATACAAGGTGTAACAGACCTAGCCCACAATACTTCATACATAAATACCTGAATAAATTACGAGTCGAAAATGTTCAACGAATATGTGCCTAATCTCAACCATGACACAGATATAAGCATTTTAAAAAAAAAACGCAATAATGCGATTATTTCGATTAATTGAAATATTTTATTTACTCAAAATTATATATTGAATACAAAAAATTAAAAGTCATCAAATTTTGAGCGGCTAGACTATTTTTTGTTAGATGTTTTAGGGCCCGAAGCAAAGGTATATAATAATAATTATAAGTGCGTAGATTACAACGATTTGTAAAAAATTCATACAATAATATTTTCCGTAACAGTGCAGAGTTTGCATATATTCCTCGAACCAACCTTCAGGTAACCGCCTATAAAATATTGTGGACTAGGGATCTGTTGCACCTTGTATGATTAGGCTTTTAGAGTTTATTTCAATATACTGACTGCACGCACCTAATGGACAGACACAATTCTATAATTCGTGTGTTTTCAGTAATTCATCCTATGGGTAGCAAGTTCTCAACGTTTGAAACACAGCGGCTGTGTCATCTCGACGCGCGGTGGGTGAACACTTAATGGCCGGCAGTTCTCGTGGCTAAGCCCGGCCGTGACAGTTCTCCGTCGCGCGGCCAGCCTGAAGTAGCCCTGTGTTCACTGAAAAATGATTATCCGTAATCACGAGTGAAACGTTTTCCGTAACAGCGTCCCGGGTGCACGGGACCGCTGGCCCGGGGTCCTACAAGCCCCGGCCGCCCGGCTCCGCTCCGGCAGACACTCGTCTTATTATTGCCCGCTGTGACGCGGCCTTATACGTGTAAAAGATTTTTATTGACGTATCAATTTGTAATGCTCATCAACATAATTATTTTCTCCAGGGGCGTAATTTTGAAACTGGTTGCGTCGCCGCGATCGTTGGATGAATCTGAAATTCCGACGGTGCATCGGCGAACGAACGACCGACTACTGGTTTACTGTCACCTCTCAGACCCTCATTTCCTTGCGCTGTAAACTTGAAATGTGAGCTAGGTACATGTGTGATTGTATGTAACACAAAATGTAATGACTAAGAAAGCGAGCCCAGTAGTTTATACAAATATTACATAAATATGAATTAAATATATTAATTATAAAGATATACATATAAAATCAATTTTATCGAAAAATATTATTGTTGCGCCACCGGGATTCGAACCTGGATCTCTTTCCTAACCGGGGAAGGTGCTTTATCCAACTAAGCTACAGCGACATTATTTTTAGCGACAATTTTCGACGCTATATGTTACCTTTTTGATATTAATACATTTAATCGTTCCATCATTTGACAGAGCCATCTACCTTATTTTTACAGAATCTCAAATACCTTTGAGTAAACTGATAGCAGACGCCAGAATTATCAATTAATTTTTATTAAATTTTGGACACATTGATACAACTTTAGGTTAGGAAAGAGATCCAGGTTCGAATCCCGGTGGCGCAACAACAATATTTTTCGATAAAATTGATTTTATATGTATATCTTTATAATTAATATATTTAATTCATATTTAAAATATCACAGACCTATGTTCTGAATAATTACAACTTCACAATCAGAATGTGTTCTCCTAAATATTACATAATTAAATTTACTAGACGTCCTCGAATTAACTTCGCAGCGCAGTGTTTGAAAATGATTGTCAGTTTTACAATTGATAAATATGTTTGTATATTATACACGCATTTTATCAAAAGCATATCAAATACTTATTTAATGTATTAATTATAAATATTGTCGAAAACTATTGTTTTTGCACTACCGGGATTCGAACCTGGATCTCTATTTCCAATCCGGAGAAGTACAATACCAATTGTGTTATAGCGCCAGTATTTTTCATGACAAATTTTCGAACCTATATATTACACTTTTTCAAATTAATACATCTGTCGTTCCATTATTTGAAAGCCATCTACATTGTTTTTACGGAATCTCAAATATCTTTGAGTAAACCGTCTGCAGACGCCAGAATTATCAATTCATTTTGAACACATCGATACAACTTATATTATTAAGGAGCATATCAATTTTAAAATCTTCGCTCTGGGTGTAAAATCTATTTCAGGCTGTTTTGTGTTTGACCCCTTCAACTAGAGCATGGTGTATATAGTGAAAGACACTTGTTAGTTCTGTAATAAATCATCTGTGTAAAAAATATTATACAGCAGTATTGATTACTGGTTTTTTCAATTTTACTTCATATAATAATCGTAAAATGTTTCGAACCGCACCATTACGCATTGACTTGTAAACATCACTTCGAACCGTAATAACAATGAATTTATAAATTTGATTGAATAGTAGGGGGGTTGAGCAGACGGTGTGAGAAGTGGGAAGGGGAGGGGGCTGGGAGGAGAGCCTTGAATATTTCATGGTGTTATGAAGTTGGCGCATCCCTTGAGCAATTTTCGAACAAACTCTCAAATTTGACTGTTAATTGCGTTAAATTTTAATTCAGAATATTTGGAGTATTTTTCGGCTAATAAAACTGCTTTGTTCACATAAATTATCTTCCTTTGTTATCGTTCAGTCTTTAATGAAATGAAGTGTGTTAATATTAAATATATTATTAATAGTTACATCAAAATCAATATTATTAAGGAGAACACATTATTATGTATTCTCCTGCATCAATGTGTCCGACATGAATTATTATTTCTGGCGTCTCTCATCTCAAAAGTATTTAAAATTCTGTAAAAATAAACAAAATGGCTCACAAATAATGGAACGATAGATGTATCAATTTGGAAAGTGTAACATGTTTGTTCGAAAATTTGTCGTCAATGCACTTAGCATAATCGGATATTGGAAGAGATCCAGGTTCGAATCCCGGCAGCAACAACAATATTTTTCGATAAAATTGATTTTATATGTATATATCTCTAATTAATACATTAAATTTGTATTTAAAATCAACAAAATATGACTGCAAATAAAACTGTCCAGTCAAAAGAGTAAAAGCGGGAATGTTTCATGAAATGTGCGCTGATGAGTAAATAAATATAAATATTTATTTTATATACATCAGTAACAATACGAACCAAATAAGGTTTTGTCCATCCACTGCATGTAATAATTTAAAACACTCGAATCGGGGAATGGAAAAATTTAAGTCCTATAAATATTTAAAGGAAAAGATAAAAAAACTGCTAAAATGCGAGTGGACACGCGGTTAGCTGCGAGGTGAGAAATAAATATCACCAAACGGGTAATTGATTCAAACGCAAACCACTTTTTCCACATCTCGAAACAAAGCCGTTGAAATGCACAATTTTTTGCCGCCACCGCTTACCATCACTGGCGAAACAAATTAAAATGTTCTGCTGGCCATTTAATCCTTAGGTTTTAATACAACTATCAACAATCCGGTTGCGCTTCCGACGATTATCATTTACAGCTTATCGTTCATGATATAGTATTAAAAGTTATAAAAAATATGTTAACATCTATAATTTTGAATTTTAAAATTATTTCATAACTCGAGAAACTAAAACGCCACGTCATTTTCTTCACGTACTACCGACTCTATTTGAAATGGAAGATACCACATGGGGTAAGATTAGGCTTTAGGCGTCTTGACTTATCTATCAAAAGCTGGGACCTGTCGTTCACAGATGGCGAAATGATTAAAAAATATGACTTTAATCCTTTCAAGTTTGCAAGACCCAAAATTGCGTATTAACACGCTTATAGCTTGAATTAACATACAAAGTTTGGCGTGTTAACGCGCTCATGTCATTTTAAAGGTTAAAAATTTCTAAAATGTTGTCATTCTCGTCAAGCATATAGAAAGAAACCTTATGGGTCTAGGTATTAAGATCACGTTAAAAAGTGAATAATATACCATTTGATCGAAGTTAGCAATGAATTTTTTCCGATAAATGTCAGATGCACAATAAAAAAAAATCTCTAGTGTCTCCTAGCGATCATTTCTCAAAGGTATTCACAATAAAAAGGTGATAGCGTTTAAAAAAATAGAATGTAAGATTTATCAATTCGAAAATAAATTCATAAGTGTGTCTACTATTTACGAGGCTAGCGTAGTACATTCGGTTATCGCACTTCCCCGGATAGAAAGAGAGCCTGGTTCAAATCCCGGTAGCAGCTAAAATATTTTTTCGTTAAATTGAGTTTATTTGTATGTATATCTTTCTATTTGATGCATTTAATTTACATGTCGTAACTATGTTCTGAAAAAACTATAACTTCACAAATAATAATGTGTTCTCTTTAAAATAAAAATATAATATTTTATTTATTTTTGTATCATTAGTGAGTGGATTATTAATATTGAGGCTCGCAAAGGCGCTAAGCATGGAACAATATTTGGATTTGGGATGGGATGGATTTGAGGTTTTACAAAGTTTATTGTGTTTGAATTTAGAACTATGATTTTGAGTGAGTTTTATTAATGAACCTCGAATCAAAATTGGCGTTACACTACGCGAGTTTCGAGTAAATTTTAAAAATTGAAATACATAGTTATCTTATATTCTGTGTTCCGAGTATAAAACAAGATTGTAGCGAAAACTATTTGAATTAAGGTGTTTTGTGTTCGTAGTTAATATTGAAGCTAGCAGCAATTAACACAGATAATTTTAAATACCTTTCAACATATTAATAATATAAAAAGAAATATTTTTGATACAACGATTTAATTTATAAAAATATGCGATAGATATGTAGTATCTATCAGATGTAATTTGACATGTATCTATTTTAATCAAATTTTGATATCCAGTGTGTTTCTTATCAGAATGTATCTTATCAGAGTGTACCTTGTAATGTGAAAGTCTAAGATGCGGATTTTAATACGAGAATATTATATTATTATAAATATTATAAAACATTTTTGCAATTTTTCTGATACAAATGAATTGTTGACGTTCGGTGCCCCCTATGACTCAACTCATTACGAAGGCAGAATCGGTAATGCACGAGTGGCAGTGGGCCGGTCCCCGTGTCAGGATAATTGTACCCTAGAAGGTGGGGCCGGCGACTACTGAAACTCTGTCAAACACTTCACGTTGCTGACCCCCCTCCCCACCTCACCCCGTCTCGCCGCTGCGCACTCATCCGTCACAAACTGTGTGTATATTGAAATTATATTTCAACCAAACCTGGAATAGTTTCCCCGCATAAATCCGAAAATGTTAAATAATGGAAAACCTTCCGTATATCAAATGATGTACATGTATGTAATACACCGTATGGTGATTTTATCATAAATTGTGTATAGCAACTTCTGGTGTTCTCAAACCTTTAAAAACAGTACAATTTTGATATTTAAACGATTAGATTTATGTGAACTATTCATATTGATTTTATAACACTACAAATCACTATACCGACGATTCGGTTAAGAGTGAAATATGTAAAAGTGACAAATTATTAATTCCGTTATTACATAGATTTGCAGATTTTCTTACATTTGTAATAAAATTAGTAATTAGAATTATTACTTTTCATAAAAAAACATTATTATTTATATATGTTACCTTCGTTTAATATATATGATACCTTACTTAAATATATACAATACCTTTATTGAATATACGTGATAACTTCGTAAATAATATACCTATATGATAACTTAAACATATGTTGAATAACAATAAATATAATACTATTCGGATTGTTGAATTAATGTTTGTTTATTTTTTTTTATTACAACTTTATTTTACATTCTCAGCCAAACTGCGTGGCAGTTTTCCGGCAAGGTTTCCCTTCAACTAAAGTAATTAACGTAGTAAATTAAAATAAACTAAAATTTTACAACGGTAACAATTTTGTTTTTTAAATGTAACACAATAGAGAAATCAAATAATTAGATATGAATGTATTCGCCGTTATATTTTAGTGTGTTCACTGACGTTTTTTTATTTTCCATAATGTTTAATAATTATTTACTGATTTTATTAAAAATTCTTGGCACAATACATTTTCTCGTTCTGTCACCGAACACATTGTTCGCGATCGATTCTCTCGTGGTTCGTCCCGAGGATCTGCTAGAATAGCTGTGGTGAGTGAGGGTCAGTATTCATATTTGCATTATTCATCATCTCTTCTAAAATCAAATTATATGTTACTTTTTTGCCAACTGGTAAAATTTTGCATATTGTAAATAATTTGTAATAATTATCATTATACAAACACTCTGTTATCTGCCATAAGTTTTAAAAATAACTGTTTAATTTTATCAGTATAAGTTTTATGTTAGTCTATAGCTACTCACACCATAAATGATAACCGAGCCGACCATCGCAAAGTACAGTGTGGCCCGAGAGGTGCATAACCTCAACATATAAAATAGCATGTGTTTCTCTCTAATCATTTATTTGTGTCCACAGTTTATTAGTACATAACGATTTGTAAAATAATTACAAAACCCCTCCCCTCGCTGGAGATTGAACGCTGGACGTGTAGAACACGACTATTAATCACCAACATCGGCTGGCCTATGGTCTTCGTCGTAAATTTGCTAATTTTATAACTCAATAACAAATTGAATATTTTCCGCGATCTCAGCGTGCGACCGGTGTAATACATTATGTAACATGTTTTGTCAAAATACACGCACCCAATTGGAAGTTAAGCAAATTTGATAACATTTGCATAAATCCGTCAGGAATTACAATATAAATTATCGTTTAGACACGTAATATTTCATGGCGTACTCTTATTATCATATTAATTTTAATACACAGTTATCAAATAAAACGTTCTTCATTCTGCCGGTGGCGAGGCTCGGACACACGTGATGAGCGCTGGCCGCGGGCTATATGACTTGTATAGGTACCACTATTTATTACCGACTCAAACAACCTGCGTTTTTATCACATGTGAACCTTAAATTAATTTTCGTATTCTCCGACTATTCTATTTTGTTTCGTCGCTGCCTAAATATATTTATGTTATTCAGAATTCTGGTTCCATTATTATTATTATTGTATCAAAATATGTCGTTATAATATTAATCAATGTCCTAAAATCTGAGTTAAAAATTACCCGAACAATGTATGATAATTTTATTACACTGGTGACGGTTTAATACTGGTTTTTCAACTAGGCGTAATTTAGTAGATGCTGAACATTGAATAACTTTCCGAGTTTTTTTCTCACATCGACGATATAAAAAATGCAATTTGCAATCGTGCGACTTTTAAATTGCACAAACCAGCGGCGTTATCAATCCGGAGCGTGGCAGAAATGGGCCAAGGCTGTCGAATATGAAATGCGTCAGCTGCGATTTCTTCGTGAGTGAACCCTCGGGAGAGCGGTGTTCGCGGCGGACGAGAATAGAGTGTTTAGTGTTGTGGTGGGGTCCTGTGATTGGAAACAATTTGGCTGTCGGCCGGCGGGCGCACGGCGAGGTGGCTACCGCATAATTTGTGGTTGCGGGAGTCAAAAACCCCACAACTAAATAAATCAACGGACCATAACAGGTGAGGCTCGCCCGGGGAAGCTTTAGAATGTTTTCATTTTGCTGCGATACTTTTATGTGGAAGGACTTTGTCCATCCTCGACTGACTACAGACGTGAAATTAAATCGGTGCATACACATAACCTATTATTTAACTAAATGCCATAACAGTAGTGCAAACAAATAAATATTATAAAAGTAGGTAATTTTTAAGAGAAGAATGAGTATTATTTATTCAGTGTACAATTAGGTGAAACCTACACATTATTAAAATAAAATTTACGAACTAATGAAAAAATCACCGTGGATCTCGAGCGACGCCTTTGTTTATCCTTATCTGCGCACTTAAAAAACTCCACGAAAATGACTTATCATAATACGTGAAAAATTCTCAATTACGAAACGGGCCATTGTTTCCGTTCACAATTGTTTTCTCTTAAGTGCCCGTCAATTCGCGTTTTTGAATGGAAAATCAAATATTTGCTCTCACATAAATTCGAAAAAAATTAACAAGTTAACAAACAATAAAATTATATGCAATTTGTTTCCAGTCGTACGGATAGATAGAGAAGTCGGCGCTGTTTTACAGAGGTCGTCTTTGTGGGAAGGTCGAGCTAGGATGGAATCCTGTCCGCGTGCATTGTACATATTAATGTTCAGAAATTATTTTGGCACTATTTGTTCGCACAATGTACGCAAATTCATTTATTTAAAAAATAAAAATTCTTCGAAACATTCATTGTTCTCTGCGCGAGTCATTTTCAAAGCAAACATTTTTGTTTCAAGCTAATTGCGGAGGTAAATCGGTTTGGAGAAGTAGCAGTGAAAGCGCACCTTAAAAATCACTTAACTAAACGAACGCACTTCCCGAAATCCTCGGTAATTATTGTGACTACTGTAAAATAACTCGGGCCGAGCAATTACGCGTTCGCCCGTATTGATTTATCGTTAACAAATTGCTCGACACTCGCCAACGCTCGCTTAGTGTGAATGCCTTCATTTGGTTTTCTAATAAGTATAATACGCCGTGATAAATGGAAGCCAACTTTCTATATATTTGTCGACCGGTTTGAACAGCGCAGTCGGATTCCGCGAGAACAACGGACAGATGAGAAATAACAGAGTATTAGAAACATTTTTCAATGCGAGTCCGTGGCCCGTTCACCGGTGTTACACGATTTTGCCGAATGCCGCCCCGCACGCCACGGAACCGTTCGATTATCGATCCATTAGACGCGAGGCCTTACAATACGCAGTAATAGCAATGTCAAACTGTGAAAACACACCTTTACGCTTTTATTAACCCGCTGTTTCCCCGGCTCGAGGCGTTTCATTTCGTCTTGCCACGTATCCGACAAATAAAGCTTTCGCATAAACAATCTTTAATTTTATCGTTATTTGAAGCGCGTAAACAATAATGCCTTCATATTACCGGTATTGAGTTTACGCCATTAAAAATAAAAATACAGCGTTTTTCTCGCTTTTTATCTGTATCGGGATTAAAATAATAATATTGTTAACAATAATGGTCGATTCTTTGTACACGAAGAGGTGTGCGAGTAATTAGTAACCGGATATCGGGTAAAACGGAGAAAGCTTTTCCCGACGTGGACTTTTAAATTGTCCATAAATAAATAAAAACCTCAATAATCTTGACTTGCCAACTTCTCCAGTGGAAGCCGATATTTGCCAGTTTTTCCGTACATTTTAATTATTTTCTGGAGAAGAATTTGCATACAGTCATGACAGGAATATTGGAGATGATTAAATGGCAGAAAGGATGTCCAGCGAGCCGCGAGCCCGGCTTCGAGTTTTTGCATATTCATCGAATACATCCAAGAGCCATCGTAATTCTGAATGCGTCCTTCGAGCCCATGAATTAGGACAAAATGACGTTAGAAATAAAAAACAAAAACAAATTTTATTTCAAATACTAATTAAACGTATTCATTAGAAAGATATACATGTAAAATCAATTTAATCGAAAAATATTGTTGTTGCGCCACCGGGATTCGAACCTGGATGTCTTTCCAAACCGGGGAAGGTGCATCATCCAACTATGCTACGGCGACATTATTTTTGATGACAAACTTTCGAACCTATATGTTACACTTTTTCAAATTAATATATGTATCGTTCCATTATTTGAAAGCCATCTACATTGTTTTTACGGAATCTCAAATACCTTTGAGTGAACCGATAGCGGACGCCAGAATTGACAATACATTTTTATTAAGTTTTTAGACACATTGATTAGGAGAATAATTACAACTTCACAATAAGAATGCGTTCTCTTAATAAATTTTATTTCAATTACAAAGGTGAAATGTTATTTAGAACGCGATAAAAAATGATATATTTTGCCATTCTGTTTCGTTTTACTGCGTAGCATCTTTAAAGTGACAAAATATTATGTTACCCCATTCAGCTGACATCGATAAAAAGCGAATGAAATAGTTTTGATATTCTAAAGGTTTTCATTCAATCCGCTCGCATTGTCTGCGGCGTCAGACACCCCCGGGACACCCCAGTCCGGGATGCGTTCTTTCTTCCGCAGACGGAGACGTCTCAAGTCCCACGCTTCGACACGGTATCATTTATTATCGAGGAAAATAGAAACACGTAGCGCTTAAACAACAAAACGGCAAATATACAATATTATTATCTCGGCTCTACTTTTGTCGGGTGATAAAGAGCGATTCTGAATAGTCTATTGAGGGAGTGCCCCGCGCGGCTGCGACAAGTCGCGCCCGGGTCGCCCCCGTCCGCCGCGACCCGACACCGAGGAGTGATTTATTCGGGGGACGGTCCGGGTTCGGGTCCCGGGGCATCCGCACCGAATGTAAATCTACTAAGGTAGCGATCACCCGGCCTAATGGCGTTCAGTCCGGTGGAATCCCGTTCCGTAAGAATTTGAACAATGGTGATATAAATAATATTTGTGATGTAATTAAAATGTTCACCGTCGCACCCGGGGGGCGTCATCAATCCTCGATACGGAAGGCAGCACAGCACAGCCACTGACACTGCTCTGAAATTTTACATGTCCGCATTCACAAAATGTGTATCCACACGAGTACCTGTTTGTTTTCTAGGGAGCCAATAGCCAATAGCCAATAGTTCTTATGTTTAAAAAAAACTTCTACGCGAGTCATGAATTTTTCCGTTTGTTTACAAAGTATTCGCCTAAGCCAGATGTATTTTATTTTTTATTTTATTGAGGCATTTTTACAGTGTAAACTTATTATAACTAACATAGTAATATTGAACATGTGATACTATTTATGAAAATCCACAGAAATGTTTAGGTGCAGAAGATAAATAAAAAGAAAAAAAGAGGGAGAAAGAGTGGGGTGGTTGCATCTATTGTTGCGCTAAAGAGAGAACAAGATGTGCTTACAGATAGAATGATTGGCCAAAATTGAAAATTGTGGTGGTTCATAAAAATAACCCTTTAAGTGTAGTAGAGCTAATGTTAAAAAAGTCAATTTCTCACGTATTTGCATGACCGGTGAATGAATTAATTTTATGTGGAAGAGTGCGGATTGCCGGGTCAATCTAGATGGTATGTGGAGAGATATTAATTCTAATTGGCTGGGACAGTCACTATGGCTTCGCAGTAGTTTGAAAAGAAGTATTCGGTCAGCACGTGTTCTTCGATGTTCTAGGGTTTTCATATTTTGGAAATTTACTGCATCTAAATAGAAGTTGAATGATAGATTAAATCTAACATTAAGATATCGAATAAATCTATTTTGTATTCGTTCTAATCTCGCTATATATGTTCTTTATATTCTAATCTCGCGATATACTTCAAAGATTTACATGTAATACGCAAACTAAACGAGTGTCGAGATATGCCTTTTTTTAAATTGTATATATTTATTCAGGAGTTCGAAAAAATCAAGATTATTGTTTTATTATTCATACAAAAAGAAATGAACAGTATATCAAAAATAAAATAATACCAAATGAAAAGTGTAAAAATGTACATTACGCCATTAGCCATGGAGCCCAAAAACACTAAATGTCGATGACAAGATATTTTGAGGTAATTACAAATAACATGTGAACTATTTTGTTGTTACAACACTTTTATATTAGCAAAATACCCGATTGTCATTGTTCTTGTGAAAAACGGTTTTAGCACGAAGACTTGTAACGCAAGATCGAGTCGGCGTATAACACTAGTGGCTTTTTTGTTGTTATTTTTATTGAATGTTTATGTTTATAAGAGATATCAACGAAATTATTGTTTTAAAAAAATGTTTTTTAAATTCTTTGTATTCCCAAAATCTAATTTATTAGATACGCAAGTTATGCGTGGTAATACAATCTGCTTGTATTTTTTCATAAAAACAAAAGATAGTAAATGTTATTGTAATATATTACAAAAACCTTAAAAGAGAGAAGCCAAGCATAGCACGGTAGGTACAACGGAATTAAATGGCTGCACAAAGGCCGGAGAAACAAGAGAGTTAAGTTATTAATCCTCCCTTTCATACAAAATGATGAAGTATTAGATCCGAGGAGTTGTCTTTATCCACGCTAACAATAAACACCACATAAATGCCCATATGGGAACGTAATAAAAGGACCGCATGAGAGACAGAGAGGTGAGATTGGCGCAGCCCCGGCGGTAATAAATAAGAGTGATAAAAAAGTGAATATATTTGAAATATTTTTTGCCCCCCCGCGGCTCCTTTCCAGCGGGGTGACGGATGACCACCGTCGGCAGCCACCAGCAGCTCCACACTCCGCGGCAGGAGCTGAGCTGCGACCTCTTCGGAGTCTTCACAGTCGTGCGCAAAACAGTGCGATCGGCTTGACTTGTTTGTGTGATTGAACAGGAACAAAATAGAATATTATTGCGAAGCAATCTCTTACTTGATAAACGGTCCGAAACAGACAATTACGATAATCTGAAAGGTGTTAAAATTGTACAATAAATTTATACTGTATACTGCTTTTAATATAATTTATAGACATGGCTTCAAGTAATTATTGTAATGCATATTCGTGTGTTTGGTCTAGAGCGAGACACTTGCGTAGTAACCAAATGGTCGAAGGTTCGAGCCTCGTCCCGGTACTCGGCCAAGTAAGTTAAATTTTATTAGCACAAGCTCTTAGCTTTGACTTAAAATAATAATAATATTTATCATTATTTAATATGCTCTTTAACGTTATAATAATTCACAGTAATTTACACTCAAACAAATACATAATTGTTAAGAAAAATTAAGAGAAATATGTCATTCTCTTTCTAATTAAAATGATTTTACTAGGCCAGAAATTAACCAATCGAAAAATTCTCTTTTAATTTTAAACAGGCAAAAACACAATTAAATAATAAACATTTATAACAATATATATTTTTATTATTTACCTGAGTAGTGTGTATTTGGCGCTCACTGTACATTACTCGGAATACGGGTTTAAGTTGACATTTTTTTATCTAAAGAATACCCGAGCCCGACTGGAGGAATCCCACTAACAATACATCCGTCAACCGAAAGAATTCGAGACAATATTGAAGTCCGCTTTCTGTCTCATAACTATTATCGAAAACAATTTATCTTGCGTTTAATGACAAAAGCCTTTTCAAAAGTAGTACACAAATGAAATAAAACAAAATCACTTATTAAACAAGCAATAATATTAGATTGATTTTATTTGATTACAATGAATGAACGAAAAAGAGACAATAAATTTATTTTTCATCAATTTAACCAAAAATATAATAACAGGCAAAAAAAAACACACAAAAGAAATTACGTTTATACAAAATAATATATAATGAAAGACGTTATATGGATTGTCAAAATTCTCGCACACAACCTACTACGTGAACTACATTGGCCTCGTTTTTCTGAAATAGTAGAATATAAATTATGTACATACAACATGGCGCCTCTGTACATTCAAGAGCTCTGCGTCCCGTACAACTTGAATGGTAGATGTCATACTCATAGGCCAGTCTCTAACTGTAGCCTTATCCACAAATCTTCCTTTAGAGAGGCCCAAAATTTTGAAAGTCTTTACCCGCGTAATACGGAACAGTGCATCAGAAAATCATATTCATATGTTTGCAAAACAATTTAATATACTAGCATAGTTCATTTGTACAAGTAATTATACGTTATCCATTATCAAATGTAAGAACCGGAAAAAATACATTTTTGTTGTAAAGTTATAATTTCAGAACATAGTTCTGTGAAATTTTTAATACATATTAAATTAGTCAACAAGAAAGATATTTCTAGCTCTCATGGAAAGCTGGCTCCTTGACCAGAAAATGACAACGACTACAGAATAGCTACTGAAATGCAGTATTTATATTTTATTTATACTCGTATATGTGTGAAGTTTTTTTTATATATATTGTGACATTATAAATAAGGGTCACGTTCAAAATTGCCCCGTCTCTTGGTTTTATTGCCAAGCACCTAGAAATAATAAATAATAGCCCTTACGTTGGTATCGAAAAAATGTAAAGATTGTTCACCGTGCGATTAGATTAACAAATTATAGTAAATTATGCACTAGTGATTGAATAATATAAAATATTTACGCTTTGGTTACACTGGATCGCACATAGTTACATGTTAGAAACACCGGTCGTGGCTATTGAACCGCGCTAATCTGACAGCTCTTCTCGGTGATTTGAAAAAGAACCATAGGCGGTGACCGTTTTTATAACCTTAAAAACAGATTGCTATACCAACGTAAGGGCAATTATTTGTGATTTTGAAGTGCTCGGTAATAAAACAAGAGACGGGCCAATTTCGAACTTGACCCTAATTTATAATGTCACAATATATATTTAAAAAATTCACACATATACTGAATTTCTCTGGTCAGCCAGCTTTCCGTGAGAGCGCCGCTTACACTAGAGAGTTGGTGCTGAGATCCAGCCGCAGCTCTACGCCAGCAACTCAATGTCTCAGAAGTGGAACGAATTCATGTACACGGCCTTCGGCAAACATTGTAGATGCGCTGCAATTACGCGCCAGCACGAACAGTATTCTGTACGAGTTGTTATACCAGAGCTCGCAAGTATAAATGCTGGTGAAGAATGATTTAAACAGGATCCTCTTCACCTCCTCACTGCATCGGTAGAAACGCCGTGACGGCATATTCTCACGAACGCTTAACTGTCTCCTCTGTCATTCTACATCACCATCCTCTTGTCCATCTTCATTGAATATATGGCCAAGGTACCTTACTTTATTTTGATCGCTCAGCTTCGTCCCGTCCAGCCAACGTATTAGAAAATATTTTTAAATAAAATCCAAAAAAATTGACATATTAAACAGCATTATAATGAAATCGCGTACAGGTGTTGAGAAAATTAATTAGCGAAACTAATGTAGAAAAATTCAGAAAAAACTCGTTTAATTTATGTACATGATTAGTATTATTATTTTTGTACGTCATAAAATTGACTTACGAGCAGCTGTAATTGATGTTGTCAAATACGTGTGTAAAAATACTGGCAACTCGCTAATAAAATTATAATGGTGATATGTTTAAATAGCACATTGCATTTAATGGGGATTCGCCGTATGGGGTTGCCCGCGACGACACAATTAATTGAACGAAATCTGTCGGGTTTGATGTAAACGGCATCTCGCCAGCAGTTGTGGAGCCGCGCCGCGCCGGACCAGATACGTGGTTTATTAGAGCCACGGGCTACACAGTACATGTGTCCGCTGGGGGAATGAAACAATGGATTGTAAAAACGGCTTTACTGCTGTTATAAAGCACTACCTCCCCGTCCCCGCTCCCCCTGCCTGCTGTGTAATAGTTCTACGATCAGAATTGGTTTTTTATTCGCCCTCGAAAGACACGGACCTCCACCACGTGATTTCTGATTTTGGTAACGGTAACTCAAGTATCATTCTCCGAAGAAGTGGAGAGAAAAAAAACAGTCAAACGTGTAGTTTACAATTTCTCTCATATAACATCCCTTTTACGTCAGCTACATTGGCTCCGATTCCCTGAAAGAGTTGAATTTAAATTTTAATACAAGGCGATACATATAGATAGCATTGTATCCCGGACAATTTGAATGGTGGACGTCACACACTCAGGTCAGAAGAGTTGTCGAACCTATAGTCGAAAGTTGTCGAACGAAATTTAGTGAACAGGCATTTGCAGTGGCAGGCCCAAAAGCGTGGAACTCTTTGCCCTCCGTCATAAGAAATAGTGCATCAGCGACTTTATTTGAGAAGAATCTAAAAAAGCACCTTTTTAAAGAAATCATTTCCATATGTGAAAATAACCATTTTTAATTTTATAAACAATGATAACTATAAACAGTTTGTGTTGAGCGCTCTTGAGGTGAGAGTTTTTACGAAAATGGCACTATACAATTATTCAATGTTATTATTATTATTATCACCATTGACTTCGTACACACAAAAACAGCCTACAACTCAATCAAGTAGACGTATTACTAACGTTGCCCACATCGCGACACTAGAATACTTCCAATTTGACTGGTCAGTAACTGATTTGAATAAAACATGAAAAATATTTAAAACTTGACCGTATTAATCTGTGCCCAGCATTGTCAGATAATATGGAATGGGTGAGTCATGTATTTCGATTCAGTCCATATCTAATATCGCTTTCAATAATGCTTTATTATCTTGTTTTTTATATTTTCTTATATATATACATACATTATATATACATGGTGTAACAGACCTAGTCCACAATAGTTTATGTATGGATACCTGACTAAATTACGAGTCGAAAATGTTCGTGAAATATGTGCCTAATTTCAACCGTGTTAGAGATATAAGCAATTTAAAAAAAAAAACATAATTATGAGATTATTTCGATTTAATTGTTTCCAAAATATATATAGAATACAAAACATTAAAGGTCATCAAATTTCATGCAGTCAGACTATTTTTTGTTAGACGATTTAAAGATATCGATTAATAATGTATAAATTTCTAAAATATTTATTACAGAATACGTGTACTTAAAGCTTATACTTGAAGCATGATTTTGTGAAAATTTCAATCAATAATAGTTTCCGTATTCCACACATATTCTTTGAACATTTTCGACTCGTAATTAAGTCAAGTATCCACCCATAAAATATTGTGGACTAGCTCTGTTAAATCCTGTATATGGAGTTGTAGAATTTATATTATTTTCTCTTTTTTATTACTTCTTGTAATTTATAATGCTTGCATTATATCATCCACCATAGTAGGCTGTTCAAATATTATGTTTGAAAACGAAAATGTGTACTAACAAATATAAACAAAGTATCATTTGAGCATTTGGTCAACAAAAATTTGTAAATACGAAATTATTAAATAACAATGTATTAGAAAAAACTAATTAAGAAATTAATATTTTTAATGAACATACTTTATTTTCAAAAACAGCAGCAAAATAATTCACATTGTTTTACGCGATAACCGCACACTTGGGTGTGATAGAATTGATATCAAATCTTGTTTGTTTATGTTACCGTGCAACTCTTCATTTTACGTTTCTACACAACTGTTTGTTTTATGTTGTCGTGCAACATTTTGTTTTTAATTGCTATGCGATGCGAATAATATTTCTTCTTTTATATTTCTTTGTAGAATTTGGAGACGGTAATTAATAATATGATACCTGTATGAACCTATGATTAGCTATTCTCGTAGATAAATGAAAATGCAGTAAATATAATTGTAGAACTGAAAACCAGTAATAAACTCGTAATAATCCATTAAAATATCAAACTGTAATTTTTTCCCTTCTTAGCTACGCGATCTTAGGTTGGGGTGGAATTGGGAAAACTGCCCCTAACCAATTAGCAATCACACAAAATTCCTTCTCAGAATCATCTACAGAAAACCATATAAGTTTCCCTCTGACTCACTATTTGAGGAATGTCAGCTTCTTGATATTCGGCAACTCTATGTAAAAAGGCTGATCCTTTATTTTCATTTCAACAAAGAGCTTCATCAATATCCATCTCATAATTATGTTATGAGAGCAAAAAAGAATAGGGCAAATGAGAAACTTAAAATGGAAACAAGCTTTGGTCAATCATTCCATATGTTTCTGGCCCCCAAAGCCTATAACATTTTACCGAGCAGTATGAAACAATTCTCGATGGACAAACTCAAACACCATCTCGGGAGCTAGTTATTGGATGTTGGCATACAGGAAACTGAGCAAAAATTCATAGAAATGATCACACGAACAAAACATCATCATTTTTCTGTTTTGCATAGTGTTTCAATCATAGGATAGCGAGAGTATTTTACTTATTAATTATGTTATTAGAATTCATATATATATGTTTATAATTATTATGTTTTTCATATTTGTATGATAGACAACGGATGAACATGTCTCCTTTAGTACAGACTTACTCTCTTACATTACTTGTTCGCCATTTTTGTATACTGTTAGAATATTTGTATAATTTGTATAAAATGTAAATATATATAATAATAACTAAAAAGCTCGTAAACATTGGGTTTTACGAGCATGTGTACGCGAAATCAAACGTCATAATTAATGTGAAGATATTCTTGCGCCTAATTACAGCGTTGCATTATTATGCGCACGCCTGTATACAAGTGATCATAAAAATACTCTGATAGCACACACGAGGAAAGAGAAAAATGTTTTTGATACGAAAGAAAAATGGAATTACAAATAAAATTACGAAAGACGTTAATTTGCTACCATAAATCTAGTCGTGAATGTACGTAAAATAATAAAAACATTTTTTACAACCGATATCATGCGAGTATTCTTATAAGCCAGGGGCGTGCAGTGTATACAAGCAAAATAGCTGTGCATTTATTAAAAATTCTGCGAAACAAATATAAATTAAATAATTGGATTAACATAAACGGAAACATTATTTTACAATTAGCGCCATCTGTGTACCAGTAGACTTTAATTGCTTCGTCCTAAAAACTACCACGACAACTCACCGCTGTATCCATGGCGCTCTTGTGCATTCGCCGCCTTGAGCACAATTACTCTGTTATATCTTTAAGCTAGTGAATTACTCAAGTCGTATAATTGATTATTTACTGAATTGAAAATTCCTTTCAATTGATCCGTTTTGTATGGAGTGTATGTGCTATTTTTTAACAGAATAACATAAGAAAGGCTTACAACTGCGTGCAAATCATTGAAGTGTGGAGAATTTTACTATCTTACTGTTTTAACGTGTTGATTTCATGGCCATTCTTTGCGTTCGAGGTGCATTTGGTGCATGAATTTGTTTTTGATTTGGGTAAAACAAAAAGCAATTGACGGAACTATTTCCTATTAATAAAAATAATTATTTCGTTTAATTATTATGTGAAGGATTTTCAAACAATAAAAGAATCATGTTCGGTCATAAAAAGTGTTCTTAAAAACGTATATAATTTTTTATATGAGTAAGAAGGTATTAAAAATTACAACTTAAGCTTTAAAAACACTATTAATAGTACTCTAAAGTTACAAATAACTACATGGTAGGGTCGTATAAACGATGGATTAATTTTATCTAAAGACGTTGGTTAAACGAAAGTTCATAATCCTATGTACAACATATATTGTATAATATCAATGGTAACAACATAACCTAAATCTATACCTACTGTACGCCACTGTTGTAAACATCTGAAGATGATAGAAAAACTTAAACCAATAAAGCGCTATCGTACTGCAATCGGAATGCATATAGTACTGCGATCCAGTAATAAAACACCGATGGCCGTGAGTTGTGAAATGAATTATTAACAGTAACTCCTGTAATACTCGAGATCATCCTGCTGCAGAGTCCAGTGGCGGCAGTAACCTGGGGGAATCTCATTGCGTGCGAATCAAATGATTTACTTTTTTGATTTTCTTCATGTAAAACTTGGAAGACGTAAACACCAAATTAACATAATATTATGGAATCGTATAATTTTATATTTCCTTCTTGAATGTGGTTACTAATTTTAACCAGTGTAGTAATTTAACGGAAATTATATATTATTAAAAATTTCAATACATTGAATATTAATATGGCTGTTTGCATGTTCATCTATTTTATAAAGCGCTAAAAAATATTTATATATGTGTAATATATGTTAAGTTAAAATTTTCCTGCTGTTCAGTGATTCACAATAAAACATTAGCGATATCTATGATTTGAAACGCACATCTCCATTATGACAAATTTTTTTTGATATGGTGATGAAACGATTTTCACATTTTCAAAGTAGATTAATTCCATACCAGAAAGTTTTTTTTTTTAAATATGTATCGAAATATAACTGTACGTACAAAACGTTAAGAGCACATAGTGGCTACGAATTTTGTTACATTTTTAATAGTTAACTTAAGAATGAAGAGATAGGGAAAAAATATAAAGCTGATTTTGGTATAGTGAGCAAGATTAAGAAAGGATCGCTTAGGTGGTTTGGTCATATGAGAGGTGAGAGAATGGTAAGAAAGATATATGAAGCAAATGTTGATGGCACCAGGAGTAGGGAACGTACGCAGAAGACTTGGCACGACCAGATAAACCAGATACTGAAGGATGGACCTGTTAGAAGCCTCAATAATCGGCGAGCTTTTATGGGATGTATGAATGTGGCGCTATACCCCTGCGGGGAAACGGCGTAATGGTTAGTTAGTTAAATTAAGTGTTGTATAATACATGGGTGATACATACAATAAATAAGGATTAATTAAAACCTTAAAAGCCTACATAAATATTTATATAATTTTAGTCATATTCTTTTGTCATTCTTCTTCCATTTAATAATTTACAGCAAAATATATCATTAGGTATAAATATACCTTTAGAAATATTTTGTTATAGAAAAGTTGAATATAATACAAGTAGGTCCTACATAATTTTGTGTGCAATCTTATTTATTTTTATCATAATCAAAATAATCTGCAACAAAGTATTTTTCCAAAACGTTAATCTAAAAATTGTTATTAATATTAATAAGGAGAAAACATTCTTATTGTGAAGTTGTAATTATTCAGAACATAGCTGTGTGACAACAACAATATTTTTCGATAAAATTGATTTTATATGTATGTCTTTATGATTAATACATTTAATTAGTATTTGGTATTAAGATAAAATCAAGTATATATTTTTTTTAATGAGAACATATTTACATTATCCTGGTGGCAACTAAAATATTTCTTCGTTTTTTTTCTAATAAGTATTATCTTAACCGGGTAGATATTGTTAATTTTTAAATTAGTAAATTATTTATTTATTAATTGACATACATGTTTTTGTTGTAACAGAGGGGAACATAACGTGATATAATAAACTTATTACAATTATATTGCTATTTATTTATTATTGTTATTTTATGTTTAAAAATGTATTTTTTGTTAATGTATTCAATATTGTGTATTTATTTTACTACTTGGGCCTTGTTGAAGAAAGTCGGAGTAATTGTAATTTTCGTCGTTCGTCCAGTCGTCGGTGGTGCGGATTGCAGATCAACCTTCTCACGGTCCGAGCGGTTGCTACCGGCAGCAGCCCACTCAGCGCCGTGTCCAGCCATGATCTATCGGCCCGATACCGGCTTATCTGCCAGATCCGATATCATAATCCTCGGTCACCTCGGCCCATCGGCCCATCGGCTCCGGCAACTGGGAGACAAACGACGGCTCCTCGCGGATAACGCTCGGACGCACGGCCAGCTCCAGGGGACGCTGAACACCCAACTGCGCAGGTGAATATTTCATCCAAAACAATGGAGAGAATTCAAAACATCACTTGTCAAATCTGCGGTATCTACATAGCTTATATTTTACATAATTCTGGTACGACCGGCTCAAACATGGAGAGGTTCATATTATAAAACAAATAATAGATATCTCATAGAAACGAAGCTATTTTTTATATTTAATCGAAAATATATGGACGTATGGGTAATTACAGGGCTGACGACCTGTCTTCGGCTGGCTTAAGTGATCACTTTATATAAATATAACGTTTACCATTCTCACCCATCAATATCCATATCTATCAAATTTTTGAAAGTTGTATATATATATTAATATGTGGACTCGCTTCGAGTATCACTACACTATCGCCATCTATGGACTAAATTCGATCATTCATTTTCCCTGAAACAGCATATATGTCACAATAAGAATCTAATTATTATTATTTTTAAATTATTTAAAGCAATATGTTTTATCATATTATAATCTTATTGTATGTGTCAATAGCCGAATAGATTTATTAGATGTATTATGTATTATTAAGTAAACTATTGATATTTAGATTTCATTATCTATGTAGCACAAATAATATTATAATATTTAATAAAGTATCAATGCATGCAGACCTTTAAATATTATATGAAGGCTAAATAGAGCAACTATATATAAATTATAGTCGTGTAATTTCCCCCGATTTCCGAATCCTTGAGTAATTCAATGATTAGTTCAATTTTACAATAGATTCTAATATTAAGTAGATCAAAATCTAATTTGTTGTTTCGTTGGCCTAATGATCTAATGATCGAGAGTTTGCGCCTCGTTTCAGGAGACCAGCAGGTTAGTCTTATATTCATAGCGCAAGCGTTTAGCTTAGTTTGAAAATAGTAAGAATATTGATGTGACATGTATTATTATCCTTTAAATACTCACTATTGTTAAATCATTTCTCACTATAAGTAAAGGCATGTTCACAATGTTTAAGATCATCATTATTGTATCCCCAATCGTTATTGGTACAGCTTAAAAGTGTTTAATCAAGTTTAAATCTACCTGGAGAAATTATATTTTGATTGGTATCGAATTTAACTGTATTGGTAGCTATTGTTTTATATGTGGTGTTCGAAATACATATGCATCGAGAAATAAAGTTTATTTGATTCTGTTTCTTAATATGTTTTTACCACTTTGATGCTGCGCTACCCAACCTTGATTAAAATGCATAATTAAATTTGTTCTTCTAAGAAATGTACGTCAGCTGTATTAGCAAAGTCTAACGTATAAAAATTATAATGAAAATGTAATAAATACCTGTTAGGTTTAATTGCCCTTAGGATCAACATCAACCATTTTATGTATCTAGGAATATCATTTTCACAAATACACATGCAGTTATCTCTAACAACACGATTTTTGTCGATAAATTAGCTTAAAAATTGCTGTTAGCGAACTTTACTTGAATAAGTTTTGCGATTGATTTGTAAATGAGTATTTTCCAACGGACAGAAGATTTAAATATGTTGATGAAATACATAAAGACAACATAAATTATCAATTAGGCTTACAAATCATATGTTCAGTGAGCATATGATTTGTGAAAAGCAGTGCATAGCTATAATCTTTTCAAAATAAATGCATATTAAATATTTATTTGATATATTATATATTGAGCATGTAAATCTACACGAAAATAATTCACTTCTCATATTAACTAAAACCGTATAACTAGCGGAAGAATTTAAAATTGACAAATAAAGCTGCGCATGTGTTTTTTCGCAAAATCTGTCCCAGACGTATGTGAACTAAACGCTAGTCTCGCAACGTGCGGTGGTCTGAATACACGTCTTCGCTTTATCAGATGTGTTGCAAAACTCCACAAGCGTATCTTTGAAGCGGACTTGACTATATGCATTCCAATACACTTTAAACATGGTATTATTTTATAATATAAAATATTTTAGCCCCTTCCAAGATTAATAATAATAATAATAATAGTGCTCGCAGCTGACTAACATACCTACAATTTATAATGTTTGCTTTAGTTTTATAAACCTTTGCTTTAAACAGATGTGTTAATTCTTTTTTTAAATATTAAGGTTAAAAAAGATGAGTTAACATACATAGTAAAAATATATTAAATGTTTACTATTTTCGTCATAACATGTTCACTGATTGAAATGAAGTGACAGCGTTTATAATGATGATATATTATATGAAAAGTATCATTTTCTTTATGACGAATTCTAATAAAATTGCGACTTATTCTAGTACAATTGTTCCTTAAATTTGTGATGTAAATTGATAAATGTAAAATATATGATTTCGTGATTTTTCAGAATTTCAAATTTTATTAATTTATTTCGACTGATATGTACAATGTATTGGAGGGGCGAGGTCCTGACCATTCGCACTAACATAAGACGAGCATCCTAACCACCAAATACGAGTTGTAATTGTAATGTCAACATGTGATAAACTGAAACCTTGTATTACCCGTCGTTGGTTTCGCCAGTGTGGCAATGTTTAACCAAAAGTAATATTATTTAAAAACTACCGTTATAACCTACTTAGCTGGCGCAGTCGCTTCATGTATGCTTTGGATGCTCCGCATCCCTTGTGTTCTAGAGTCAAAAAACTCTGCGCGCTCGGAGCGAAATACATATACATTCTCAACTTTTTAACATCTATGAATTGCGTAAACCCACAGATACTAGCAACAATGGATTCTACCATTCGTTCCGTATCCAAAAAGTTTGAAAGTATTCGACTTACGATATAAGTACTGTATATAAGTATATAGCAGGTATAAACTTATTATCCAGCATCCCTTCTACAAAAAGTCACCGATTTTTAGGTACATTTTATGTATTTTCTAGGATTTCTAAATGAATTGATGCATCAGTGATGAGTTACATAAATGGCAGTATATAGAATGGTTGGATGTATATAAAGGAGATCTTACACTCACCAGTCGCCGCTTGGGCTTGATGAGCGGCCGGTTTTGTCCGTTCATCTTGTAGTACAGGCCGCACGCGTTGCACAGGTAGTGGCCCGTGCCATCCCTCCGCCACAGGGGGGTGGACGTGGCGCCGCAGTTCACGCACTCGCGCCCCTCTGCACACACAACACACAAATGCACATTAGTACTTGGCAAGCTTCCCGCACAGCGTGCCAATCAGATTCTACGATAAATACAATAAATCAGTAAATTAGCAAAATTTCTGTACAAGGGACTTGCCCGACACTCGAGACTCGGATCAAATAAAGATATCTTAATCGAAGTGAAATTATTTTTTCTTAATGATTGCTACTATTGATAATTTTAATATAAACTATGATCTCTCATCGCATAATATAATCGATTTGAACCCCATCAGCCTGGCCAAAATGCGCCCAAAAATCTCAATATGTGAAATGTGTTTTTTCTACAAGATCGTCGGTTAATAAAACATGGCTGCAAAAGGCTAAATAATTTATCACCATGCACAGAAATTCTACTATTTTATTTACCATTACTCGTACGTACTGAGACAGACAAGAAAAAACATCTCACTTTTACTACACGAGATATATTTTAACGAACTCTACCAATCACCATGATAAGTTGATGTTTGTATTTACATAATAGTTTTCTTGACTAGATACACAATATATGACTGCAATACAGATTACGTTATCTTTGAAAAATGTAATGATTAAACTAATTTCAAATGTTTTATGCTTATTTCCATTGCGTATACAATCATTAAAAGTTTACTTAAAATGTTACCTGGATCCTCGCAGGCTGAGAAGGAGAAAAAATCAGGCTCAGATACTGAAGTCTGATATTTACTTTCAATGTTCACAGATACAGATATTTGTCAAGCTTTGATCGGATCTCGTCATGGATTAATCGGAAACAACGACACAAACATTGTATGGAAGCGTTCAAAAGATAATAAAACAACATAAATATGTTCGGATAACAAACAATATGGTATGAAATTAAACAATAAAGTCAATGTTAAAATAGCACACAAATGAAGTGAAATCATTTTAAAGAAACATCCCAATGTTAGCTAAATACGAAACAAATGTTAATAACACTCAAAACAGAAATATAGTTGATAACATGCAACGTGCAGACCTCTGGAAGGGTTGGCTTTGGACGGAACGTAAGGGAAGACGGCCGGGGAGGAGGGGCGGTCGGTGGGGGTAGGATCGTTGGCCGGGCTGTACGGCCGCGCTTGCACCTCTATGAAATAAAAGCTTATATTATGGTTATGTGATGCTGAACACAGTGCTTCTAATGTGGCACACGAAAACGACACAAAGTGCACTCAACACCCCGAGTACATTGGGAAGGCTACTTTGGACCGCAGCGTTTTTTAGACGGGCTGAGGCTGGAAAATCTTGAAAATGGTCGACATTTTGTAAATCAACGAATATTTTACTTTATTTATTATAATAGAAAAATAAATTCCTTAATTAACCTACAGTCGTGACACTTTCACCATCCCGTGTAAAGATACCCTGTCGATCAGACCACCTATGTAAGCATAATTACTACAAATTTTTAACGTCACAGCTGTTTTATTGTCGCTGCTCATACACTGGGAGGTTAATGAAATAGAGTCGACGTGATAATTATTCTCTGGCAATAACCGCACTCGGCGACGTGATCGGCTCATCAGAGTGCGGAGCGAGTGGGATCCGAGGGTATTTGTAGTCCGGAGATGAAAAGCCGATTAATCTCATCAATGAAGTTAACGAGGTGTTCTCTTTGCTACAGAACCGTTCCCTGCAGACTAAATCAAAATTACGAACGAGGCGAAGAGACCGCATCGCGGGGCACAGGTTAGCTGTTAGAACGGTGGACGAAGCGAGGCTCGAAGAAGTGCACACTTTGAGAGAAGTGCGGAGTTGCTCGAAGGCGATCAATACAGGCACTCGATCGTGCTATAAACGGAGATTGGAAGTGCGAGGGACGATCGAGCAATCCATCTACGGTCGGTTGACGCCCTCCCGTACTAAATTATAACTAGGCTGGCCCCGGCCTGGGAGGAGTAGAATCCAAATCGTGAAGTGTTTTCGCTCGAGAGCGACGGCTCTTATCGGAGAATGTATTTTATAAAAGAATTAATCATATTTTTATCGGTTCGCTCGAAAGCGTGGTGAGAAAAAGGTTCCCAAACCGGCAGATTCTTTAAACAATATCTTACATTCGCACTCTTCGCAATAAAACGGAGTATCGGTTTCCCCGGTAATCTAGACGAAAATAAATTGCTCACCAGACACTAATTATTATTGTATTTTTATTAATAGTTAAATATTTGTCTTTGATGTTTCCTCTTCGCGTTTTATTAATAAGCGAAGTTAATCGGTTGGATTCGGGCGATGTTTTTTTATTCCTAGTCGTAAAAAGCAAAACGATAACCTCAGATCTCCACCGCGAGACAAAACTCCGACGTGTGGACACGCCCCCGATTATCGAAAAGTGTACGAAAATAAAATTAATGTGAAATTCATCAGCCGCCCCGGTTCGTTCCCTTCGATAGAAAAGGAAAAAAGGGTTAAATTCGATTTCTTTTGGGGCGAAAAAAATGTGAATGGCCCCACCCACCCTTTAATATTATAAATTGGGATATTTATTTATGATCAAGATACTCAGGATTTTTTTCGTGTGAACAACAAAATACTACGAGATCCTAAACTGCTGTTGTTGTGGCTGATATAGATTTAACTCTCAGGGCTCGAGCCAGACCGTTTCATTCAGTAAAACTCAACAAAAATTGTATCCAAACATGTAATTATAATAATTTTAAATAATCCTAATATACTTATTTTTGTGTTTTTGGGTCATTAGACTAGGCGTGACGAAGAAAGCCGATGTTATGTTAAGAACACGTGAAAAATGTATTTTATATTTTCTCAACCCACTTCTGATTATAAAGGGTAGAAGCTCTATTTGAAAACAATGCCCCCCTTCAGCCTGAGGACGAGCAGCCCTTTGTGGCGGTCACGTGGGCCAACATTGTCACATCAACACGACCTCTCACACCAGGACATACTCAGTATTTCAATGACAACCAATTGGAAAAATCATTCATAACTATCCATTATCATTATAATCAAAGTGTCTCTCACAACTCTCTGTCCATTATTATTCATGGCCAAGTACTTCATATTAACCATAATATATAGTATAAAAATAATATTTTAAATATATTAATTATAAAGATTTACATATAAAATCAATTCTATCTAAAAATATTGTTGTTGCGCCACCGGGATTCGAACCTGGATCTCTTTCCTAACAAGGTAACATATGGGGTTGAAAATTGTCGCTAAAAATATTGTCGCTGTAGCTTAGTTGGATAAAGCACCTTCCCCGGTTAGGAAAGAGATCCAGGTTCGAATCCCGGTGGCGCAACAACAATATTTTTCGATAGAATTGATTTTATATGTATATCTTTATAATTAATATATTTAATTCATATTTAAAATATCACAGACCTATGTTCTGAATAATTACAACTTCACAATAAAAATGTGTTCTCCTAAATAAAAATAATATACTTGTAAAAATTCGAGTTAGGTTTCGCTAAACATAACTGAAAATTTGTTTACTTAAATTATTTTAAATTGTAATTTTCTTAACAGAATAATTGTGATCATTTGCGTTCATTCGATCCTTGCATTCATTGCTAGAACGTCTAACCCATTCCAATCACCTTTTACTCTTATCATTTTATATTTCTCATAATTTTCTTGTACGATAAGTTATCCCATAAAAAATTTTAAAAAAACATTTTTTAAGATTGCTTCCAGTGAATGTCGCGTTTTCCCAGTTTAAAATGTTTCGCGTTTAGACGCACCCCGAACCGGGGTCCGGCCTGTACGTTGTACGGTGGTCATTACACGACTGCATGCACACGTACATGTAGAAAGGAAGTTGAAATGAGCAAACAGGCTTCGTGCAAGTGCGGCGAACAATTAACTCATACTATGTCATAATTTTTCACGAGCACGTACATATTTGCTAACATTACGAGCCCACATTGTCTCGCTCTGATAATCGAATTCCTCGTTCATTTTGCCGAACATCTGTTTGCTGATTTGCGCTCAACTCATTTCTCTCGTTGTTATTTTTGGAAAATTGACGCGCAATAATGACATGGTACTGATTAAACGTAAAACTGAAATATTATGTAAAAAAAAAAAAATTGCGCAAAAATTGAAGTGAAATTTGTATGTCTGAGAATATAAAAAGGTTATATTACTTCGATTGAGCACATATTGATAAACAACAACATTTATTTATTATTAACATTTTCATCATTTTGACTAACACGAGAACATACTACGTATGTCGGGACATTTGTGAATTATTTATACTGATTAAAAACAAGAAACGATTGTGACTACAAATGAAATCTCGCTAACAGCGAGCGCAATTAATTGCGCACTCCTATGTGTGACCTATGGCATAGGTTTTAAATATTTCAGTTGTAATCGTAACAGTATTCAGTATTTATTTTAGATTATGTTTTTTTTGTTTCATACACCTGTGACGGTGAGCTTTGACTGAATTTGTTTAAATGTACTATATACCGTGGTCAAAAAAGTTACACTTAAAAAATCTTCTAATCTCTTTAATTTTACTGACCCCAAATAAGCCTGGTCGAGGTCTCACTTATATCAGTACAGACATATGTTTCATACCAGTATGGTTTTTTTAAGTGATGATTCTGACAAAAAAATCAAAATAAAATTAAAATACTAATCTATACTTTAGATTTCATTAATTTTGTTTTATTACATTTATACCTGTATGTATATATAATAGAATATACAGAGTGGCCCATTTCGTAAAATGTGATATAATTACATCAAAATTAGTTTAACTATATCAACATTTGCTTAAATAGTTTACTAATTTACTTACTTACCTATTTACCTATATAAAGTTTTATTTCGACAATTTCCGGTCGTCATCTTTGATTATTAATTTCTCCCATTGTTTATATTTGGTTTTTTAAAATTGTTGCCCAGAATGACAAAAATCACTGCAGAAGACCGTATTCTGATCAAAAATTTGCAAATTGTAAAACGTTGGGGTGCTAGGAAAATGATCAAAGAGTATCAAAACAAAACCTGGAGTATAGCTAGACATTAGAGCATAACTGGACATTACAGCAGGACGGAGCTCCATCCCACACAACCAGATATACAATCAACTTTCTTCATCATGAGAATATTCATTTTATCGAGCCAGGCATGTGGCCACCGAACAGCTCAGATTTAAACCCAGTAGATTATGCAATATGGGGTGTTATGGTAATTTCTGATTAGCTTAATATTATGCAAAAAAAATCAAGAATTATAACTAATTATATTATGTTTTGAAATAACTCATGTGTTACGAGATGTTCTAACTTTTTTGGGCCACCCAGTATAGTGTATAATATAATATTCATGTATTTGTTATTTATCAATATTCTCGCTTAGTGTTATTTCGTAGTCAAAACGGTGTGCTAATTTAACACTGTCGTGTACCTTTGTGGATTATTATAATTGGATTTATTTTAATTTTACACAAGAGAGACATTAGTCTTGATTAATATAATACTTGAGTGTTGAAAGATACGAGACGCTTCAAGAATATATACTGTAAGAGTGTCAACCACCACAGAATAGAGAAAAGTGCAGAATGGTGTTGTATGATGAGCGTCTCGGTTTTGCGCTACATGTCAGATGAAGCGCCAGCCCGCGAAGAGTGGCGGCGCGGAGCACCGGCTGCACCGCTGCAGGGAAATGATTGCGATAAAAATGAAACAGTAACATGCATTCCGCGCACTTCCGCCGACGGCCCGCGCATGCGCCGACACGGCGGGTAATTGAGCAGCACGCCGAGCCATTACACCAGCGCGCAGCGGACCGCGCTGGCTATGGTGGAAGCTACTTTTCATCGCGGATTCCGGAGTTCCTGCGCCACGTGTCTTGGGAAACTTATTGTCTCGAATCATCACTGGAACACTTTAAATCGGCAACTTTAGAATTATTATTATCGTTACGAGACAAAAATACTCGTAATTTACGGTGCCGATGCTGTTCGCAATGTACAACAATCACTTTTATGGCATACTTTGTAGTTTTATGGTATAAAGATATATATATTGTATTGTGTCGGTGCAATTTCAAAATATGGTTATGTGATATTAAGACAAATTAAATTAATCAATTAGAAGATGTAAAGATAAAATCTACACATCGAAAAAACATTGAACTACCACCGGGACACGAACTCTGAATTTTTTCTATCTGAGTAAAATGAGTTACCATTTCACCACGTTAACCATTAAAGTTTCTTTATAAACGTCTTTATAAATGATACATTTATAATTCTATTTTTAAAAGTTTTTTTTTTACGTTTTTAGAATTTATATTATTTCTTTTAACATTTATTTCTTCTCTATGATAGTAAGACTTGTATATAGAGAAGGAGTATATACAAGAGTTTATGTTTCAGGTATTCTGTGTACATATTTTTTTACTTCAGATACAAATTTATAGGAGTCGGTAATTTTTTTAATTGTAATGGGAAGATTGTTGAAAAATTTTATGCCTTGATAAATATAGTGATTTTGAGTTGCGGTATGTTTTATTTTTGTAATATCAATTTGGTCTCTAAATTTTGTAGATCTAAAATTTAATTGATTTTTTATTTTGAAAATCAACTTAATATTGCGATAAATCCAAAAAACATAAGTTAGGTGATGTCAGGATAAAATAAATCATTTGGAAAATCCTCGATAACATATGTAAGGAGTAAACATATTTTTTTGCTCTGAAGTTGCATTCTCAACAGTAAATACAACAGAAAAAAGTTTAAAAAACTCATTTTTTCTCAGTTGTATTAATGTTTCCAAATTTAATAAAATGGATTAATTAATTTAATTCTAGCGTATCCTATCAGGTTTTACTCAAAGGTATTTGAGATTATCCGTAATTTAAAGTGGATTGCGTTTTAAAAATGAAATAATAGATGTATCAATTTGAAATATTACAAAATCTAAGTTCAAAAATTTGTCGACAATGAAGCAAAATTAGAGAACGCACTTCCCCCCCGGAAAGGAAGTAGCAACTACATATTTTTCCGATACATAGATTTGTTCTGTATATCTTCCTAATTTATTCATTTCGTTTGTTTGTTATAAAGATATAATTTGTAATTTTATGGTATACAGATGTACTAAAAAGTTTTATGGTATAAATAGGTATACACTTTGTAATTCGATGAAATAAAGATATACTCGTTAGTTTTACGTCACGTTTGGTGGCAATTTACAGAATATCAATCAATTGTCTGTACAAAAAGTGATCGCTAGTGATCTGACGAGTCACATTGCATTTTTTCTGCTGTGTGTACAAATTTATAAATTACAATGAACTTTAAGAGATATTTAGTTCGTCAGATCTAGAGAGACGCTATTAAAGATATATATTTTTTGAACACATTCAAAGACTTAAATACTTCATTAACTTTGAGTGAATTCTCCGTCCAACAATGGAATAATTATATTACATTCAATTTGCTGCTTTTACGCGAATCAAGTTAAAAGCTAAAACCGAGTATCTACTGTAATTAATATCTGCGCGATTTACCGAAAATAATTAATAATCATGATGCCCAGGAATAATTGAGATGTTTTCTCGGAGAAAGTCGATGTTCTGATAAGCTCGTCAGTACGGTGGCGGCCGCAGTTTTTCTTTTACTCTAATATACAATAATGTGGACATTTTCGCAATTCCGCGCGCGTCCATTCTCAGCGATCACAGAACCTCGCGCTTCGTAATGGGTACTCCGCATTTATTATTTAAGATGTTAATATTTTATGCGCGTTATCGCTTTCGAAAATCTTGCGCCGCTTGTAATTTTAATTACAGGAACGTTTATCAATTAAAGGTAAATTCCCCAAATGACTGAGAAACTTCGGCAGATCCACAAAATAACTCTGCGATGCGTGCTTTAAAATTCCATAAATTATCCAAAAAATTGCCGAGAACTTTTTAATTCGAGTGGTTTTGTTAAAATTTAATAATTTATTATCGTGTTTAAACTCTCGTAAACTGTTAATTTAAATGGTTATAAAAAGCAAACTTATCTTTGTAATTTTAATTGGATATAGCGCATATTTTTGTTATCATTTATAATTCGTTTTATAATCGGGTCTTAAATGTTTTACGAGCAGACCGGCCGTTCATTAGCACAGCATTGTTTCTGTTCTCCCGATCATCGGATTTCTAAATCCTCTTCAGCGCTGGCGACTCTTGCCCGCCGACCGCGCTCGTCCGCTACGGAAGACAATGGCCTGTACCGCGATTTCTAAGACATTTTTCATCGAGTCATTATGTCAAATGTGTATCGTTCAAAAATTAATTAATTATTAAATCGTACAATTTATTATTTAGGAAACGTAAACTTAGCGAAGTGAATGTTACCTGCGAGTATCCTCGATGACTAGAAATAATATTGTTGTTATAAAAAATCAATTAGAATATTAAATTAACTATGCAAGTGTAGTAAGAAACAGTCAATCGGTTCTGCTCCGAGGATAGAATAATATTTGTATGGAGCGGCTGCGCGATATTAGTATCTCGACTATGAAATGATATGTACATTAATAGTGGCATTATTAGTTGTCAAAATGGATTCTTCCCCTTCACCATAATTTACTAAAAGGAATGTCGGACAAGCAATAAAGCCAATGTTAGTAGAGGAAGAATTGATCGATCAGATGGGAACCCCGGTCAAAATCCACCGCAGGTGAGACTTTACCAAACAGCGAGACTAAAGATAAATAGACAGAACGAACATTTGAAATTCGGAGGAATGCAAAGAAAGAATGTGTATATTCTGTGAAAGAGACATGTCTATTAGAACCTATCGGAGCCTCCACCGTGGGAAGAAGGGTGCATATTGCAACGCTGCATCGCCGTCACATTTAGCCGACGGCCGACGTTCGGGTCTGCGCGAGCGCGACGCGGGCGGGGGGGGGCGCAGACCCTCCGGTCGGCCCTCGGGCGGGCGTGCGCTGTGCGGCAAGCGTGCGCGGGCGGGGGGGGCGCGTGGGGCTCACCGGCGCTGGTGCGCGACTTGGCGCGCGGCTTGTGGGGCGAGGCGGCGCGCGGCGCGTACAGCGGCGGGGCGGGATAGGGCGGGTAGCCGGAGTCGTAGCCCCCGTAGGGCTCGCCGCCGCCCTGCGCACCTTCGCGCTGCTTGGCCGCCTGCGCCGCGCACGCCAGCATGGGCTTCACGTCCCCGGGGCCCTGGTCCTGCGCGCCCGGCTGCTGCTGCTGCTGCTGCATGAAGGCGACGGACATGGCCGCCGCGTGCGCCACGGCCGCCTGGTAGTCCGTGGCGGACGGCACGCTATCCGGGGTGGCGTCCTTGGGCGGCGTGGGCGGGAAGGAGAACAGCGGGTGCGGCCCCGGCGCCCCCGCGGGCTTGTCCTCCTGGTAGCCCCACGGCTTGTCCAGCCAGGGCAGGGGCGCGTGGAAGTGGGGCCGGCACACTTGCGCCCCTCCGGACCGGGGACCTGGGCACAATAAACATATTTCAGAATTCTTTCACACTTTTTTACTTAAGGAAATGTCCGCTCGTTGCTGTGAAAAAACACACCACTCTTATAATGATATATTATTGATTAGAAAATGGTGATAGCTTTTAAATTTGGCATAACAACTGGATCAATTTGAAAGAACCGCAGCGCACAAGTTCGAAAATTTGTCGTCAACTTACTCTGTTGGTGTGGTGTAATCGGTTAACGCATTTCCCTGGATAGGAAAGGATCCAGGTTCGAATCCCGATAGCAACAAAAATATTTTTTCAATTAATTGAATTTTTCTGTTTATCTTTTTAATTGATTCATTTTGTTAGTATTATTATTATATTGTAACAGAAATTATTCCGCGTTAAAATAATATTGAAAGAGATGATAGTTTCATTATATAAGATGTGGATAAAATTAAGGTATATTCTATAAATTTAAACCTAGTCCGGGAATAGTTTGTCCTTGCTATAACTTTAGAAATTAAAAACATAGACTGTATCATTACTGAATGATTCAGCATAATGAGATCTATAGAGTGAAATATTTTACAGAATTTGAAAAGCAATTCATGTAGTTATTTCTATTGGAAAATACATTTCAATAGTGAAAAACCAGCATATCGGCATTGACACTACCTAAATAGATTAAGGAGTAGACTAGGTATAGCTTAAGACCAAACGCCTTTCGAACTCTGGTAGAGAAATTTGAAATTCAAGTAGGTACCGTAAACTGAGGTGAATAGGGACTTCGGGGGGAATAGGGAGAATGTAAGTTATAAAATTGCAAATATTTTGCAGGTTAGCGTACAAAAAGTTACACCGCATAATTTTACTTCTAAAATTATTAAACATTTAGACTTTTCGGTTAATTTTAATATTTACAAAGAAAAACTTTATGTTTTGTTTGCACGTACAATTTCCAATTTATAAATATTTTATACTGGTTTCACTGTCAAGTGTCGCTTATAACCCAGTTTCGGGGTGAATAGGGACACGTCGTGGGATGAATAGAGACGTGTATTTTAGCATTGTGTTACTGTACTTTCATATAAATTATTATCTTGTCGGTAGACAAGTAGACAAAGCCGAGAACTTACACATCTGATCCAATGGGACAGAGATATTTGAAATGCGAGGAAAAATATATTAAGAAAGCTGTTGGCAAATAATGAATGCAGATAAGAAGCTGCTATCCCTAAAAGCATCTTCCCGTATAAAATAATATTAGCAGTCATTTAAAATTTTTATATGATTACTATACTTAAACGACGATTGAAAATATTTTATTTTTTTTGATTTTACGTGATATTTCTACCTAAATACACTAATACCTTGTAAAATAATGGAGTTAAATATATTATCATACTACATGTATCAGAATTGGTTTATTAAATAATTTGTTTGATGTAACTCCATAAAACAGTAGTAAACAAAAATAATAATTATACTGTCCCCCATTGACTCCAGTACTAGTCCCTATTCACCTCATTGTAAGCTAAATAAGGACAGAGCTCATTTATGGACTTTTCTCTATATAGTTCACGAAAGATTCAAACATAAGTTAATACAAACACATAGAGGAACCGTCGACTAAATAAAAAGCAACGGTTGTATATTCATATTTCTTACATGTGGCGATTTATAACAATGAAACCAATATAATTATAATTTTAGTGAAATAATTTTCAATTTAATAATGAAAAAAATGGATGTTTTAGAAATTTTTTAAAGATGTTTGTTTAATATTAGCGAATTAAATTAATAAAAAAATAACGTCAAAATATTTCTAATCGTGTCCTTAGAATTGTACAAAATTCTACCTTGTATATAAAATTAAACGTGTATCTGTACGCTTTGATCAATTTAAACTAAATTATGTATAGGACTCAAAAAAGCCCACCGCTAGTTATCAATCAGGAATCTGTTTGTGATAAATGCATATGAGTGAGGCTGTGCGGTGTAGACACGACGAGTTAATTTAACCAAAAAGATTTGAAGAGTGTAATACTTAGTGAAATAATGTTGTCTATATTATATGTTATTAAGAATTTATTCTATCTTCGGTCTTCCATTAATAGAATACGAGAAACAGCGATCAATATCGTGCAGAGCATACATGCCATGCCATGCCATGCCATGCCTACCGTATGTGAATACCGCGCATCTAAACACGTATTATTTAATTTACCAATACCCGCACAAAAGCGAGACGCGGTTCGCTTTTCTCTCTGTACTTCCATTGTCATGTCATGATTATTCCAAAAGCTGATTCGTCCTCACCGAAAGCTTTCAACCAATAAGCTTCCCGTTATAACGGAGGGGAGCGAGCACCCCTCCCCCCTCCCCCCACCGAGGAGTACTTCCCTTAATTTATTTATTCCGACAATTATTTCTAAAAACATATGTCGGAGCTCGAGCGACTGGCAGGATTCGGTATCCGCTCGGTACTCTGCCCCCTCGCCCGCCGCAATGTTCACTCACCGTATATAAGCATTGTGAAAATTGTTATTGTCGCTAATAATAACAGTTGAATCAACGCAGGTAACACGACTTTATGATATTTGATCACTAACTACCTTCAGTTTAATATTTACGATGACAAAATTAAAGATAACGCTATTGTTTCTTCACGTATTCATCGGTAACCTGACGACATGCAACTGTCAAGTTAAATAGCTTCAAAATTCACTTTTTTGTGAATTATGTGAGAATATTACCAATTTATAGTTTACAAGTATTCGCCCATTAAAAAAATGCAATCTAGAGACGTAAATAAAAAGCGCAATTTTTTTTTTTAATATTATAAATATATTAATTATTAAAATGTATGCACTATAAAAAATGCACCGCTTCGCTTTAATCGCGATTGTGGTGGTAAAAATTATTTCCTACCTATATACCTGATGGTATATGAGTAATGGCAATGCTCTGTTATAAAATCGATCATATAAATAATATACTATAAGCATAATGTAATATCACAGATTTATTAACACTATTTTATAAATCTTTATCAATCTGTTTCCACAAATACTTTATTATTTCATAATACTAATTAACATAACAATTTTTCTAATTCACTACTTACTGACATTGTTTTACAAGAATATTAAATTAATTATGTAAAAAAAAAATTGATACACAAACAACGACATTGTATAACTCAAGAAAAACTGTCTGTTTTGAAATAATCAAAAAGACATTCGACCGAATTGTGAATGCAATACAACAACTGTATGATAATTTTTGGTTTCTTCTAAGAACTAGAGATCTATTAAGATTGTTTAAATCTTTAAGTTATCCATTAATTCCTAAATTCGTTGCGAATGTGAAATAAGAAATACTCTAATTAAATATTAATTCATTATACTTTACATTATGGTTAGGGTAAAAAATTGTGCAATTACAGATAACGTATTTTAGGTTTAAGACTGCTCTGCTTAATTCAAATATTATTTTAAAAAAGAGACTCCATTTCACAAAATCATATTCCTAAGTTCGCATAACAATTGTTCATATTAAATACGAATGCAGGACTAAACAATTTATGTGTAAAGCGCAATTGAAGTGAAATTTTTAAGAAAATGGCGTTACATAAATTATCCAATTTTATTATTATTATATGTTTAACAACGATAAAGAGGGGGACCATGATTGGTTAAATAACATATGTAGGTAAATAATCCCAAAAGATCTCCCGTTGATCTCCCGCAGATTAAAAACACATAGCAGGAGTGACGAATTGTATTCTGAATGAAATGGCTGATGAATAGTAATATGTATATTGTTTTGATTGCAACCCTGGGAGCACGGAGCACCCCTATGCGCTGCAGGACCCGGGCCCCCCGCGGCGAGGCCCTACCTCCTGGCGTAGCGCCATTATCTGATTTACCAATTTGTTAAAGCGATTTCTCGCTAAACCTAATGGAAATTTATTGAACTGATGAATCAATGGTAAATCACAACAATTCTGTTTCAGTTTTAAACATCAGAGAAATTGAAACTACCTGTAATATTATTTCACGCTGAATTCTCAGATTACAAATTGAGCTTTTAGTTTTATATGCTTACTTTAAAATACAGAAAAGAAATAATGTTTTTGTTAAGTTGGGTACGTTTTGTTGAATTTAGTGATTCTCAGTGTATTTGTGTATAGTTCTTATTATTATTTCATTTTATCAATATTATTATAATAATTATTAATTTATTGTTTCTTATTTTATAGCTCTTAACAATGAAAAATAGAGTACAATACAGATTTGATCATATAAATTATGATTTTATAGTGAATTTATTTTTATTGATTATATTTTTTGTTTGTAAATAATTCTTTTAATAAATATTAATAGTGAATATCTTTAACTAATACTTAGTAAAAAGGCTCAATTTCAACTGTTACTATATATAAATTAATTAATACGATTCTGTGCCTGTTAGTACTTATTAGGAATTAAACAAATTTTAAGTATTGTTAACAAGATTTCGTCAACCAATATAAAAAAGTAAGATTAAAATAGTATCGGTTCCGTAGACACTATACATTTTATAAATGTTTATTCACGTTGTGAAAAATTTGTTTATTATTCTCCCTCGGAGTTAGTTTAATTTGATACTATAGCTGCGGAGTAAGATAACCTAGGAAGTAACAAATATCACGTTAGTATGAAATCTTGCTTATTGTCGATAGTAAAGATAATAAAGCATTGGCATTAGTTAATTGCGTATTTAATGTATTTGAAAAGTAGCTCGAACAGTAATAATGACAGGCTGCCCTGGGAGCGTGTTATTGTAATACCGCAATGGCGTGATGAGTAATTGCTAAAAATCAGTCGTCAATGTTGTTGCATCAGCGACAGAAATAATGAGTCCACAAAAAGCTGGTTTCCACAAAGCTCGAAGCCAGCACCGCGCACCGGGCGCGGGCTGCTATCGCTCTCGGCCATCGCTGCAGCAGATAAGCATCAGGACAGACCCCGAAAATCGTTAGGGAGCAGATGTTTACATTTTTTTCCATAACAGCCATCGACTGCAACCGTCCTGGTCGCGTCCCGGCCTATAAGGGCTAGGGGGTAGCGGAAAAGCGACGGGGAACTTCCGACCAATAGCAGAATGATTATATTTAACTCTCCCGTTCCTATAAGCACCTACATTCCTCGCACGATAGATATACATATCATACTTCGATAATCAGTTAATGAATTTTGTATGATTAAGACTTATATGTTAAATAATTAAACAAAATATTTTGTTTAAACCACTATTTATTGATAATTCAACATGTTTCGATACCTATGGTATCTTCTTCACGAAACAATGCATACTGAAATTATAAATACAAGCATAGATAAAAACAAAACTATAAAGTGGTGAATAAGTAAGAACTAATATGAAAACAAATTTAAAAGGTGACTATTTACAAAAAGGATTTAGTTATTTATATTATTTAGCTTGCTATTAACACTTTTTCTTATTTCTAAAATTTCAAATTTATAAACCGTAAACCCGTAGTATTTGTATGTATATTTTCTAAACCTTTGTTAATGGTTTATTTCCAAAAGGTAATTGGAAAATTCTGAATAGTCGTTGCTACTTAAGCATCTCAAATGCTTCTTAATAATTATTATCATAATAGTTTTTACTTATTCGCCACATTATAATTTTGTTTTTACGAAATTAAAAATACATTATGCTTGTATTTTTAATTTCGTACATAGGTATCGAATCATGTTAAACTATCAATAAATAGTGGTTTAAACAAAGTATTTTGTCTAATTATTTATAATAAATGAAGCCACAAAGTAATTTTGCTAATATTAAAGAAGTGATTTATATATTAGATTATAACCATATAAAAATCCAACATTATTCATTTAATATAATACGTATGTTTTAAACATCATTTTTATTAACATTTTTCGTTAGTCTATTTTTTAATGACTAATTTTTTTTATATATTATTATTTCTTGAATATTGAAACTAACTCCGGGTTTGGTTTCATCGTTAGACCTTCGTTATTAAAAGGAAGGAAATAAAAAATTACGTAACATATAGTGAACATAATTTGTTTTGTAAATGTAAACGTATTCTTACAAAAAGTAATTAACTATAATTAATTAATTAAAAGCGCACTTGGCGTATGTAAAGTCTGTAACCGTCTAAAGTATATTTTAATATAATTCATTCACCCATACGTATTTGTTAACTATTAATAAAAATCTTACATATTTAAAATAATACATAGGTCATAATTAAATATATTTTGTTGTTGTATCCTTTTACGATAACCCTTATTTGAAGGCCCTAATTTATTCAGTATTCAAAATAAAAATCTGTATAAATCAAGAGAACTTAGAATTACTACGCTAAAACTAATTTCAATAACAAATATTATTTTGCAAATAATTTATTTGAAGTAATTAAATAAAAATATTATTAAAAAACTGAAAAGTGTATAAAAGTACTGCGAGGTTAGCTATTCTATATGCTATAACTTTTCATGGAAAAACGTAACAGCCCGACAACATAACGAAAAATATAGGGGGTGAACCGATCACGCACTGTTTAAGTGAAAGTTCTTTGCGTTTTCTCATTTTAAATATTTAATTTTTATGTTGACGTAGTGAAAGTTACTTTTATGGTAGTTTGTGAGAGACATAACTAGAGATAATAACGCGTCACTCGCTCCAGTTGCTACCTCCCTTGCACAGACTTTAATGGCGGAAACAGAACATTCTGCGAATGCGAAAGTAGTTTAATCGTGTGAGAATTTTGTGTAGACGTTGGTAAAGAGGTATAACTTCAATACATCGCGTCTATTATTATAGAACAAAAATTCGTAACCTCATCAAATTCACCGGCTCACCGCTAAGAGAGACAACAGAGCCCGGTCCCGAAGGGTTGATAGTATTCAATCAAGAGGGCATTAAGCCCGTTGCCAATCGCCAGATATAGTTGTCAGCTGAACAACATCGCAAATCAATAACCTCGCCCTCCGTGTGAAATGTACCAGTAAAGATTAGGATAATACAATCTAGTCAGTCGGGGGTCGATCGTGCACAGTCCTCAGTGTAGCAGGGAACATCTCGGCCGTCGCAGCCTTCTAGGATGCGAAGAGGCAATCCGCCAACACTTTAACATCCTGCCGCCGCGTTTTGCATAAGTTAATTAAACTGCCTGAATTGCTACCACAAAGGTGCATAAATATCTCTCACATTAATAAAGTAGGAAGGAAATCGGATATGCCATAGTAATAATACATTACCTTATAAATACAAAAGGTTATAACATTATTATTAAAACACGTTTTTTAATACATCGAAACATAAATTACGATTAAGTTATTACGTACCTGGTTACAGTGTGTGTTCATTTAAAATATTGAGTTATTAGTGTGTGTATTATCATAAGAGCATTATTGTGCTAAGTAATAAAATATTTTATACCTTTTATTGTTTTGGATAGAAGAAATATAACCTATTTTAAATCATCTCATATAATTCATCGCCGTCAATAATGACTTATTCTTCAATGAGCAAGGTCAAAGGATAAATGAATCGTAATAGGTTCACGACAAACGATTACTGTCATCTGATATCTGATGCTATTTCAATAAACGTGAAATGCACTCGGCAATGTAATTCAATCATGCTACCGGTATTACGTAACATGATACACATATTCAGCTACAAGTAACAGTACGCATATCTATCAATTTATTCAACGTTGAAAAACTGCTCTAATGGATTTTACAATGGTAAATTAAATTAATAAAAATGGTTACTTTGAATTTCCGAATTAAGAGAGTACATCACGCCGTTTCAGGCAGAGAGGATACAGCGCCACACTCCTCTGTCCCGGCACACAATTCACGCCTCATCCACATTCATACATCTTCTCATAAAAGCTCGCCGATTGTTGAGGTTTCCAACAGAACCGCCCTTTATTATTTGGTTTACCCGGTTGTGCCGAGTTCAATTCTCTCCTCATACATCCGTTCCATATGACCGAACCGCCTAAGTGATTCTTTCTTAATCTTACTCACTATACTAATATTACATTTACATTCTTTCTTTATTTAGAGAGTACCTACGCACAAGAAGAACTTCATTCAATGATTGACAAAACGAAAATACATTAAACAGAGATCCCGTCCCAGTTTTCCACGACGATTTTCTTCAAAGTGCTTCGTAGCGCACCCGCGTACGTGCGGTGAGAAGGCACGGGAGCGTGGGCGCCGAGGAGGGACGTCCGCTGTGCGCCGTCCCCTGTGCGCTGTCCGCTGTTCGGTCGGGTGAGCGCGGTGTCTCCGGTGTAATTACCAAATTACACTTAATTATACATCTGCACACACATGCGGGGACAACCCACCCAGCGTCGCAGCCGAGTTACATCGCAAATGCCGTCAATTACAGCAGATTGGACGTCGCAATACACGTACGTGCAGTTCTGTACCTGACGTTACACTCCATGTGTGTTGCGAGTGCACTCAGAAGGTTTAGTCAAGCGGTAGCTGTATCGAGTCGCGTCATTTATTTATTTGTATTGAAATTTCAATTTATTATAAAAAACATGCGCAGCTACACAAGTAGCATGGAATATATATAAAGAAATTAATAGAAAGGATTTTAAAAAAAATTAAATTAAGCAAAACAAACAATACAAATTTAGGTTTGGCCGAGTACCAAAATCACAGAACAGCATCAAAAACATCACTCTCATATTTAAACATCGGAATATATTACATCTACAAGACCATAATCAAACCTGTAAAACCTTTGTGTGTCATCGTGAAGACAACCTAGATAAGATATTTTAATTAAATACTACGGTTTATTAACTTATATAGTGATTTTAGCTACTTAGGTATTTTATATTTTTACACGTCGTAGGTACCTACTAGCCGAGAAGGAAACCTTTGACCATATCTATTTTGCCTGTCCATTGCGGATCACAGGTTTTTTTACAGTCATCTCGTCAATGGTAATTTTCAACTCCCGGTTAACTTGTGTCATCGTCGTTCCCTTAACTCGCCACATTTAATCTATATAATAGGAAATTTTTTGAACGACAATGGTATTGACTTGTAATATAATATTTATTATTCTATAATATTATTGTACTTCTTTCTATAAAATAAAGTTTTAACTTGATTAATGGCACAAATCAGTATTGAAGGGTGGATTGCCTATTTAAAAGAAGAAGAAGAAGGTATCTACCATATTTTTTAATTTTTAGAAAAAATATTTTTTTAAATTGACAGTTAAAAAATACCAGTTTTTACGAATTTGATTTAAGTACCTATCTATTTGTTATCTTTACATAATACAATATATATAATGTGTGTGTGGTATACATTTTTTGAATTGTTATTCTATTCTTGTGTAATAATTTTTATGAATTAAATAGAAAACTTTTTTTACTTTGATTTAATGATATTTTATGATTAATAATAATGAGTCTACAAAGTATTTTAAAATAATGTTAGCCCTCTTTAAATGATAAATAAATGAATTTGGTCACGCTAGTGTTAAAGTTGTAAACTATTTATTCCAACACAATATTTAATTGTGAGGTATAGACGTGTCTTATTTTGATGGTTTTTGAGCTAGGTATATACACATATAAAGCAACGTAATGTCTACAAGACAAGCCTATTGAAATTAGACAAATATTGCCGAATTTTGTATAAAAACGTATTTGAAAGTTGCTTATTATTGCATATTCATTCAATTAATTAAATACCCAGACAAATATATTTTCAGCCAATAAGATGACGATATTTGGTCATGTGACCTGTGTTTACTTTTCACGTTCAATATGATTCCAAATGTGACATTTTTGGTGCAGTGGATTTTTTGAATTTTACTTGAAAACACGTAAAATGAACACGTCTGCTTTTGATTCTGGACCTTACAGTTATTGAAATACATATTTTTCGCTTTCATGTCCAATGACGATATTTTTAGTAATAAATTTCTAATCATTATCATACACGGCTACTTGTTTGTTTGGTCACAGTTCGTTAATATAAAAGCGAAAGAACGTTGAGCCTAATGTACACCCTTGAGGGATGCACAACGCAGGGCGCTCCGCATAGTAGTCGCAGCCCTACCAGTCTACACCATTTGAATACCTACTTTTTAAGATGTATTCAAACAAATTCTGTGAGAAATTGCTTTGCTTGGTCTAGACACACTACAACGCTATAATGTTATATATAATATTATATATATATTTATTTTAAGCGTCTGCTACGACAGAAATTAGCCCATGATAAAATATACTAAAAGTATTTCTATTATCAACATTTTACCGTATAACAGAATTATTAATTTGAGAGCTTTAAGTTTAAACATCCATTTAACGTAATATATACGTAAAATTTCACAAATTTACCTCAAATTACGTAGATTTGCATCGATCATGAATGAAAGGTAGGTAATAATATGTAGTGCCTAATTCCAAAACTCCTTAAAGCGGGTTAAATACGCATTTTTGAAGATTTTTTTTCTTCGTTTTTGTTCACATTGTTTCAATTTCGAAGCCACTTAAATCCATTGATATTGCATGTTTAAAATCAGAGTTAGTTCCAAAATACCCCAAAACAGATAGAGTATAAGCTGCTATTCCCCCTAAAATGAAATCAGCCAATCACATCGTTTGTTGATGATCACGTGATCTAAAACCCAGTATGGCTGGCAAAACGATATATACAGAAATAAAAATTACCATACAGAATTGTCTCTTTAAAATTAAAAAAAGATGATGTAAAAACAAACATCTTGTAAATTTACTTTTATAAAATATACGTAACGTATTTATTACTGAAAAACACATAGTCGTTTAGGGGGTTTTGGAATTAGGCGCTACATATTCTTAATTTAATTTCAATGTTGTAGGATTCGCAAAAATAAATTACTTTTAGGTATTAGACGTGTACTCAACAAAATTGCATACATTTTCCCCATATGAGCATACACTTTGCATGGCATCAATAATAGAATATTGGTTCCAAGTGTCTGTGGGTGTGTGTAAGGGTGCGCGCGCACAGTGAAGCATCACGGTGTGCATTAAAAACGTGTCCTATCAACCTGGGCGATCTAGCGCGCAAGCCTTCCGGTAGGACACCCTTCCCCTCGTATTAATCAGTATTACTCAACATTTTTTTAAATATATTTCACCAAATTGTAAAAATACTTCCACCATCTTATGGGTAACACTCTCACAATGAAAACTATTTTTCAGACTACATATGAGCGGTCGTAAAGATGGATTCGTGGAAATAGCAAGCATGTAAAAACATTAATATTAAATGTATTAATTAGAAAGATATACATGTAAAATCAATTTTATCGGAAAATATTGTTGTTGCTAACGGGATTCGAACCTGGATCTCTTCCAATCCGGGGAACGTGCATTATCCGATTATGCTATACAAACGCAGTGTATATGTATATTAATTTGAAAAGTGTAACATGTAAGTTCGAAAATTTGTCGTCAATCCAGGTTCGAATCCCAATATTTTTCGATACAATTTATTTTACATGTATATCTTTTTAATTAGTATTTTAAATATCACCGACCAATGTTCTGCATAATTACAACTTTACAATAAGAATGGGTTCTTCTTAATAACATAAATATTAAACCACCCATAAACAGATACATTAGAAATTTTAAAAGGTCAAGTACCCACTGCTACTGGACGTAAATGTTCCCTCCGGGTAGTAAACTGCTCGGGTGGAGCAGTTTTGGTTTTTCTAAAGGTGACTGACTGCACCCGTTTTATGTACAATGCATTGGACTCGTCAACGTCAGCGAGAAAAGTACATTGTCAGATAATGTGATGCATTTTTCGCGTGTTTCAATATTTTCCACCAGTAAAATATTTACAAGATCTCATAAATCATCGTGAATCATTCGTACGACGGTTGTCGGAATAATTAATCAAACACAAAAAAAAAAATTAAAATAATAAAAACGCGAAACCTAGCGCCGCTTTCTCGTATTTCGCTAACGCTGTGAAATGTTAAGAGCCCTTAATTCTTTTAGAAAAAAAAACACTCCGGGCACTTTTAACCGACTTCGAGTAGGCAATGCTTTAAATGTCTCCTGATGTTCTGAATTTTTTAATTGAAAGTATATTTATTGCAGGTAAAATACGACTGGTTATTTAAGTTTTAATTTTCTTATTCTCCACCTGGGCGTGTGGATACAATTAGAGATTAAATAATGACTGAAAAATATAATATTGTTTATTTAGTTTTCTGTTTTCAAATTGGGTAAGAAAGAGTGTCCTAGTAAAAGCTGAATGTTATTGTATGTATCGTTTTATGCACTAGAGTAATAATACTATGATGTGCTGATAAACAGAATTTTGAATTCATAATTATATAGGACAATCTGTTTTTTTTTAGTAATATTATTTGGTGACTTGTTTTTACGTAATACAGAACGGAGATTTAATGCACAGTTCGGTAGTCTGCGCCCACGTTGAACGTGCCCACGTCCAGTTCGTAGTTCGTTTTCCCGCAGCTTTCAATGTAATGACGCGACACCCTCGCCGATCGGGACTTTGCCGGTTATGAATCCCTGGGAACAATACCGGCCACGGCCGCCATTCAGGCTCACAGTCCAAACATCAAACTTCATCTCTCAGAGGTCGCGAGGGGGACTCTTTTGTTGCAGCGGGGCACACAGAGATGAGCCGGCAGATAGAGCCGCAGCGAGGAGTTATCTGGAAGCTTCCATCTCCCGGCTCTCCGCCATTGTGCCCCTCCGGAGGACGGTGACACAATGCGTTCAGCTCTTCATTACTATTCACAGTTCGGGGTTCCGATCCCGAGAGCACTCTTTTGAATGCGAGTGAAAACGCTCGACGATCTCGCCGAAGTTATTGTCGTCACTCGGAATTAAACGACAAAAAAAATACGGCAATTATGAACATCGATTGGGCGAAAAATAAATGTTTTAATTCCCGCAATATGACAGTATGAAGTGTTGAGCAATTTCTGGATACCGCAGAACATTTTGAATTAGTTTAAGATTTGTTCTATGAGTTGTCATATTGTTAAAATGATATTTATTTCGTGTAAAATACTAACTTTCTAAGGTTAATCAAAGTTTGTCATATAGATTACCATTTTCCTGTTTCTCTCACCTGTCATTGTTGTGTTTTCTTTTGTCCCTCCTAATCCGTAATCTGCGACTCAATCTCCCGCGCTTCCACCCTTATTTTCAACATTTTGTTTCAACTCGCGATAGAAAACAATACGGCGTTAATAATTTAACCACGTATCGTTATTAAATAATGATATTCATAAACAAATCGCCGAGTCCCGTACGTGAGAAATAAAACCTTGTTTTATGGTAACTTAATATAAGTTCCACGCAAGTACGTCAAAATTACTGACAATAAATACGTTCAATGGCATCCATAGTCGGCAGCCTTTCGGTCGGTAGCAACTTTATATTTCAGTACCGACACATTGCGAATAACCAGTTTATGTTTGTCATTAAAAATATATTATATTATGATGTTTTCGCTAATGAATAGTTTGCTTACTGCGCGCCGTTCTTTTGCTCGATTTAAAAACGAGCACGTCGCGAGAGGCCTTTTTATGTAGAAACGACCTTACGCCGATCAAACTATCAACAGATCGTGTAAAGAGGTTTTTTTTTCCAATTCCTTAGAGTCTACATGCGGCTAGACCGCCAAATCTACTACTACAAGTGCATCAGCGCTAATCGCTTTGACACATTTACTAACTAACTTATTGTAATAAACATCATATGTGTTTTATATTAATACATGAATTGAAAGGGTAAAAAATTCTGATAAAAAACCCTCTAAACAATTTACTGGAAGTTAAATATTGCAAATTAATTAGGCGCGACACTTTACGTACAGTGCCGCCTTATTCTAGCGTAATACTTATATTTAAACTAAAATAAATAACTACTAAACTTAAAAATATATTGTTTTACAAGTCATTTATCGGAGAGTTCAGTCGACGCTGTCCGCTTCTGTGTGCATCTCAATCCGGAGGATCGAGCGCGTTGCTTCGCTTCAGGAAATAGTGCCTGGGCAATCTGCGTTTCGTGTAAAGAGGCCAAAGGCTCGGGAAAGTCGCACGGCGCAGTAGGTAAATGTGTCGCAGCGTCGCAAAGTGCCGATTGGCACATTGAAGATGTCGTAATTCCTCCGGGCGGCTTACGACGACACGTAATATATCAAATCGAGCATTGTTCAGTCCTCAGTTTTGTCGGATTCTCGGAAGATCGTTTGATTCCAGTAATGTATTTGAGTATTTCCTGAGTCCGCGGAGAATACCAATAAGAGACACGGGCGCCACCCTGATGGGCCGCCACCCGACGGTCCCGGGCTTGACGGGTTATAAATTCATCTCTGCGGGCGATACTTTCCACGGAATACTAAAGAGTGGCTACTGTTCGGATCTCTCCTACGTCCGAACGTCGTTAATGTCACGATTATCGTTTTTTATTGAATTTACAAATATCTCTGCTCAATTGCCCACATTTTAAGTAATTTACGATACGCGTCTCTTCAGCCTTGTCAATATGCCGAGAGTATCGCGAGGGACGCGCTCGCAATCTCTTCCGATAGAATTCGCTTCATGTGTGTCTTGTCTCCGCACCGACAGGACATGCTGAAATTACGCAACCACCGGACAAATCAAACAAACGTACACGTTTTATTAAACATCTTTCCGCAAACCATTAAAACCGCAAAATTACGTTGACTTCGTCGCGGTCGTGTGCAGCTTGGGTAACTGCATTTCTGCAAGGATGATAATTGACAATATTATCCGACGGAAGGACAGCCATACTAACGGCGATGAGTGGAAAGTAATTTGCATAAAATCACATTCTTATTGTGAAGCTATAATTATGCAAAACATTGGTCTGTAGTATTTTAAATACTAATTAAATGTATTAATTAGAAATATATACATATAAAATTAATTTTATCGAAAAATATTGTTGTTGCACTACCGGGATTCTCTTTCCAAACCGTGGAAGGTGTATTATCCAACGATGCTAAAGCGACAGTACGTTTGACGAAAAAAATTTCGAACCCATATATTACACTTTTTCAAATTAATACATCTACCGTTCCATTATTTAAATTTAATTTAATTCTCCTGCATATCTTTTTTATTAATACATTTAATTTGTATTAAAATATCACACGAGTACGTTCTGAAAAATTGCAACTTCACAATAATAATGTGTTGTCTTCGATATCCTGCAATACTGACGAAAAATGGATCCAGGATCTGAAGAAGGACACACTCCGGAAGCGAAAAGATAATGCACCATTGATGAACGGTAATTATATCGATTAGAATATTAATTAGAGATGGGCGGGTGTTGACTCGCCGTCCGAGGAACTGGTTTATTACATAAGCCCGGTAAGGAACCGGTAACGACTATTCCGAGAATCGCGAACCACAATGGATACCTGCTTTGTCTTCTTAATAATCATGTTTGTGTTTCCCAATACAGAGCGTCCGTTGTCAACAAATATTTTATACAGCCGATACATTTTTAATTTCACACGAGTGTCTAACCTCATTCATCTGCCAGCCAGATGCTGTGCGGAAGAGTTATTAGGTTGGAGTGAAAAGATAAGGCATTCGGGTTAAACAACTGCATAGGTATAACACAATAACTGACATTCTGCAGTCGAACCTTTGAACATAACGATGCGATACGTGTCAAACCGTTGGTTCTACCTGAACTCTATGAGAACAATTCTTAAAAATTGATTTTTTAAATATTTCAGAGCAATCAGACCGTTAGAATAAAAATTTCATCGATTTTTAAGCCCAATTATTGGTTGATCCCGAAGACCGAGCCGCCGACAGGTCGATTGTGCCAAATCACAAGTGTCGTTCCATTAAATGTAACCAAAAATGTCTGATTTTAAAACAGTTCATCAGAAATTACATGCACAGTACAGAATCATTTAAAAAAGTTTTTATTAAATTTAATCCGCTGTATTCTATTTCATATCGATTCCCTCATTATTTTTGTAATAAATTAATTATATTGTTTGTACGTGTGGAATTTAATTCCTAGAAAATGCGTCGTCATAAAGAACGCCCTTATCGTTTAATTTCAAAATCGTCATTCAGACAACGTTTCTTCAGCGAGGTGGGATCATTCCTCACTCCAGGCGCGTGCTTCCCCTCTCGACTTCAACAATTGTTCCCGATTTGAATGTTCAAATGCTTTCTTAGAAATATCGATGTAAAGTAACATGCGAGATGGATATCGTTACTATCGTAACGGACTACTTGCTACCCACGAAGACTCATTATTCAGGAAAAGGCTTCTTTAGAAGTAGACACATTTTTCACCTTGCATCGCCAAATGTACCGCATAAATTTACATTTCTGATCTCTACGTACTTCCATTCTCTTCTTTCTCCCGTGGATTCTTTTATCGATTCTACTTTACGACTTTTAGAATGCGATTAGTAGAATTCAAAAAGATAATTAGCGACGTCGAATATATTTAGTGACGTTAATCACACCTAAAATAAAGACTTACATAATTTATAAAATAATAACATTACCATAATGTAATAAATTCAAAGCGATTTGATTTCGAAATATGACTACTTGTGCAAAAGTGTTTTAAAACGCAGTCATCAAGAATATAAATAATGCGCATAACCTGATTTTAACTCTTTTGAAAAATATTACTGAATCGTGTGCCAGTTTCTGTGAATGTTTTCATCCCCAATATACTCGCATAGGGAGGCTTTACAGGTATCTGTACCTCTCGCTTCCGTTCTGCCAAAATGTTCGATATCAACCGAAAAATGTTTGGACATCACTAATCGTATAAGAAAATAATTAACACACTGCACAACCCAAGTGAGTACCTGAGTAAACACTGCTGAGATATCTCCAGCGAGTTTACTCTGAGCCACGAGTGATGTTGTTGAATATGCGCATCCAATTTATGCTGATTTATATTCGCATCCAAAGAAACGTTTACATGCCGCCAGCACGGAGCCAGCACGGCCGTGTCGCTGCATGCATTATCTTCACGTGTTCATTTAATCAAAACGCTGTGAAAAACCGCTCCGTGCGTGTGAACGGGAGACAATCCGGCCATTTCCACTATAATTGTATTGAATTAGTGTTGACAAAAAAGCTTCGGATAAACTATCACCCGCCATTTCTCACAGGCACGAGGCGGGAGACGGGCGAGAACCGGCGGTGGCCAGGCACTTCCAATCTGCCCTGTGGCAGGCACAATTTATTCTAAAAACATTAAATCTGAATCAATTAAAAATCAAATGATTATTATTCCGTTTGTACACGCAAAGTATTTTATTTGTGTGAATGGTGTACACAAATTCCGTTTGTACTGTCTGAACAATATTGATCCTACTGAAACATCCTGTACGCATAAAAAACCTATATAAAATTTGTTATTATCAAAGTACCTTAATTTTCATTTTCAATAAGACAAATTCATCATTAGTAGACACTAATCAGTAGAATTATTTTTCAGACGAATGTTGTTCTCCTAAGCGTTCGCTCAGTTCGCGCAAACCGGTTGTTAATATTGAAAACCTCTCGCCGAACCGTTTGTTAATGATTATTTGTAATAGAATAGAACATTCAGTTAAATTTTATCTTGTGCCATTCTATTGAAATCCTTCTCAAAGCCCTAAAAATAAGGTTAATACATATGTACTTAAAATGGTCGAGAATAAGAACTCAAATAGCACGTGGATTATGAGCGACTACCAAAATTATTTTAGCGAACCGGTTTATAACATCATGTTTTTGGGAGACATCACTGTTTTAACCACAAGTGCTTGATAAATATATATGTTAATAATATCAAAATGATGGAACTGAACTGGATATCAAAATAATTTTAATAAAAAATATAAAGAGAAATTATTATTAGATAATGGTTGAATGAAACGGTACAAAGTTATCTCTAATGTTACATTATAATCTCTTCACCGAAACAAGGTGACGTCTTTAATTTGAAAGGCAAACTGTTATCTAAATTATTTTATTGAAATTTTTACGTTATTTGTATGTGAACCGCAGCCAAATACACGGTGCATCTTACAATGTGTTATCATCACGTCAATGAGATTTAAAATCCCCTTTCACGACCACCGGCTGCAGGGCCAAGCGGCCACCGCCGGATACATTTCACTTTTATGACAGACGTTATTTTTACGCAAATGACAACGGTGAAATTACGTTACGTACAGAAGTGTGTAATGGCCTTATAGCTTACAATTTATTGTTCGCTGTGAAAAGCAACAATTACACAATACTCTTGAGAAACAATTATGCGCTTATTTTTATTTCATACACAATTAACTTTGCGGTACACCAAATTAAATTAGGATAATTATGCTTTTTAGCATTTTTTAAAAGACTTGGAAACGTATGCCAGCATTTTTATGCACGGCTCATACTGTTTTAATATATACTTTATTAGTTGATATCTTAATCATTATCTACGCTTTCGCGTACGGAAATACGTTTTATATACTTGAATTATTTTTAATGACATCCTATTATGGTCGACTTGTAAAAAACACTTTTCAAAATTACAGTTTAGCTAACGGATTGTTAAAAATTTCCGCAACTCGGGCGACCGCTCTACATATTTTGATTCATTTAAATGGTGAAATAAAGTCATTTAAAAAAATCACCGTCAATTTTGTTCCATCATAAAATACTGCTTACGGTCGCTAATCATACTATTGTAATGCATGTAGTATTTTCCATGTACCATCCCTAAAAATACTATTGTAATGCATGTAGTATTTTCCATGTACCATCCCTAAAAATACTATTGTAATGCATGTAGTATTTTCCATGTACCATCCCTAAAAATACTATTGTAATGCATGTAGTATTTTCCATGTACCATCCCTAAAAATACTATTGTAATGCATGTAGTATTTTCCATGTACCATCCCTAAAAATACTATTGTAATGCATGTAGTATTTTCCATTCCACTGTGAATAGAGGTAGCACTTAATTTAAATTTGTGCACAATTAGATTTCTTTCAAAATGCTGGTATAAAGAATGCTTAAAGAGTTATTTTTATGAACCACAACAATCTCAATTCTCCTGACAATAGTTGCAACCTCCCCACCCTTTCTCCCGCCTTTTTTCTTTCTATTTATCTTCTGCACCTAAACATACTTATGTACCTAAACATGTTAAATATTTATTTTGTTACTTTTGAAATTAGCAAAATTAACTTTGTGGATTAATTAATTCATATTTTTATTTATTTTTGTTTTATTAACCACTTATTGAGTTTAAATACACAGTAGTTTAAATAGTTAGTACTGACATCCCGATGAAAAAAATGGTATTTTTCGAAACCGATAGATGTATTTTAACTCAATAAGTGGTTAATGAAACAAAGTTAACAAGTAAAAATATATTCATTGTGTTAGTTCTATTATGTTTACACTGTCAAAATTCTTTAATAAATTTAAATTAAAATAAAGTTAAGCAGTTTTAGACTATAGGTGCTGTACTCGAATGAAAAATTGAGATATTACAATATCGACGTGCCAGGCACGTCACAAGCATGCATACTCAAACGAACTAACTGTAGCCCTGACGGAAGCCTTCGGGTGTCGATTATAAATCTGGTTCCGCGCATTCCAATTTTCCGGTCATAATCCCTGCGCCGAACAAGATGGCGCGTTTCCACGACAGCCTGAAAAGGAGTGCATGTTATCTTCCTTTCTAATAGGACGACATCATGGAGTGTGTGTGTACCTGCCTACACTGCAGTCGCGGTAAAACTTACCTGCGTTCTGCTTTCATTCGTACCAATGAAACATTATTATATCAATATTAAATAATGTATTAAATGAGTAAGTGAAGCGAATAAATATATAAATAGGTATAACGAAATTTAATTTTTTTAAACTTCAGATCTAAATACTATATATTTATTCAACATGTTTCGATACCTACGGTATCTTCTTCACGAAACAATGTATACTGAAATTGTAAATACAAACATAGATAAAAACAAAACTATAAAGTGGTGAATAAGTAAGAACTAATATGAAAACAAATTTTAAAAGTGACTATTTGCAAAGAGGATTTGGTTATTTATAATATTTAGCTTGCTATTAATACTTTTTCTTATTTCTAAAATTTCTAATTTATCTAACTGTAAACCCCTAGTATTTGTATGTATAATTTCTAATCCCTTGTTAATATCAAAAGAATGGTTTGTTTCCAAAAGGTGATTGGAAAATTCTGAATAGTTGTCGCTATTTAAGCATCTCATCTTTTAAATTTGTCTTCATATTAGTTCTTACTTATTCACGACTTTATAGTTTTGTTTTTATCTATGCTTGTATTTTTAATTTCAGTGTACATTGTTTCCCGAAGAAGATATCGTAGGTATTGAAACATGTTGAATAGTCAATAAATAGTTGTTTAAACAAAGTATTTTGTCTAATTATTTAATACAATTAGTTTAATTACTACCTTTTTAAACGATTGCGAAGGTGAATAAACACAAACCATTAAGAATTTTAAAATAAATATTTTTCCAAAATTTATAAATTAACGTCCTGGAAACTTTTTGCTCAATTTTTAACAGCTAGATGATAAAGTAATATTAGAAATTAAATTTGATAAATATATCATTTGTTTAGTTGGGATGTTGCCACTCTAAATGTAGTTCTAGATGATATATCGATCAGTCTTATATAATTTAGTGTATTTATCGCACTTTATTTCTGTAATAATTAATTACTTCATTTCATTTTAATCAACTGTACTTATTCAATGAATTCAGATTTTACAAAAAACTTTCATCAACTTTACGATAGGAATATAATTGCGGTCGGAAAATTTTGAATTTTTCGACCGCAACCGCCTTAATGGTGTAGAAAATTAACGCTGTTGATTTTATTTATGTATTCGATGTTAATTTATCCGGGAATCACTCGCATCGAGACTGCACTGTGCGGAGTAATGTCCGGGCGAGATGACACAATGGCCGCGCGGGGAGGACCTCGGCGGCAGCGCTGCGTCCCTCTCTCCCCCGCGGAAAAGCCAATGGCATAAAAGTCCAAACGTCAACCGCAGACTTGTAAAAATCCGACAAGCAAATCGGCCGGCCAATGGGGAGGCGGGTAATTGCTGCCAGTGTGCAGTGCGAGGAGGCGCGCGAGTGTGTGCGCCTGCGCGGGCGCGCGCGCCGCGGTCCGCTCCCATGCAAATCCACCGCACCAGACGATGGTTATGATAATCCGAGGCGCGAAAATTCTTTTAAATAAATCATTCGTGAATAAATTTCATTCCGATTCTCTACTTACTACTGTTGTCGCTTTTTATGACTCTTCTGAGGTCGCTTCTTTGCTTCAAATATTTTTCGTTTCAAATTTCAATTTCCGTGAATATAAGTTTTTTCATAATAAAATAATCTTAAACATATCATCATTCATGAGAAAGAAACAGGCACTGAAATAGTTAACAGAATAATTTGTATTCGAAAAATACAAGCTATACGATATTTAATATTAAAAATTATACCTTTATTTGACAATGGTGTATAACTTTTGAATAAAAACGTTAATATAACAAATTAAACTAACATTTTCTTCGTCGACAATTTCATTATAAACAATCAAATCCTTTTTGCAACTATTCCATCTTTAAAATTTGTTTTCACAGTAGTTCTCAATTGGTTACCGGCCGCATTGTATCCTAAAGCGACCATTGATCTTGAAACATGTTGATTTATCAATAAACAAAGTGTTTTCTTATTATGTATATTAACTAATATTTCCGTTTAGATTCGGAAGATAGTACCTAAGCGACTATTTCTATAAATATTTACTTCACGTTTATCTATTAGTCAGTAGATATAACGGTTATCTAAAAATACTGAATGTTTGTATAATAGTTAGCCTCTACACCGATGGCTTTAGACTTCTTATGATGTTTATTAGTCTGTAATAATAATTAATTCAATTTTTCAAAAAGTCAAAAGTCTTTTAAAAGTTAATTCTTATGATGATTATTAACATTCACTTTCGTTGCTGAAAGACATCACGCTACTGGTGAGGACTTGTACAGGAAATTGAAAAACTGTTTCTCGTCATGAAACTCATTCCCTGCAGTGCAGTCGCAGAGTAGTGTGTACTTCGAACGTTCTCATGGCAGAAGCAGAATAGAGTACGTACATCGCATAACTAGATTCGTTTTGCATACACACACGTGTGCATGCACATTACGGCAATGGCTGGCGGTAATAAAGCATTCATTGCGCACGCTCGAGGCGTAAGGTTTAAAGTAAATTACAACTGTGGCAAAAAGTGGATCGTTTTATGTAAATACCGACATGCATACAACCATTTCCCGTTTGCCGAAATGTCTTGTAAACCAGCGGAACATGGCTAAAGTGGCTTTTCACAATACGCCTGTTCGGCTGTGGCCCGGTGAAATCGCCTTGTGAAGCAATGAGTGCACCCGGTGCCGTACCGGGCGGCGTTCTGCCGTGTGCTCGGCAATTATACCAGAAGGTGTTCCACCTAATGGAAGCCACTTCCTCGGTAATTACGACAGGTCCCCAACACGAGCGTGCGGCTCAAAATGGCACAATACGTAATAACAAAACAACCTTCGTACGAAATTATTATGATCTTTATGATCTCACAAGACGGATTGAGTGGTTACCTAACTTGCCGGGCGAAAAACATCTTTAAATTGTGCACATTTTATGCACTGTTTAGCCAATGTTGCACCCGCCGCTGTCGGCAAAGAATATTTAATAAATGATTATTTTAACAATCTAAATTGAACGATATAATTCATTGTATTTTCGAAGATACAGGCCAATATTATAGATAGCTGCCGAAGCTGCTGGGTAAACCGATTCTATTCAAAATTGAAATTTTCCGCAAAATTACTTTATTCATCGTTGTGGAAGAAAGTTATTTCATATACAATATCAGTATTTTTCAAACTTTCTTGAATTTTATCTATATAAAGCATAATAATATTACAACAAATCTCACAACCCAAAAATACAAACTTTTGATTCCACTTCAATTTGATTTTTATACCATTTTAATTTACAATTAACCGTTCTTATTTTTTTTACGCCTGTCCAGTCGGTACTCTACCGCCGAATTGCCGAGAACTACGTCGGTCGCAGATGCTGCGCGCGTCACTGAATGAAGTGAAGACTATTAATCGCACAGGATTAACTATAGGGAGCGTCGTGTCCAATTATTATTATATCGATGTTTGATTCGCCACAGGAAGTACAGGTATATTGCGTCGCTTTAGTAAAAAGGTTAAGAAACATTATGGGCATTCTGTAATATATTTTTTAATATTTTAGTCTGCTTTATAGTGTTTCGATTTTTCAGGAAATCGTTAATTTCTCTCTGTACGATAGCTAAAAATTCCCATTTATAAAAAAAAATCTGAGATAACGTCTAAAACATCAACATGAAAATATTAAATTTATTCGGTTTCTATACGAAATGATTTATGGAACATCATCAATTTTCCTAGAAGCTATCTTTCATTATTCTATGTATCTTAAGCCTATACATCAACTTTGAATTTCTTCTACCGATTAAAAAGAATATTATTAATCTATCAACAATAAAAAAAAAACTGAAAAAGAATTATAGCGATAAAAGATTGTCAAATTTATGCTCTAAACACGGTACAAAAATTCACTGTGTATATGTGTAAAATGTATTGGCTCGAGCACTACATATATGTATGTACCTACGCGTTATGTATAAATATATGTACATAACTAATGAATAACGATTACTCAGTCAAGTCGATATATAAATAAACTTATATATAAAAATAGACAGGATGCCTACTAGACTGAATAATCGAAGTTCATTAATTTCCCAAAACATCACCTAACATTATAATCGTCCGTAAGTATTGACGTACGTAGGTACGTCCATGATAATCTGACTGCGTGATGGGAGCTGGCTCTGTCGGTCGCCGTACGGTATCCGACACCGATTGAGACATACGGCCGCATGATAGGGACTATCAGAGCTCTATTTAAATGTCCGATATCAGACCTAATTATTTTCGATTTAGTAAAGCACACAATGGCGAACATTTGAAGCGACAGAGCTGGACTTGGCGCAACGCGCGCGCGTTTAAAATACAGACATCATCCAATACCCTTCCAGCCCGCTTCCGTATGTACGTTTTGGTCGGTAATCACAGACCATGTACACGGTGTTCAGCGTGTGAATAGATGAGCCATTATAACTTTTGTGTAACCTTTGAGCGATTGAGCAATTGAAGCTATAAAAATGAGAACTCTTAACTGAGTTATTAAATGACATAACGGATTTTGTGTAATATCTGTATGGTAAATTAAAACGTTTCAAACAAATATTTTCAGTCGTTGTGCAGTGAATGAGATGTGCGATAGCGAGACAGGTTCATCTTTGATATATTTCACAGTAATGAGATAATTCATAATTGTAAATGTTATTTTAATTTTGTAAAGATGATTGGTAAATGTAATTTAACGATTGGAGATTTAGGTTCTAGTGTACTAGTGATCGCTCTCCGAATTACGAATGATTTCCGTTACTAATCATCATTATAATCTAATATACTACGTATTAATAGTTGACATGTAAGTATTAGTAATATATTATATTTCAATGACTTATGTTAATATTTCATTTTCATTTGATTTCCAAGTGCATATTGAAGTAATCGCGAATTATACTATTTTAGTACTTACATTTAGTTTTGATCTCTGATCGAAATACAAGCAAGTGACGTACAACCGTCTCCGAATTCATTACAACAACTCATACAGAATACTATTCGGATTGGCGCGTTATTGCAGCGCATCTACAATGTTTGCCGAAGGCCGTATACATGGATTCATTCCGCTTCTGACACATCGAGATACGGGCATAAAGCTAGTTCCCTGACCAGAAAATGGTAACGACTACACAATAGCTACGGATACAATAATGGCCGTGACTGAAGTATCTATATTTTGTTTATATTTATGTATACATGTGAACTTTTTATTTATTTATATTTTCCTTGGTTTTCTTTTCGTAACTTTAATGTATTATCTTTATGGCAAATCGGGTCTTCATAAATAAAAAACGCATTATTATTATTATTATTAAATACAGATAGGAATAATAGCTACTAAACTAGTAAAACATAACTAGGTAAATAAAATATGTTACAACAACAATTAACGAAAACACTAGAGATGAAATTCGCTGTAATTTACATGCTCTGCGATCCGCGTCCATAAGGCATTATTGATTACTCAAATATAACGAGCTAACCCATGAACCCCATAATTTTGAAAGTGTCATGTTTGATTTTAACGATTATAATTTTTAGTGAGAGAAAAATTAATAAGATGGATAACATAATTTCTTATCTTTTGCATGGTAAATTGATCTTTAATGCAGTCAGTCAGTGTAAATGAAATGGTCAGTATTTCATTATATATAAACGGAATGTTCCTACTATTATTCATATATGTGATCTGTAGAACACTTGCGTTACTGATTTGTGTTCCACCGGGCGTTTTGCTAAAAATAATTTAAAATGGAAATGTTTTAATATTCATACGCATGAATTTAGAACTTTATTAAATACAGTCAATTCAAGGAACACAACGGGACCAGAAAGGTTGGACCTATTGAGCGACTTCGCCAATTAACCGAAACGAGCTTAAAATTAAATGATGATTTTTTTTCTTTGAATACGTAGGGCTCCCTTCATTGCCTGTAACCCTGTTATATATATATTTTGCCTCTCGGTTACTTACAGGCACAGTTGGATCTTAATCATCAACGTCTTCATCTAATTTCTAATGTTTCGATTAAATACTTCAACAATTACATCCTCATAGTCCTTATTTTCATCGTAATTGTCGAAAACTCTTGATAATTATCAATAGAACTTCTAACGTGTTTTCATTTGCTTTATTGCTCTAAATTTCTGAAATATCTAAAGGTTTAAAGATTTTATATGGTGTCGATTTTTATAGCTCGCCAACTGTCAGCGACAACTGTATTGCTTGCAAAAAGGGAAATTTTTGCACCAACTCTTTGGCTGTTGTGGAACGTATTAATAAATTTTAAACGTTGTAATATCGTCCCGATTAAGCCTCTTTGGTTTGGTTTCCGTTCCTTGAGATTTGGCCCAAATAAGGGGCCGCCCCAATTAGGTATCTATCTAATATAATAATAATATCTAATTTCGACTCACTCGAGACGTCACCTTCGAATCATTTCTGTATGAGAGTAGTCCCTGAGACAATTTTTTTTTGTAATGACTTTGAGAAAGATATCAACTTAAAATTGTAGCGGGAAACTCGGCCGGATATAGCACAGGTCCTGGCTGCGCGCCTGCTCAGTGTTCAGGCCAGGCACCGCTGTGGCGTGGCGCTTCGGTTTGGATATTTAACCAATTTCACAGCGATTGAGCAATTTAGATATCCATCCGCACGCCGCAGTCAAATAATGCTGCACGCGCCCGCTACAACAAATCACTGTTCGTATGAAACTTTAAACCGAGCCACGACCGCAACGAGCTTGCGCGAGTGGCTCCTAATACTAACCGCCGATCTGCCAAAATGACGTTTCTAACTGTTTATTTACATATCTCATTATTTGGGAAACTAACGCCGCAAATATATATTCGAGTGAGGTACAATTATTAACAAAAATTAACTAACTTAAATTTTCGCAAATACAATACCTACTTAACTTTTCATTTAGAAAAAAAGAAAAAAATAACAATTGTTTTCCGAGTAAAATGCAAAAATCCATTACACCACAAATGTCACTTTTGAAAATGGTCACATGACCAAATACTGTTGTCTTATTGGCTGAAAACATATTTGTTTGGATTTGAATTAATTACCTATTGGATATGTCTGCGTTTGAAGTAACAAACAATTTTTAAATGCATTTTTGTATGAAATTCAGTGATATTTATCTAATTTCGATAGACTTGTCTTGTAGGACATTATTTACATTACATACCTAACTCAAAAACCATAAAAATTGGACATGTCTGATTTTGATTATATTCTTTACAATTGTGTGGGTCTCCAAATGAGAGATCCTCCGGAGGACTGCTGAGTAGCTTCATCATTATTTATTATTCTTATTTTATTCACTTTATTTTCTACCTTCTGCCCAAATATGATCCGCAATGTATTGATCTTGTGGGTTAAATCTGCCGGCAGTGGTGCGTGGAGGGTGAGTCTCATGTATGTTTTTATTTTGTGCCGTCTCGTTTTTCAGAAGGGCTTTTCACTTCACTTCACTTAATTGTATTATTTTATATTATCTTTGTATTATATTATATTATTGTATATATTATTTACTAATAAAGTGAGTCAACCGGGGACAATGAGGGCGAATTTTGTGTTGGCAGCTGTGCGGTATCGCCCTGTCAATATGCGAGGCGCTATCGAGCAGCTTCCTAGTAGCATTATAAAATGCCAACCAGGCGGCGAATGAGTTGGACCGAAATAGGAGCCTTGAACTTATTGTATCGGTCTTAAGCCGTGGGTTCGCCCTCATATACCTTACAATTGTATTAGTGTGTGTAACAGACCGTTTCAAAAACATGTAGGTAATACTTTTTTTTTTAATATTAAACAAATAGAACACACAACACATACAGAATAAAAATTTTCATATACCTACATCGTTTTTTTTTTCGATGTAATCGTACATTTTGAATGTTTCCCGTATATGTGATAGAAATAGGGTTAAATATATTATGTACAGAAAAAAAACGGTTTATTGGAACATATAATGCTTTTAAGAATATTTATTTTTAATATACTTATTATAGCTTTCATAGTGTAAGTACATATAACAGTGGAAAAACCAACAAATGCATTTGACTAAAACAAATTATGGTAATAATATAAACACACAAAAAGACAACTAGTAAATAAATATAAACTTTCCTAATTTTCGAAATTCAAACATTCACAAACCAATTAAAACGCTGAGCGACATCAATACACTGTTACAATCTGCATATTAGGTATGGTATTACTCACATTAATACAATCGTCCGTTCTAAATGAAAAAGAGTATGCCTACCTTAATCAATATTATAAATAAGTTACTCAAAACATGAAAAACGTCAAAATAATATTTATATAGATAGATGTTGATTACGTAATTTATTACATTATTTTATTTAAAATCATTTAAAAATTAAACTGTTGGTGGGTGTCTTCGATTGTTTGATTTCGAATGATGTTATTTCATTTACATAGGTATTATTAATATAATCAAAAAGAAATGTACATGATTAGACGTATAAATAAGCGAAGTAAATTATACCAATAATATTATCAAATTAAACCACACCGGAGTTCCAATTATTGTGTTTCTTGTTTTTCTGCGAAGATATCGGGTAGAGTTTTTTTAACACTTCAGAGACTAAAAATAATAGAACATCGAATCAACATAAAGAGCATCCGTGACCCACCGTGTCGAGTATTTATGAGATACGAACGATATAAATTATTTAATCTATATCTCAACAACTGATATTAATGGAAAAGTTAAGAAAAAAAGATATTTTCAATTATTCTTCTGGTGTTATTATCGATCAGGAATAGTAAAAATCTATAATGTATTGCCAATATTTTTTATTTTTTTTAGTTGCTTTAATTATATTTTGTTAGTTAACAGTAATACTCAGATATCTGCTACTGAACAACATTAAAAATGTTTAAATTAATTTATCAATTAAGCATATTATGATGGTAGAGACCGCAAACAACAAAATAATTGGTCACGTGTGGTGGTGTGGCGGTGGGGTGGATTCAGATTTTGTGATTTGGAGCATTTTGGTTTTTGTTCAATTAATGAATGTATACGATCGTCTGACCATTTCGAAATACACGCTTATTATGAAAATCAGTTAGAAACGATTAAACGACATTAAACAACGTATTAACAATATTTTATAATGAATCAACTATTCAAATATCTGTGTGCAACTCTAAACTTATATCAATGTTATTAAACATACCTATTCTAGTTATTCAAGTCCTTGTCAAATTATTAAACTCACTGTCAAAAGTCTTATATTTTTTAAAACATTCAAAAATTTTATTTTTTATTTTGTCGACATTCATGAACAATTTTCGCGCTGATAAAGTTATCTATTAACAATTTAATGGTAAAATACAGTCTACAGAGTAGATCATTTTATTCGAGTGTATATTTATAAATTACCGTGAAATTTATCAAAGTGAATGGTGTTATATATTATGTATCATGAATAAGAAATTTTTTTTTTTAAATGAGAGTAATAGGACAGTAACAAGGAATTATAAATCGCAATAGTTAATCATTTTATTAAAATACTTACAGTTTTCCGAGTACATACCTAATCTTTCTATTCTCACTGGCTCAAGAAACGTTATCAATTTTTTTCATAACTCTCTTTTCATTGGTAGAGTGGTACCTACCTATCTAGCATGAAAAATCCTCACCTCACTTACAGGTAAGTTATCCTCTCGTTGATAACTTAGATTGAATATATAAGTTTATCCAAAACACGGGCGATGCTTTGAAATTTATCGAGTTAAACTAAGAAAAAATTTAAACATTGTAAATCAAAATACAATAGTTCGCAGACATTTAAAAGATTTTCCATACACGATTGCGACCGATGCGTGATTATTTATATACCGACAGTCGTTTCAATATTAAATTAAAGTTAAATTGGAAAAGTTAACGCGCGGTAAACAAACTAACTTTCATTTCGGCACAGGGCCACAATAAGTCGCGGCACGCTCGCGGGTTCATTAAAGAGTTGCTCCCTAATGAGAAAACTTGGGCCACGTCGAGCAGCCCGCCAACTTCCAACGTTAATTTTCCTTATAAGAATTACAACCATATGCTGAATTGTGTGGGCATTGCGAAGATCGGTGTTGCGGGTGCGTTAACACACTGTACTCGTACTGCTCACCCCCGACAGGGTCGGCGATCGTTCGGGGAGGTGCCGAACGGTATTACCGAGGAGATAAAAATAAAAAACCAAAAAAAAATACCGATCCTTTTATTATAAACTATAGAAGTAAATATTACATAACTGCAGATCAATAATTAATACTCAACTATTTTTTTTTTTAAATCTAATATTTTCCCACGGTTTGCCTTCATCGGTTGACGCTTCAGCCATGTCTTCGGTGTATCTTTAATGCACTTTTATAATTAAAAAATGATGTAATCTACTGTGATAATTAATTTAAGACAAATTGTATTTTTTAAATAAGTATTTTTATTAACAAATAAACGGGCAGTTAATTGTCAAAAGGTCCAATCGTGTTGCGCTATGAAAATAATATCAACGTATGGCTGGCGGCGCGGGTAAGTTTGCAGCACAAAACTACCATTCAGGAGCCTCGGTAACTACTTTGTAAAAGTATCAAAGCGACTAGCGCCAGCGAGCACACTTGCAGTAGTAGATTGGGCAGTCTAGCCGCGTGTATTGTAGATTCTGAGGAATTTGAAAAAATAAATTGGTTCGTTTGGAATACAAATAATTTTTATATTTCTAGAAATACATTTTTAACCTTTTAAATGCCGTGAGCGTGTCAACACGCCAACCTTTGTATGTCAAACTAAGCTATAGGCGTGTTAACGCGCACTTTTGAACCGTACAAACTTGCAGAGATTAAGGTCACAATTTTAAATCATTTTGCCATCTGTGGACGACAGCTTTCAGCTTTTGATGAATAAGTCAAAACCCTTAAAGCCTAGTCTTAACCTGTATGGTGTCTTCCATTTCGATCAAACGCATCTAGCAAACGAATTGAGTGTCTTTTCTCGACAGTTTCGCAATATCGTGCCGACCTTGTTCGGGGCCACTGCCTCGATGCTGAAAATATTATCAATGAATTATCGTGTTTCGATCATTTCTGTATGTGTGGGGTGAGTACTTGGCTAACAATAAACAGATCATACAATCCGGACTGTACCGCAGTGCCGCGACCACTCCCGGTGTGTCTCCAGGCAGGTACCGCTTCACGATCGGCTGTGATAATTGGAAACTCGATAGTTTTACATGAAAAGCGTAATTTTAACGACATTTTTACGAGTGAGGTATGTCAGCAGTGGGGTACCCGCGGGCCCGGGGTTCCGAGCTGCCCCCGCGCTACCGAAACTCGCCGGACGTCGTCTCGAGCGATGTTCCCATGGACCGAGGAGTTAGAGATGCAGATTTACGACCACGTAAGCCGATACCATTACGCAGGTCCGTGCGCAGCGGTAACAGCCAGTAAACAGTTTATAAAACCTTTCATAGTAAATAAACGCGACGAATATCAGAGCCCTATCGAGTGTCGCGCCCGGGCCCGCTTTACGGCCGCCTTTCTCGGAAGGACTCTCGGCACACTTGATAAATGTACATAAATTGAAAGGAATATGTTTCATCTCTGTTGATGTCAAAAATTAACTCTAATTTATGATTATCTACCGTTTCAACTTTCATAAAGCTATGACTACTCTATCTGTATCGCGTGCGTGCGCATGTTTACAAGTGTGATTACCTGATGCGCGTCTGCCTATCCATTACAGAGTAATAATACTGAAAGTAAGCGGAACACCTACCTTTGGCTAGTTTTGTGGCAGCTGTTTTTTTTTTAAATGCAAGATCAGTTCAGTTCCGATAAATCAATGTTTATTAGTAAAATAACATTTTAATATAATACACAGCTTCCAACATTTTTTTATACATAACAAAATACATATAGCGAATTTTTTAATATTTGCAAGCCTATCAGCTACTATCTGCCTCGTTACGGTACATATAAATACGTGTTTTGATAGCAATTTTGGATCCATTAGCTCAATACAGCGTGTTTCAAATGTATATGATTGGTATTTTACTACAATACATCGTGTTATTGTGACCCGGATATATTTGAACATGAAAATGGGAGATAATAGAACGATCTGAATTAGTAAAAAAAATGAAAAATTTATAAAAAATGTGTAATTCAATTCTACATCAGCACCTACAGCCAGTGGTGTAGTGCCAGGGCGACTCTCTGCCTCTTTTTTGATTCAAAATAGATTTGTATACATCAGATATAGTCCAGCGAACGGATATCACGAGAATGCAAAAAAAAATATATATAGTATCGAAACATTTTCAAAACGAAAAATTACGAGGAAATTTATAGTTTTTTTTATTAAGAATTGGATCATTTAGGCGCGCGGCGGTATCCCATTCTTTCAACCATGTTACAGATCGATAGTTGTTTTTTGGACATAGCATGGTTTTAACGTTTACAAAAGCTAATTGCTGGATAAAATCATTTCTTTTTAACCACAGACTAATTTAATTTAAAATTTCCGTGACAAAAACGTGACGAACAAAATGGGAAGGGGAGTTGAAATCATACACCGCTCTGATAGTTTTTAGTTACTAGTACACTATTGAGTACAGCAGTATCGTCAGTGGCGTCTTATTCCACCTTTCGTGTTATTTTTATTATTGAGAGAGATTCTCTTGTCGCTGAGGCTGTTTTCATCCATCCCTATTACTTGTTATTTTTTAAATTGTACTACCCTATGTAAATGCCTTGAAAAACAGATAAAATATATAAAGCGATATTGTATTATATATTTAAAATGATGAATTCTAATCGGTTGAATATGAAAATATTGTAAATGGCGTTGCTTACCGTGCGAGGGGTGCGCCGGGTGCGCGGGGTAGGCGGGGTGCACGGGGTTGTGGTGGTAGTACCTCCCCCGGGAGTGGTGGCCGCCGCCTTCCAGGGGGTGGAAGAGCCCCTCATCCTCGCCGCCCCCGCCGCACCAGCGCCCGGGCTGCTCCGTCTCCATCATCAGCTCCCTGGACCGCTGGCCGTCCGTCTCCCGGTAGTCCCCGCTCCGACGCGTCACGACCCGCGGTGTCAGAAACCAGTTTTATATGGAAGCACCAATATATTTTACAATAGGCAAACACTGTTTAAAAGGAAAATATATTTTTAATTATTAAAATCCCTACGGGTAATAAAACGTTTCTACTCGCAGGTAGGTACCGCGGAGCCCGATCGACAACCGACTACTTCGACTGATTTATAGCCGCAGTAAAATCAAAATGAATCACCATTAAATTGTCAATAAAATAAACTTTTGCATCCCACTTAATTAATTATTTTAAAGCTATATTATTGCTACGACTAGACGGAGCGCACTGAATCTTTCTCGCGTCAATATTGTTAAATGATCTCGGCGATTTGGATCGAAGATTTTAGCGCGGAACGTGGATCCCAAGCGTCAACGCCGAGCGGTGGAATCTGAAACAATACACACCACTTTATTAATTATTAATTATCAATAATGCACAGTACATAATCAGAACTCTTCTTTCAACGTCATATTTACTAATCACCCACTAGAATTACAATAATATTACCTTAGTCAAAGTTAAAAGTACAAACGGGGAAAACTGTAATATTGTGAACCTTCTACTTCGGAGTCTAGAAATTTATAGAGTGTATTTAGAAGAGCAACTAATGACACACCGTTACATTAAACATTCCAAATATCTCAACTAAACTAAACAGAAAAAAATGTCTATCAAAAAAAATATTTAGTTACCACAGGGATTCGAAACCGGAGAATACGTTACCATTACACCATATAAACCATTTAATTTTCTATAAATTCAAACTTTATTTAAAAATTCTCAAATGATACATATATTATTACCAATTAAAATTGCGACTTCACAATAAAAATGTAACTTCATTAAAATACAGGTACAAAGTAAATATGTTACTGACAAAACATAAAGGACAAACCCTTTTCCGAATAAACCAGAGCTACCACCCGCCTGGATTCCGGAATCTTCCTGTTTGGCAGTCACTAAGTTTTATCAGACTTGTATATTTGTTGTTTGCATTTTTTCGGCGACGTATTTACTTTAATTTAATTAATTATCAAAATACGATATGTTCTGAAGAATCGCAATTGCACGAATTAAGCGTGAAATTATAGCATTTAATTGTAAAACTCAAATATTCAAATGAACTGTATCGTATTTTTAGTTCCCAATTGTAATTAGATCTACTATAAAAAGTGAAATCAAAGGGATTAGTTATTAATGATCAGTATCGGAATATAAAAGTGTGACTTTACCTTATCTGAGAGCTGATACGGAACTGTTTGAATCAAAATCACAACCTAATTCGACGATATCTTGACAATAAATGATTCGATAACTTTAAAAAACACGTATAAAAACGATTTTGAGATAATTTTTATCTATCTGTATTGTAGATATAGCCAGGTTGGATCTACGGACGATCAATACAGATTAAATTCACCTATCAATATTTTAACAATATTTTAAGAAAACGTGTGTATTATAAAATATCTCTCACAAAGAATAATAAATAAATATAAAATCTCACAAAGAATACTAATAAATATCAAGTGCCTAATTTTCTTTAAATATCCGCGTTCCAACACGCCATAATATTATTATAAAATATCTGCTGAAGGCTTCCATCAAATACCACCGATTTAAGAGTACACCAGAAAAGTGATGAATTGAGAAGAAAACAATTGTTTCTGATCTGCCGACAGCTGCCTCCCAAGAGTGCGATCACAAGTGAAGAAAATGGAATGTTTCGGATTTAAGAGGTTTGGCTTGAGACAAGGACGTCTGAAGAAAGTATGTGTCGGCCCTGGACCTGGACGGCCCCGTAACGCCAAATGAAGATGATGATTATGTTAGCCTGCAGAGTATGGCTACGACTATTCCGGAAAGAGCAAGACGAAGTATGTTGGTAACACAGTCAAATATTATTTGAAATCAAGTGTACAGCGCGCGGACATGGAATATGGTCTGCATGTTTTATGATACACAGAGACCATATAAAGCAGAAAAAGGGTCATTAGAAGCTATTTCTATTGAAGAACTATACAGCGGAACTAACTAACCAGCATGCCTTTTCTCCGCGGGGGTAGGCACACAGGATAGGGTGCCAAGTCTTCCGCGGACTACCTCGATTTCTGGTACCATCAACACTCGCGTTATACCAATATTTATCTTATCATTCTCTCCTCAGTGATCCGTTCCATATGACCAAACCGCCTAAGTGATCCATTTTTAATCATACTCACTATACTAAGATCAGCTTTACATTCTTTCCTTATGTTTTCATTATTTACTCTGCCATTAATGGATCTGCCGCATATACGCCTAAGTGATCTAATTTCCACTGCATTCAGTCTACTTAAAGCGCAGATTTGATTTGTCTAAAATATATATAATATGCATTACATTAATATTTATAGAATTACGCAACATCTTTCAAATACAAATGATTGATTAACTTTTTCTCACCAATTTTTCTTATTATGGCGAGGCCTTTTTCAATTTCAATGACACTTTTATCAATATTTTTTCAATTTGGAACAGGTGCAATCTTCGGTATATCTCTGCCATCGCAAACAACTCGACTTATCATGCCTTATCACGGATTTGGTAACTTGAAGTGATAATTACATAAATTATGATATTCATATCCAACAAATTATAATAATTTAAGTATTTAAATAAGAATATAATTGAAAAATAGAGATGCGTCACGTAAATTGGCGGCAGCGGGCATAATTCTTTAGGACTCTGGGAAAATATTATATATTTTACTTAGGTTAGACAGAGAGAACAGATCGCCGCTCATTCTTACCTTTTGTTCACGTGCCGCACTCTTTATTTATTATCTATAGGGACACATAAATACATCTTGAATGAAAAAAACTAATTTAAATATTTGTATGTGTAGTTATTTTAATACAATACTAGCCTACGCGCGGATCACCCACGGGATCAAACGTACCCTGGAGAGACAGTACACTGCTGTTGTCAATCTCCAGATTTAAAAAAAAAAAAAAACAAATCCATTAAGAGTGAAAATAAAAATCTATATGCGTTCACACGTTTCTCCTCGTTCACCAGAACTTTTTAATTTAAATATTGAACTTAGACTGATTGAGAATAGTTCGTGTAAAGAATGTGGTTATTAGTGATTTCAATGACGCATTTAAATGCAAATAATATGTGTTATTCTGGACACATTTGTAATGCCTGCGTTATAGTTGAATACTATTTAAACAAACCTACAGCCTGGCCGCTCCCCCACGCCCCCTACACCATGCAGTATAACCTAATCAAACCTAACCTACCTACAGACAGAATTATTAAAGTTAACTGATGATGGCTTGTTTAGAAATATTCGAATATGCCTACTAAAATAGTATCATTACATATACGTAAACATCTATGTTCTAGGTCTATTTTAAGTATTTGGATAATAATCACATATTTATCATATTGTTATTTCCAGAATCCACGTGGTAAGCTTTTAATTAAGATGGGTAACACGGCATTTTACCGCGGACGCTGTGTCCAAATTCAAATTAATTATCCTAACTTAACTATGTACGCGAATAAAATGGCACCATCGGCTTACTATATATACTTGGTAATATTATCATATCGTCTATATAAACAGGTAGGTCCTACTTATCTACTGACTTAAAATGGCAACTTGTCAAAAATAATGTAAGAATTCGAGCAAAATCCATTATCATTTTTAATATTTAAAATGATAACACTGACATGAACGTTGAGGCTATGTTCGATATGATAAACTGATTACATTAATCGCTTGAATCGATTCGCTGGCAGGATCACGAAATCGATACGTGATCAATACATAATAGGGAGGGAAATATAATTAATTTCAACAAACAAATCTTATCGCGACATCTTCTATTATCTCAAAATTGTTAATTCAATAATGTTGCATTCAACGTAGCAATATTTGCGACAAGTATTTTTTTTATTACAATATCATTTAGTTTCGCGAAAAAATAAATAATTTAACAAAACTATCAACCATTAGTTCATTCCGCATCATGACTTGAAAATTTAGTGAAATCTTATTATTACAGAACCGGTGGCCGATGTGAGGTTAATGGACAAGTCGTAGAAAGGCACGACTAAATAGTTGATGCAAAAACTATTACCATAACTATTATAAATATTGTCACATTACTATTGTTTCTTAGATATAAATCAATCGCAATAGTGTTTTTCATATTTTAATCTTCGCATAATTTAATAAGACAAATATTTACTTTCTAAAAATTATACACACGCACTCGGGTGCGCAGTATTTTACAGGTGCGTTTTATAAAATTGGCAATGGGCAATTTCATGCTTATTCTATGCCAGTGTACTTTCAAAAATCCAAGTTAAACTAAATAACAACAGTATTAAGATATACCGAACAAGACTAAATCCTGCATAGTATCGTATTCAATATAATTTAAATTAATAATAATAAATAAATGTTACATAGGTTTTAAGCCTACTAATACATGAATAATGTTTCCAAAAATAAATCGTAAATATACAATTTTATTGAAAAACAGAGAATTTAGTGATTTTCATTAAAGTCAAATGCGAGAATGTTTTTTGATATTGACATACTTGTTTAATTAGAACCGATTACCTGTTATATATCTGATATAAAACAAGACCGAAATATTTTTATTGGGGAACAAAATATCATATTTTTTTTATATTTAAATTTCATTTTATATGAAATTAAATGTAAAAAAATTATTTAATATTGTGATCAGACATTTTAATAATTATTCATTAAAAATAACTTTTGTATATAACCGCTCGATTTGTATTGTTTTTGAACATCTGTTTCTTCGTCAGGGCAGTATAAAACTAAATCTAAACATATCATTGAGAAACTTTGAGAAAATCATATTTAATTATAAATAAAAAAAAATTGTTGTAATACGTAACTGCCTCGATAGTTGAACATACGTTATTCAGAAACCGGTTGGCGTTAAATAATAAAACAATGTTATATATATATATGTAGGTTATAAATATTTATAACCTCTCAGATGTAGGTACCAACTAATATCAAACAAACGTTTATCAAATTATTGTCGACTGGCGCAATGTACTAAAAATCATCATACTGATGTACTCTAGTCTGTACACATCCGCATTTTGATCAACGCGTGTATATTTTCGTAAGGCCGTCGCGCCGGCGGCTCGCCCGAGCAGCTTCCTGCACCCCGGGCAGTGGACGATAGACGTAATTAGACCATTGTCAATAGCAATTGATGTACTCCTCGATCGTAGATCGGCCATTGTGACGCGCGTGTTACATTACCTCGTGGAGTCAAACTATTTTCAAATATAAAACTGCAATTAGATCATGTTGTAGGCACACGTACACGTACTTACCTTTCACAGATAGGTGAATATATTATATCAAAAACTTTATTTAATAGCCGTTTAATTAGCAACATATGCTAAAGCTGTTGGTGAAAGAGCAAATGTGTATTTTTTTAATCGTTTGGAGAACTATCGCCAACTGTCGACTCGTCTCATAGGTATATAGAACTGATTCTAATCTTGAATCAATTCGCATTAAAATTATAATGCATTTAATAACAAATGAAAACAAATTTGACGAAATTACTAAAACCGTTATGTTCTAGTAACAATAACGACGAAATTACTAAAACTGTTATGTTCTAGTAACAATAACGACGGATAACTCCGCCTCTGGTAGTAGATAAACGAGTTCGCTCTACAATAATATCGATTTGTAAAAATTACAACAGGCACGACACAATTTTTTCAAACACAATGTTTTACACGAATCCCTGTGTAAATCTATTTAGATATCTATTGAGGAATTGAATCTACTAATGAAGAACTCCAAATAGTTCCTGCACCAGGGCGAATAGAGGATAATTATTGTCGACCTGGCATCGAGCAATTATTATTGTCAAAATGTTGGCACACTCTACAACAATGCATTGTAAATGCCTTCATTGTGAGTGGCGGGTTGTGCAAAGCGATTGTTCCAACAAAAATTAACTACCTGATTATTTAGCCGAGAACGCAATCCATTTTAACCACATTTAAAAAATAATGAAACACTCACGGGTAAGTACTGATTTTTTACATTTACTGGGGAGAAGTAGCCGGGGGGTTGAGCACATTCGTGGATATATTATATTAACGTAGGTATATTCAAAACAATTGTAACACTGCACCCCGTTTGGTAGGTAGCAGATTGCTCATTCTGGTGAAAGACACATCAGTGGCTAGATTTGAGACAACCCTCGGCTCTTCACTCAACCTAGTGGCTTCCTCATCCCTTCCATTTGTATACCTACGAGTTGTGGATTATATAAACAGATGACTTCTTCATCATCTGGAGGTGTAGAAAAGTGAATTGTACCAATTAATAGATATTATTTAACGCCTATAAGTAGGTACCCACATGCACATATAATCTAGGTATTCTATATCTTTCATATTAGCAAATTTATCAAAGCAATTATTGTCATGTGCTTTAGATAATAAAGGAAGATAATTTTTAATATGATGCTACCTTTGTAATATTGTATATATATCTTGAAATAAGAAACAAAATGCCCATTTTTTGTTCCGAGTCCTGTCCGTCGCGTGATCGCGCGCTTAATATAACTAGCTACCTACAGTGCAAGTCAATGATACTTCTGCATATATTTTCAACAATATTAAGACAACGACACCTGCATTCAGATATACAAAAATATCATAATGACCTTTGTATTTTTTATCTAAATCAAATACAATCAAAATATATATATCTAACAATGGAAATTTCTGAAAATTGTCACAGACAACAGAATAACTTTATTAATCGTTTTACTGCTCTGCCCATCCTCCGTTAGACCCAGCATTAGAAAAAAATATAAATAACTGTCTGCTTGGGTGCACGGGAGGTGGTACCATTAATTAAAATGAACGTTGACAGCACAGTTGGCCCTTTTTCGCAGGAAATTAATAACACTAACACGTCCAACAATAATAGAAAAGCTACACTCATTTATTTTATTATGTACGTACCTCCTTATATGGCCACTAAATATTTGTTACCACATAGACGCGCTGATCAAAACTCGATGCGTTATAAGAACAATGGCAGGTACCGAGAACGGCGTCGGTGAATTTTAACATTTAAAGATAAAATTAACTTTGTGGTTAAAATTCATTATTTTTATTTGTTAACTTTAAACCTGAAGAAGAAAATGGTATTTTTCGAAACCGGTAGATGTTTTTAAACTCAATAAGTGATTAATAATACAAAGTTAACAAATAAAAATAAAGATAACATGCTTAAGGTAGGAATAGTTGTAACTGCATTCTTTTGATACATTTATTGCATTGCAAATGTAACCAGCTTCGAATTCAACTGAGGAGAGATTTTATTTTATTTTATATTATACTACACATTACGCTTTCGACCTGGAAACATCGAGTTTTTTTAGCAACCTACCCATTTACAAGTGAACATGATATTTTTTCAATTTTAAAACTATTTTCTGTTAAAAAAAACCTTTTTACGCGTGTAGAAAATATATTGATCAGAAATACTTTAACGACTCTCGTGTATATTGTGTAGCAGATTTTTTAATTATTTTTCCACATCTTAAAAGGAAATGTCTCACCATACAAAACAATATCTGGACATGTATATATTCATATGTACCTTAAAATCTACACACAAAGTTTCTTGCGATACGCTTATCTGCAGGGTCATCCGTCATATAAACTACACAGATTTCACATTAATACGCGAGATATTAAAACGAAAAAAATAAGATAATGAAGCAAAAAATGGAGTAAAATCAATAATATTTTTATTTTTAAACTGAATCTTATGTTAATGAAAATACGAAATACTACCTACACAAAGGTAAAAACGTCCGAGGCGCAATCACCCAAATTATATACGTACGTATGCGGCATTATCGCCTAAAAAAACTCTGAATAGAAACGTACAAAGACATGAAAATTAATTTAGTATCATTTTCATTGGTCCGCTCTGTGCAATCACTCGGTTTCCAAATCATAAATTGTTTAATCTTATCTTATCTACTTGCCAAGGTTTTATTTTTAAATTTTATTTCGTGTTTTAATTTAATAAATCGGTACTTGGGGTACCTGTTATCTCTAGATACACCTACATATTATTAAGTATGCCCAACATCTTTATTACAATGTTCAGTGATGGTACGTTCATCGTAGAATACCCTGCGGCATGGGAGTCTTTTTTTTTCTCATTTACAAGAACTGCAAATGCAACAGACCTAAGGAAAAACTTAAGAAATAATTTAAGAATGAATTTAGAATGACAACTTACACTATTTTAAACGCTAAGTACTTATAAATATATCAAGTACAATCATTTTATCTTTATAAATTGCTAAACAAATTCAGCTTGGTAGCAGTAGCGTGCACTGGGCATGGACCTAGATTATGTTGCTAATAACAATACTGTATAATTACGATAGGCTGTATTGCCATTAGAGGTTACATTCATCTGAACGAAGAAATTTAACGTCTATAACCATTCAAAACAAATTACCACTGTATAATTGAAAACATTTTGCAATACGTCAGTTCAAACAAAGATGTGTATTCACAACACCGCGCGGAGTGAACGAGATAAGTATAGCGTTTAGTTCGTACACATTTGGGATAGATTTTTCGAAAAAATATACAAAACATATGCTCAGCATTATTAGTTATTTCTGTATTCTTCCGCTAGATAGTTCGAGTAAATATAAAAATGTAATTTTTTAATTCATACGTAACTACATACTGAACAAATAACATATCAAATAAAGCTGTATTTTGCAGAAATTATAGTTATGCATATCTTTTTTGATTACAACTACATCTCTTATTTTTATAAATATTTTGTATAATAAATAGATAATTATATTATAATTCATATAATTATTTTAAACGTTAATATTACAACCTCAATCATGACATTATTTAATAATCTAGACGCATTAAACCATTGTAGGTAACAATGGCGACTTCAAGATGATCTTTCATAAAAAAAAATCAAAAACGATTCTAGGTGCCAGCTTATTTATGCAGATATTATATCCGTAATATTTAGCGTTTAATTACCAATTTGCTGTCAATATACAGCCATTTTCCTGGATTGATACCAACCAAAAACCAGTTAACCATCTAAAACGGCAGCCGACCATTTAACTTCATTTTTGTTTAGAAATTAAATTCAAAAGGTTTGAATAATAGATTAGATTGAACATTAGTGTTATCTAAATATTGTCTTCTCTTAAAAACAGCATTAGATAATAATGGCGCAAATAAACATGACCTACTATAAATACCTATTTTTATGCTAAATAAGTACTTAAATAAAATATTATAATAAAGACAGATTTTGAGTGTTCACTCCACATGATCGATTAATTATTTTTTACTATGGACTTAATGGAAAGACTAGGTGGAAATATTTTGATTTTACAACCAATTTACTTGCTATTAACGACTTCGAAGTTAAATAATAGATGTTAATTATATTTGTAAGACGGAAACTTATACCTACGTCAAAACGTACATCCGAACGGAAATTTATACCGTTTTTTTTAAATAAGCTAAACTTTGTACTACACACGCATTGGGTTATTTCATCACTACTATAGTTTCGAAATGTGTAGTCTCTCTCATCACCAAGTAATGACTGTTCTTTACAATGTTTAGTTTGTTAAAATAATCATGTTGTACCACAAAGTAACCGTAATGATAGGAAATTTAGGTATACGCCAACTATTTTTTACAATGGTACACTTTATATGACGATTAATTTTGTATACAACAATATAAAATACAATCCAGATAAATATTTAGAACGATACACAGAAAACTAATTATTTTCAAAAATTTCCATTATAAAAATCTATTCTCTACAAATGCTCGACTTATACAAATAAATTTCCACTCGTAGGTATAAATATTATGTCTCTCAAATGCTGGCGTAGAAGTTTACATCGTACAAATGTTGGCGTAGCAAATTTCGCAGACTAGATTTTTGGTCAGGACACCGAACCCGATGATGCGACAAATCAAAAGATTGAATAACTCTGATTCTATTTCTGCAATAATTTTCTTGATTTACTTTAATATTTCTTTGAAAATATTTTAAAAAACATATAATAAATAGATTGCGATCTACCCGGATAATCATGCTCCATGAAAATTCTCGGTAATTCTAATCTAAGTAGACTATCTAAATAAAACCATTGAAAAAGGATCAGAAAAAATAATACACGTAATCAACGTCTCTATTTCATATAATAAAATATTTTCAAATATGCTAATTAATCAGTATTCTGTAATTATTTAGCAGCAGTACACTCGGTAGGTGTGTAATTTAGAATGCACTGTTTACGTAGTAGAAAGGATTAGGTACCTTTATTTTTTATAAATTTGATTGCTTTTGGTTTATTGGCTTAAACAGTGATAAAATCGGCTAACCGGCTGTGGCAGCCTCCTTTCTCAGTTAAAGATCTTATTTACGTTCCACGTTTGAAGCCGCGCCAAGATCCCAATAATACACTATCGGTATAGGTAGTCGTGTGAATAGATACATGTCTCTGTGTGTTTGTATGTTTTTCGCGCATTCTAACACGGACATTTTCTTGACCTCACCATAACCGTTTGAGGATTTGAAACGTATTGACGAAATGATTTGCATTGTTCAGATTCCGCCGTGAAGATCATTACGGAGGCGGCATTCCGCGTCGGGTCTGAACGACTCCGCGGCACCGGAGCGCAGCCCTCCCGAGGGAAACTCGCGACACGCACAGCCTGCACAACATGACAACTACTTTGACGATTTCCTACATGATGTCTGGTCAATCCGATGAATCATGAAATAATACGACATAATCTAGCTATCTAAGATGTTGTTCTCATAGAGCGCGTTTAGCGCTGAGCGGTTTCTAAAGTCATTACAATTTTACTTATGATATACGTCGCAGACAATATTTTTAATTTATAGGTTGTATATTTTTCAAAAGAAATAAATACCGCTCTGGGACCTGAACGTCTCGGAGTTAAGAGAAAACATATATAAGAGAACTCACTACAACAACGCACAAAGGCGTGAAAGCTATTTGTTTACTAAAAGAATTGTATGTCATTAAATAATGTTTTTTTAATTAAAAATCAATGGAATTGTACAACTATTTACGGGTATGTAGTATTGCTATATACATTCCCGGGTAGGTACTACTAGGTATACAACATTTTATTACTTTTCATGACTACTTGAGTACTTGAATATGGTAACAAAGAACTTCAGTAGACCCCGTGATACCACTTTATGGATTTTAAAAAACAACAAAAAAAAGAGATGATCATTATAGGCATCTACGTTTAAGTATGAAGGTTCTACATTATATCTTTGAGGGCGGGAATCTAAAACGCTTTGTTTGCACTGATTAATGCGGGTGTCTGCACAGATATATAGATGAATAGGTAACTCACGGTTAAAATCCATTACTCTCGTTAATAGTTAACCGGCGAGAGGTCCAAAACGGACGTGGTCCTGGCGGCGGGTGGGGGTGGGGCGCCCCACGGGGCGAGGGGGCTGCTGCGGCCGCACTGGCAGCTCACAGGCGCTGGGAGGCAGTGGCGGGCCTGCACAGGCGGTCCCGGACGGTCCGGAGCACCGGAACCTTTTCCATTGTCACTTCACGGACAGACACTACCCCTCGAGGACACGGAACTCGGTCTAGAAGGAACTGGATATTTATGTTTACGTCAAAAGCACTTTTCATCGAAGAAACTGAAATGTATTTTCAAAAAATCAATACTTTTTATTCGATGCATTTTCGAAAAAAATAAACAACAGCTGGTTTCACGTGTACGTAGAAAAATCTTTTTCCAAAAGCGGTTTAGACTATGGTGACTCGACACGGTGCGTGCGCCGCTCGCCACAACACGAGCCCCGGCAGATAAACATAGCCGCCGCAGCGGGCGACTTGATCCCTGAGTAAACCGACGAGACGCCCCGACACGACACCGATGGGATGCGACCCGATACTGAATATGAAACGCGAGTTTTTTGCTCAACCTCCCCATTTCGTGTAACTTCGTGCTCGCTCGTGCTGTTCCGTGACGGTTGCCATGGGAGCCGACACGGGCCGCGCCGCCATTGGCCGGCTGCGCCGCGCGGAGGCGCGGCTCCGCCGGCTGGGAGGGGCCTCGGACAAAAAAGGCTTCTCCGGGGTGTGTTCTTGGCAGCTTTTTTTTGTAGTTTTTCAGATTTTTTTTCAATTGTCGTGTATTTTTAGTGTTGTTTTGCTTGTTGTGTTTGATAGATTGTTCTGTGCGCAGAACAATGGCTGTTTTTAATTATAGAATATATGTTTGAGTGAACGATTCGTTTGACTCTCCGAACGTTTTCGACACATTTTAAAACAAATTTTATATTTTCAGAGCTTTCGGTATCGGTTTGTTCGATAAATTCGCGTTACGGCCCGAGCACCTGTTCCCCGACCTATCTTATTTTTGGGTGTACAAAGAGTCAGAAGTAAAGACAGATAGAAACACAACAATATCACGATGTATCAAACATGAATGAGGTGTTCGATCAGGACTTTATATATTTTCATTTTTTTTTTAATATTCACTTCTTTGCAATCTAGCTGACCTAATATAGGTATGTTGATAGGAAAAATTGAATTGAGAATAAAAATTACAAACGTAACATTTTACAATGTCAGTCGACAGGATAGCTACTTAGACCATTTCTTGATTACAATAGTCAATTAATTTGTTCCGTGACGACATGCATTGTCATGACCTGTCGCGGGTTGCCAGAGTAGCGCGTTGCACAGAAAGCGTCGTTGTTTTAATTCACACTGGCGGGTGTGACCCGTTCAATGTCGGACGTGTTGCATTTTTCATATTTGGGCAGATCGACACACCAAAACACACCGCATTATCATCGTCAACACTTGTTATATCTTCAACACAAACAAAAATTATTTAAAACATCGTTTATCGCACATTTTTTTCAGAACGGAAAAAATATTTTGGTTACCGCAGGGATACGAACCAGGAACATTATCTTGAATATCATAGAACTTTGTTTTAAACTTCATTTTGACGGTTTAGTCGCTACAAGCCTAAAACTTTGATTTTTGTTAGTTAAATGAAATGTGCCAAGGTATACCATGTCTACCTACTCAGTTGATTTATTTTTCACAAAAAAATTGTAATAATAATATTACTATCATTATTCACGACGAAAAATATTCGTTGAGGGATAAATCTGTTCATTAAAAAATATTGTAATTGCAAAATGTAGTAAGAAGTTTTTCTAAAATGCATTAACACTGCCTATTAAGTCCAATATATTTGTTTTAGGACTCAGCTATGCTAATTTTAAATTATAAACGAACATGCATCTCAGTGCTGGTCGCAGAGAATTTAAAAACCTTGTGACCTATGGATCTGAGACAATAAAAAACTCAGCGCACGCTAATGTGGTCTCGAGAGCGAACGTTAGACCTAGGTAATAAGAACACGGGGGAGCCTGCCAGTTTTAAATGGAAGCAATATGTCGACTGAATCTCTTTTAGAATATCGAAACGTTTCACATACATCATACATTTTACATCCCTCCGTACAACAACGAAATTATACAATGATACACTTTAAACAAAAACATACTCCGAATCTGTCATAATTGTTTTGAAAGTAGTTGAAAAATTTTAACAATTAAAATACACAGACGAAATAAAATTGATACGCGATAATATGAGCAGGTACCTCTATATATATGTCTAATTATTATGCTTTTTTATTTTCATTAATTATTTAAATAAATTGAGGTTATAACATCAATTAAACTAATGCAGTGCATTAATAACACATCTACAATAGTTCATTTATAATAAATCATTTATCTATGGCCAAATTACCTACGGGTGTATTATCAATGTTCATGTTATGATAAGTTCGGCTTACTGAAGCGGGTATTGTCATTGTTATTGCATCTCATTGTTTGCCTTCGACATGTTCGTTTGTACGAAAAATCAATGCTAATATAATATGTACTATTATCATACAAGAGACACAAGACGCTGTTCGAAATATCTCTGCCGCGATTTAATAATTTTATTTTTACTATTTTATTTCATTTAAAAAATACCTAGGTACATATACCTACATGTGAGTCGTAAGGTTCTTCTTATCGATATAACTGAAGAAAATATGTTCAGTGGGGCAAAGTAAATAAAATATATTTAAACATATATGTATCTATGTTTTCAACGAGTTGCAATGAAACTTTTTTTTATTTTCTCTATAGTTTTTTTGTATCAACGAAGCTAAAGAAGATTTTTTATTTATCTATATACCCTTCTTCGTCTTTCAAATAGGCAATCCACCATTCAAGAGTGATTTGTGCCATTAAACAAGTTTAAACATTATTTCATAGAAAGCAGTACAACAATATTATAGAATAGGGAATATTGCGTTACAAGTTAATACCATTGACATTCAAGAAATTTGCTATTATATAGCTTAAATGTGGCGAGTTGAGGGAAAGAAGATGACACAAGTTAACCGGGAGTTGAAAATTACCATTGACAAGATTATTATAAAAAAAACCTGCGATCCGCAATGGACAGGCTAAAAAGACATGCTCAAGGGTTTCCTCCTCGGCAATCTATATACCCTAAACAAATAAAAAAAATCTACACAAATTAAAATTCATTAAGTGAACTTGCATTATTTCCCCCCCAATAACATCCTTTATAAGGTTATATTTCACGAATACTTTAATAATTGTGGTATAATGATGTGTGGAAGAGCCTTTTAGAGGTGGGTTAGCACAACCTAATAATTATTGTGAAGAATAAATTAAAATATTTTTTATATTTCGCCCAGGGCATTCTAAACCGGGCCGGGCCTGCCGCGCTATTGGAGGCCTATATTATGTCAAAATTATTTTATTGGGAAGTTGTCACTTTTCACCTAGAGAGACATCCCGGTGACACCGTGGGTCTGTCGTTGTCGGTTGTCGTTACCTATTTACTACCAAATATGGCCTAATGATTACCTACACTACTTTGGTTACATAAATTAAATATTAGGTACCTTTAATATTACATACATATTGAACGAATTGATATCACTAATAATTTATAGATGTTCATGTTATATTCTTCTGTTGCGGTAATACTTACGGTTATGACAGCAATCAGTGGTTTAAGTAAAAATATTGGGTCCCGATGAAAAATGGAAAAACGGACCCGGATTTTTTTAACTTTAAAATTAAATAAAACACATAAAAATCGTGATAATGGTCATGGTATTGGCTTTATTGGAAAGATAATTTTATGCCATTAGTGTTTAAATATGATTTTAGCCGCAGCTGGCTAGAATAAAGCGCAATCTGGAAGTCCAATTTAGACCACTTTTTAGAGCAGCTGGAACCGTATATCGGAAATAATGCGACGAATGTTGTCTTCTAAGTCTCTGGTTTATCGGCGTAAACTAGTCATTTCACATATCTTCACCGAAAATAATCCAAAGGTGTCACAATCACGTGATCTTGGAAGCCGATTCACAGGTCCATTTCGCGAAATTACACGCTTATGGAATGTTCTCTTCAATAAATTGACTGTGGCTCGCGCTGTGTGGCATGTTGCGCCGTCTTGTTGAAACCACAGCTCTTCCACATTAATGCCATTCAATTGGGGAACGAAAAAGTTAATATTCATGGATCTGCAGCGCTCTCCATTGACTGTAACGTTCTGGCAGGCATCATTTTTGAAGAAACAACAGCTTCTTCAGTGCGCACTGTACGACGTCTCTGCGGATGAGTATTACCAATTGGAGTGTGCGTGGCGCGAATCGAATTACTTGCTCGGATGGACGATTATGTCGATCGTAAAATGGACGTAGCGCGCGGTAAATTTTCGAAATAAATTTGCACAATTTGCAAGCGTTGTTCTGGCGTAAGTCTATTCATGGTGAAATGGCAAATCAAACTGAGCACAAATCAGCTGTCAGCTGTCAAATTGGCTGTCGCAGGAAAAAGTGTTGCCAATTCTAAAAAAAAACCCTTTATGTAATGTACACCTACTTAATACAAGCGTTTAGCTTAGTTTGGAAATAGTAAGAATATTGATGTGACATGTATGTATGTGTGTTTGTGTGTATACTATTAATATTACTTTAAACTTACAAATAAATACATGGTAGGGTCATATAAACGACGGATTCATTTTGTTTAAAGACGTTAGTTAAAGTAAAGTTCATAATCCTATGTACAACATATATTGTAGTACATATATTACATATGATTGTATAATATTATTGGTAACAGCATAACCTAAATCTATACCTACTGCACGTCACTGCCTAACTCGTATACTTCAAAAGAAAATTGACACTTCACTCTAGTGTAATGTATCAGTTTCCTTTCAAATTTCTCTACGCTGATACACAGAATGGACATTAGGATATCGTCATCATTATCATAGTGTTCCTCCTCTGCTATCGCCTTTCTCATTTATGCCACTCTTCTGATGTCGCTCCATCGACTTGGAATGGCCGACACTTCTTCTACCAGTCCAAGCTTCCACCAGGATCTTCCTTCCCCGCCGTCTATCATCTCTTTGACAGATATGTCCAGCTCATTGGTACCTGAGCATGCAGATTGGGCAGGCAGTCAGGTGGTATTTGCCAAGCATAGGTAATCCTTTCCATTGCTCTTTAGGCAACTTTTCATTTGTGTATAAGAGTCCACGTCTCGGCTCCGTATGTAAGTAGGTACAGGGAGCATGCACTGGCTGTAGCTTTTGTTCTTAAGAGATTAGGATATATTGGTACATATATATACTTTATGAGATAAACATAATGTGTTGATAGAAAATGTCTGATAATGAAACATAAAATATGGACGTAACATTCGATGATCCAAAAAATATAGTTCGTTTTCAAATGGACTGTACGTACCTATTCTGAAATTAACTAGTATGACGCTCAGCGGCGTAACTACAAAAATTAGACCTGCAAAAAAAGGGCACTCTGAATAAGTATTGTATACCATTATTAGCAGTGGCGTGCAGTAGGTATAGATTTAGGTTATGCTGTTACTAATAACATTATACAATCATATATAATATATGTACTTTCGTTTGACCAACGTCTTTAGACAAAATAAATCCGTCGTACTATTAATAGTGTTTTTAAAACTTAAGTTTTAACGTAAAATAATACCTTCTCACCCATATAAAAAATGTATGCAGGTTTCTAAGAACACTTTCTATGACTGAACATGATTAATTTATTGTTTGAAAATCCTTCACTTAATTACTAAAGGAAATAAAAGTTAACGTATGAAATAGTTCTGCCAATTGCCAATCCAAATCCATGCACTAATTTTAAAAACAATCATGAAATCAACACGTTAAAAACAGTAAGATAGTGAAATTCACGAATTAGTAAAAGAGGAAGTAGACACTTCAATGATTTACACACAGTAGTATACCTTTCTAATGTTAAGCTTAAAGACAGAACTAAGTAATGTAAATAGCACGATGTGGCGAATAAAAAAAAAGCGCCATGAGTACAAAGTTTCTAGAACTAAGCAATTGAAGTCTCTACTGGTACACAGATGGCACCAATTGAAAAATCATTTTTTCGTTAATGTTAATCCAATTTTTTAATTTACATTTGTTTCCCAGAATTTTTTGTTATGCACAGCTTTTTTGCTTGTATGCACTGCACGCCTCTGATTATTAGTAATGCGTGGTTTATCCATGGATTTTGACAATGTAAACTTAATATAACTAACATAATAAATATTTAACATGTAATACTATTTATGAAAATCTACAGAAATGTATAGGTATATAAGTATGTTTAGGTTTTTTTATTTTATTTATTTAATTTAGCGAAAATACAATGGCAAAATAAATTCAATTTTTAAATATATGGTTACATACATACATGGTTTTTCTTTCGCTTACCTCTCCAAAAAAGAGACCAGCTCTTGTGCTTGGAGAGGGAGTTACACTACAATAATTTTATATAATACCTTACATATTCTATTCATTGTCCATTTGTGTGCTTCTGAAGTATTCTGTAATATTGTTTATTGTCCAATTATGTGTTTTTGAAGTGTTCATTTAGTTTCTTTTTAAACTCTTTTATATCCTTTATTTCTTTAATTTGTGTAGGGAGGCTATTGAAATTTTTTATCCCTAAATATATATCATTTTGCTGATAGTGTTTAGTGTTACATTTAGGGATATTAAAGTTATTTTTAAACCTTAATGATGTGCTTGTTTCAAATTTTCTAGTGTTATTTTCTTTAATTAATTGATTAATTGAGGTTTTTTTGTAAATGTTTTCTATTTTGGGAACTGGGAATTTTGCAAAAAGTGTTTGTGTTGAAAAAGTTGATCTTTTTTTTAATATCACTTTAATAATTGTTCTCTGTATTATTTTTACTGTGGTCATGAGTGCTGGTGCAGGAGATAAATAAAAAGAAAAATGGCGGGAGAATGTATGGGGAGGTTGCAACTATTGTTGCAATAAAGGGATAGTAAGATGTGTTTATAGGTTTAAGATGTTTGATTGGCCAAAATTGAGATTGTGGTGGTTCATAAAAAGAACCCTTTAAGCGTAGTAAGGCTAATGTTGAAAAAGTCAATTTCTGTAAATTTCTCATTATGGTATTTGCATGACCGGTGAATGAATGAATTTTGCATGTAAGATGTTCTACATCTAGGAATCTAGGAACACTTTCTTGAAAAACATAACAGGCATATGCACTTGCAATTTAAAAAATACTTTAAAATATTCTTAAGTTTTCACGGCAGTTCTGGGTCCATCATTTCAGGATCCATCATCATGTCATTGTCATTGTTTTCATGTCGAATAGGGTACCGGGTTCGATGAACCCCTTCCCCCTTCATCGGTAGTATGCCTTTGAGGCCTGAGAAATTCGCCATCATCGGGCCTAATGTGATGTATGACTGTTGATGTTGAATACCGTGTCGAAAGCAGGGTGTGTCTTTTTTATGCACTGGCTTGAATACCGTGTCAAAAAAAAAGGTGTTGTATGGAACGAGTAGTGTTGTATTGTATAAGTTCCATCTACTGTCGGGTCACTATTTATGCGAACTCTTCGACTACTATGACTTTAAAGCGTCAGACAGAAAGGTCAAATATACACGGCAGATACGCTCAGAAAACTGAACACAGAAGATAAAAAATACAAATATTCACTTTATGGCAATGGTCTGGTGCCTAACATCGATAACGTACAATAATACACGTGACAAACGATTTTTTAAATTTCATTACTTGCTGTGGATTATTGTTAATGCTGGGATGGATATCCATACTCAATAGGTACCAAATGCATAGGGTGCGAACTTTTTTGGCCTAATGCGCTGCATTGGCATAGTTACGCCACTGGTAAGGCCATATTGAAAATCAGCTACTTCGGATAATATTTCTAATTGATATTGACTGATGACATAGTAGATATTTCACGCCCGCGGGAATATAGGTCGTTCTCTACCGACCATCTTGGCAATCTTCATTCACTACTACACTACCTACATTACAATCTTTATTTCTCTTATCGTATTCAGTCTGATGATAAAAATCAGTGGCATAACTATGCCGATGCTTTGGGGTCCACGTTTGACAGGGCCTCAAATGATACTATTACGAGTACCATTTTTTCCAGCGTTAATACGGAGTAATATTTTTTAAATACACTAGAGCAATAAATGGTATTATAAAATATAAAAAAAAACAATGCAAAGATTTATACGGTTGCAAATTCATATGAGTATTTTTTAACTTGTAAGTTAGAATATTATAGAAAAAAAGAGACTAATTTTAATTATATTATATTATCAATAAACCGCATAGTAAAAATATTTGTATACCTTATACGCATTACATATTTAAGGGGTCCTTTCATTTTGCATTGTGGCCCAATTGTTCTAGCTACGCCACTGGTAAAAAGTCACTGAAATTCATTTACCCCATCTTATACAAATGTGTAAAATTCCAGAGGAATAATATCTGAAGAGTTTTCCGATATTTACTAAACTAAAAACAATACTGTGTATTAAAATTAAATAATTTAAGCTTACAAGAAAATCGTAGAAACACTTAAATTTAATGAAAATTGTAAGAGGAAGAAGTTTCACACGTTTTGTTCACTCTGTTCAAACACTGAGAACCGGAAACGGAAGTATTGAACATGTAGGTAGATACCAGACGCGTCCAGTGTAAAATAAAGCGAACTTAAACGCTATCTAGAACATTACGGTATATGTATTAATATATTCATATTTGCTAAAATCCGATTTTACAAACAAGTACGAGTATTATGATTTAGAAAATTATACTAAATACCTATTAAATCTATCCGTATAAAATCTTTAAATACATATATTACACGTTCAAATATTTTAAAAACTTAAAGCACTCAAGACAAACGTAGGTACGTATTTTTATTTAAATTTAAGGCAATAAGGAAACGTCGCTATTATTCTAGTAACCTTTAGCGAACAGGAGCGTGCAAATCATACATTAAAAAAGTCGTGCGCAACTAAAAATTTCTCAAAATAACTGAAAACTAGACTACAAAATAAATGCAAAAAATTTCAAAAATTATACATTTTAATTTATTTTATTTATTCAGAAATTCTAATTACATGGAACGCAGATAAATGTAAAATATTTATTAAACACCAAATTAATTATTATGTCTTATTTTTCTTTTACCGAGGCGATTGGGTGATTGGGTACGGATTTGAAGAGTGATTTGTGCCATGTAACTATATTATTTCGAGATAAATAGAATAAATCAAAAGTGAATATTATTTTCATTATTTAGGAGAACACATTCTAATTGTGAAGTTTAAAAGTATAGCAAATAGGTTCGAAAATTTGTCGTCAAAAGTACTGTCGCTGTAGCATAGTTAGATAATGCATCTTCCCCATTTTTGGAAAGAGATCCAGGTTCGAATTCCGGTAGCGCAACAACTATATTTTTTGGTGAAATTAATTTTATATGTATATCTTTCTAATTAATACATTTAATTAGTATTTTAATATTATTTTCTTTAAAAAAAAAACATATTTATTGTTTCGGAGGTAAGTTTGTAGAACTTCTTAATCACACATAAAAATAAAATAAAAACACTTGTTTTTAGTTATACTTATTTAATTTCCGTGAGACACGTTTCGCCTTATGAAGACATTATCAATCTCAAGTCTCAAGTCTCACGGAAATTAAGCGAGTAGATCTAAAATTATATATGACGAATTAAAATTAAGATGGTTTCAATAAATTTTTAAAATGTAAATTGAAATGTAATTGAAATGGAAAAGAGTATCAGATTGATTTCGTAAGTAGGCCAAATGTTATTGGAACAAGTATCACAATGTGTGGATTCCTTTATATTCTTTATAATACGTTTAATGTGCGGTCCGCGGGTCGTGTTATTATTGACATACCTTGGCCCTTTGGTACAAATGAGCCTATAAAGTACTGTTTGTTTGTTTTTAAAGCAATGTTTCTCCAAAGAAGTTTACAACACATAATTTCGTCTGTAGGCAAAATTCGTAGGTACTTGACTAAAATGCGAGTGCCGAATATACGGTGATAAAAACTCACAGAATGTTTGAGAACTAACTGCAATAAAAAAATCACATCGTTTGACAGAATTTACAATTGTCCTGATATCAACGATAAAATCATTAATTAATGTATGCATATATTTATTTATTCTTTATATAGTATAGTTTGACATTTCAAAGGGTGTCTAGCAGGGTTGTATAATGTCTCCATGGCTGTTCAACTTGTATATAGAAAATTGTGTGAAAGAAGTGGAATATATTAAAATATGAATTAAATATATTGATTAGAAAGATACACATATAAAATCAATTTTATCGAAAAATATTGTTGTAGCGCCACCGGGATTCGAACCTGGATCTCTTTTCTAACCGGGGAAGGTGCATTATCCAACTATGCTACAGCGACAATATTTTTAGCGACAAATTTTCGAACCTATATGTTACCTTTTTGAAATTAATACACTTAATCGTTCCATTAAATGGAACGATTAAATTTTATATGTATATCTTTCTAATTAATATATTTAATTCATATTTAAAATATCACAGACCGTCTGTCCAGAATAATTACAACTTCACAATAAGAATGTGTTCTCCTAATAAATGGAATATATTAATGTAGGAGCAAAAATGGGCGATTTGATTTGTATGATATTTATTATACGCTGATGGTGCAGTATTAATGGCGAATAATAAACAAGAATTACAGAGGCCAGTGAGTAGAATGCACGATGTATGCAAGGAAAGCGACCTTATTATGAATGTCAACAAGTCGAAAGTGATGGTATTCGAGAAGGAGGAAAAAGAGACAACGTGTAAAATACTTTTAGGTAATGAATGTTTGGGACAAGTAGATGAGTTTGTGTATTTGGGAAGTATGTTCGATAGAAACGGAAAGATATCGAAAGAAGGGTGACTGCAGGGAATAAAGTGAACGGCGCTTTGAATAGAATTATAGGTAATTGGAAATTATCAACTAAGGCAACACTAGCGGTTCACAATGGAGTCCCGGTACCGACACTGATGTATGGAAGTGTGGTCTGGAGCTGGAAAAACAGGAACGAAAGTAGACTGAATGCAGTGGAAATGAGATCACTTAGGCAGATCTATTTATGACAGAATAAAGAATGAAGAAATAAGGAAAAATGAAAAGCCGATCTCAGTATAGTGAGTAAGATTAAGAAATATCACTTATCTGTGTAGTTTCTCTTTCTTTCTAATGTTTTCTGGTATTTCATTAAAAATCTTCATCGCACTGTGTACATCGTCGATTTTTGAGATTCTTCCTGAATGGCCGAGTAAAATCTGATTTTCTAGATAAAGAAGAAGAAAAAATAGTTTTTTAAAAAAGATAAAAGAAATTTTATATTTCATATTTAAGAAATTTTTTTTATGTCAAAAATCAACATTTTTCCAATCTGTCATCTGACATCCGTCAAAACATATTTTTAATTCGAATGCGTCTGCTTTCTAAGTTTTGCATAAAACCAAAAAAATTAGATATACTGTTTTCATTTTCAACGAATTTCGATAGGTTCATCAATTTTTCAAGATGTTTTTACCCGTTTTTTTTCATTTAAAAGATGAAATTAAAGTGATGGGAGTTGTCAATATTGAGAATAAATTTTTCCCCATTGTGATCTATCTCCAGAATTATTAAAATTAGAAATTGGTCGTAAACTCGCAGAGAAAAACTTAAAAACACGAAATATCACTAAATCGGGATTCACAAAGAAATTAGATAAAGAAGAATAAAAAGAGAAACATGTCCCGATACTTTCCACCATTGGCCCATCACCTCAACTTTTTTGCGTTTTTGCTTAACAATTGTGAAAATTTTGAAGCGTATTGTTACGACGTTCAACGGTATTTTGATAATAGACTAAGTCATTTCAACATTAAATTTTTTATTCCCTTATAAGTTACGTGCAACATTTATATGTCGAAATAAATTATAAATCTTGTCAACTAAATTAATTTTAAACAATGTGACCCGAAATAAATAATTGTAAAACTAATTTTTTCAATTTATTGACTTGACTTATAATAATGGCCACAAAGTGTGCATATTTATTTTTGTTTATTTGTAATAAAAGAATCTTTAGTCAAAGGCGGCAAGACGTAATTTAATACTAAATAATGGAGTAAGGGTTGTAGGGCGACACCTGTGTCCTGTAACTTGCAGCTTGGCCGGTTTCAGCTTGACCGCTGACGCCCCGGAGCGTGCGCGCCGAGCTGAATTAAGTGCATCATAAAAGTATGTGTTTTATTCGCCCGCGAAAATGATTTCACTTCCACAAATCAGCAGATAACCGTATTGTTTTTGTATTTATACAACCGCACCCGCGTAAATCACCGGAATGAATAAAGATCCTCAGACCTAGGGACCGGAATCATGATCAGGAGGCATTTTATGGATAGGTACATTTATCTAGCAGATAAGACAGGGGTGAGAAGAAGGTGGTTTGGTGTAGGGACACGGCGGGGAAGATAAGGGATTTACTCGTGCATCACCGGAGATGTACATGTATGCAGCTAAAAACCATTTTATTTGAAAATGCTTTTTATGTTTTAATGTACAGTGGAGCCCCGATTTTACATGCCCGGAATTAACGTTTCCCCTCGGTTTGCGTGTTATTTTTAGTACATTAAAAACTCTATTTTACGTTTGTTTTTCCCGCAATTTACGTCGAAAATATATTGAAATTCGTTCGGCCAGTTCGCTTTTCGCCATAAAGCCAAGAGTGTGCTTGGCGTATATGCGCATTTTTCTTTCTCATACCTGCGTAATTTGTCTTATCTTGGTGTTTTATTGTTTTTTACAAGCTGGAATCAGCGAGAGACTTGCGTGGTACATAGAACAGACAACATTGATGGCTGGGAAAGAATTCACGAACAACCCTTGCACACTTGTTTAGACGTTGACACCGATGTAATAACATTGGACGTGTGGAAATTTTAAATATGAATTAAATGTATTAATTTGAAAGATATACATATAAAATCAATTTTATCTAAAAATATTGTTGTTGCGCCACCGGGATTCGAACCTGGATCTCTTTCTAACCGGGGAAGGTGCATTATCCAACTATGCTACAGCGACAATATTTTTAGCGACAATTTTCGAACCTATATGTTACCTTTTTGATATTAATACATTTAATCGTTCCATTATTTGAAAGAGCCGTCTACCTTATTTTTACAGAATCTCAAATACCTTTGAGTAAACTGATAGCAGACGCCAGAATTATCAATTCATTTTTATTAAATTTTGATATATTTGATTAAATATATATATATATTTTATAATTTTGATGAATTGATAAGATATACACATGAATTGATAAGATATACACAGAATTGAAAGATATACACATAAAATCAATTTTATCGAAAAATATTGTTGTTGCGCCACCGGGATTCGAACCTGGATCTCTTTTCTAACCGGGGAAGGTGCATTATCCAACTGATGGTAGAATTACATTTATGTGAGAACTATCACTTTTATATGTGTGGGTATGTGTGTAAGTGTAAGATGAATGGTGGGGGTATGGGATATAAGAGGCCGTCACTGGGGAACGGCTCTCTTATCCCATCGTTCCTTCGCAATAATAGTTTTAAATATCTTAGTTTTATAATTGTACCTTCTGTAAATAAGTTGTTGTAATAAACGATAATTGTCATATATATATCTACTGAGTTTAACTTACGAGGACTCGACCAAGCAACTCGGGAAATACAATCAGAGGAGAACACCAAAGGGAATCTGTGATAGTATTTCCAAGGGCACCACACTGGTGCAGGTAATTTGGAATGTTACTACAATTTAGTTTATAAAATGGGCACTTATTGTAATAGCGACACGCCTCTGAAGGTGGAATGTCTGTACCAACATCCAACTGGGTAATATTATACAATGAACGTGTGTTAGGCATAATAATAAAAAATATCGCCGCTATACCTATACAGAAAATAGCCCTAAGAGGAAATAAAATATTAACGGTCAATATGTATTTGCGAACTTCTCAAGAGTTTTTGTCAGAATTATTCATGCGATATATCTCTTCAAAGTATTTCCATCGGATCCGCGTACACGGCAAACCTCATGGACGATTCTCATCTTAGGATCAGCCATAAACCGTCACAGGGCCGGATCACGGCGTGGAAGACACTCACCTCGGGCCGGGATCTCCCAATGGTTTGCGCGAAATTGAATTGAATTATTGAATTATCAAAACATCTTTAATGTAACAGTAACGCCAACCCAATTAATTTATCTGTTGTTTCCCACACTGTTTGTGAAAAAATTATAAATTGAATGACAATTTCCGATTAAATTATACTTTTTCTAGAAACCATGTTTGCAGGGGCGTGCACTCTACACAATATACAAACCTGTACACAGCTATAATCTTTGCAAAATAAATGTAAATTAAATATTATATATTGAGTATGTAAATTAAATATTATATACTATATATATATATTATACTCAAAGGTATTTGAGATTCTGTAAAAATAAGGTAGATGGCTCTGTCAAATGATGGAACGATTAAATGTATTAATATCAAAAAGGTAACATATAGGGTCGAAAATTGTCGCTAAAAAATAATGTCGCTGTAGCTTAGTTGGATAAAGCACCTTCCCCGGTTAGGAAAGAGATCCAGGTTCGAAACCCGGTGGCGCAACAACAATATTTTTCGATAAAATTGATTTTATATGTATATCTTTATAATTAATATATTTAATTCATATTTAAATATTATATATTGAGTATGTAAATTTACGCGAAAATAATTCAGTTCTCATGTTAACGTGTTAACTAAAACCGCATAACTAGCGGAAGAATTTAAAATAGCCAAATAAAGCTGCGCATGTGTTTTTTCGCAAAATCTGTCCCAGACGTGTACGAACTAAACGCAAGTCTCGCACCGCGCGGTGGTCTGAATACACTGCTTCGTTTTGACAGAAGTGTTGCAAAACGCCACAAGTATGTCTTTGAAGCGGACTTGATTGTATGCATTCCAATACATTTGAAACGTGAGATTATTTTATATTAAAGAATATTTTATAACAAGAAAAACTTCCCAAGAATACTAGTAATAATGTACACTCACACAGGTATACTGACACAAAAACATGCACCTGAAAAAATGAATGATGAATACAACCTGTAATAATAATACCCCTCGCTTTTACAGCATCTACATTAGCAGCATAACCTAATTCCATGTCTTATGTTTGCATATATATACGTGCAAAATATTTATTTATATATATATAGGTATTTTTATGTTCCTGTATTATTTTATGTTTTCATATAATTTGTTCAGATAGTTTGTACCTAAGTATGTTGTCACGGCTCTTACCCACTATTGTATCATCTGCAGACTGCGGATGATACAATAGTGAATAGACTGTGATCATTGCATGCATTATAGTAAATGCATGCAATGATCACATGTAAAAGGTTTAACAACTATATTTTCAACTATAAACCATATTTTTATGTATTGTATCATTGCTCTATAAATTATAAAATTAAATAAATAAACATAAACTAACTTAATATGTAATTATAAATAACAATTAGTAATTTAATTAAAATTAACATGAGTAAAAGCAGTAGCGTGCAGTAGGCACAAACTTAGGTTATGCTGTAACCGACGATGCTAAGTATACAATAGGTAGGTATATTACGTATCAAAAAATGATAGATTTTTTTTAAATTTTGATATCAATTAAATCTATCAATTTCAAAATAGACTATAATTGTACATTTATTACTTTTAAATTCTCTTCAAGTTCTTTTATTGCTCGGTACCGTACTCTGCTTTCGATTTCGCTTAAAATATTTTCTACGATTTCCGACAACGGATTTTAAATTTAAAACATTTATTTAATTAATTAGCTTTACAAATTACCACAGTCGAAACTCATAACAGAAAAAATTGTATTTTGACATTTAATTTAATATTGGTAATAATCTAACATAATAATATCCTGAAAAATGCAAGTTTTCTCGCTTGACAGATGATAAATTATAACCTACAAATTTTATCTATGCAAACACCGAAATATAGAATCATAGGTTGGAATACACTAAGAACATAAAACGTTTAGTCTGTCAAGTAAAACAAATACCTAGAAATGTTATTCAACGCAGTTTTAATTAAGAATTAATACCTTTCGAAAACGGCAACCAAAAGCTCAAATTGTTTGAAAAATGCAAAATATCCGCAATCGTCAAGATGCCGACATTGATTCAGTAAAAAATATTTAGTTCAGTATAATTATTATAAGGAATTAAAAAACAAATTAGGTTCATGCAAGACCTAAGTGTTAGCGAATCACGGAGCAGAATGCATATGAAGTTATTACAAATGGTTCGCAAATAACTCACGGCTGGACAAACGTCGCGTTAACGTTACGGCTGGCTAGGAGTCTTTTCATAATATATAGATTATCTCATTTATTTTGATTTCACTAAATTTTTAGTAATGCACAGGTTTTTTGCTTGTATGCAATGCACGCCCCTGGTAAAAAGCTATATTCTGTCTAATTTTTAATCACGGTGTGCGCATAAAATACCATGTAAAGAATGTCCAGCGGAAAAATAAAATAATTATAATTATAATAATTATTTAAAAAAAACTACAATATTATTCTCATATTTTATTTATACAAAATGGAGTTTAAGGATGCAAACAAGGTCGTTTAAATGCCGTCAATTTCTCTCAAGACATTCTTGCAATCGGACTCTTAAATTTGCGAACTCGCGAGAGCAAAGCGTTGGTTCAATGGCAGCAACTTCACGGCGAAAATTGTCTTGTAGGGCCTGAATTGTTCAAGGATTGTTGCTGTAAACTCTCGACTTAAGGTATCCCCTTAAAAAAAAGTTGCACGGTGTAAGGTCCGGTAACCGAGGTGCCCAGGATGTCTTCGTACTTACCGATTAATTTATTGGGAAAAATTCTCCTCAGCTTCTCCATTGAAACTCTAGCTGTGTGTGGAGTGACACCGTCTTGCTGGAATTGTGTTTTGTTGTTGAAATCAGGAAACAGCTGCAGTTGCGGTACCAAAAACTCGTTGATCATTCGGCAATAGACGTCAGCAGTGACTGTCTCTCGCTGGTTAAATATATAAGAGCCAATTATCCCTCGGGCATAAATTGCACACCACAATGTCGTTTTTGAACAATGCAAACATTTTTGATGGCTTTCCTTTGGGTTGTCGGGGCACCAGTATCTCATGTTCTGTTTTTTAACATAGCCATCGATATGAAAATGTGCTTCGTCAGTAAACAATATGTTTCCAAGCATTAGTGCTGTTCCACACGTTCCAGCATCGTTCTCGCTAAGGTTTCACGTATAGAATAGTCATTTTTGTTGAGAAACGGCACGATTTGCAGTTTGTATGGGTGAAATTGTAGTTTATTTTTCAAAATAACGTGCACTGTTGATTTTTTCATTCCAGTAAAGGCTGCAATTTTTCTTATCGATTTACGCGGATTGCTCATAATTTCACGTCAAACTTGAGCCACATGTTCTGGCGTCGCTGATGACGTTGATGATCACGGAGGAGTTTGGTTAACCATTGTCTCTCCTTGTCTGAACGTTTGAACACAACACCAGATAAGTTGCGTGTTCAGCTCATCCCTTACTCGTCGAATATTAAAGTGAGTACAAAAAGCGCGACGCGCACGAACCAATGAATCACCGCACTTTAAATATTGCTCAATCGCGAACGCGCGGTGCGCTCCCGACCAGTGACTCATTGCGACTGGAAAATTCGCAAATCACGCGCGTCGAACAATACCCCTCCCATTTACTTCACTCTGATTTTTTTACGAGCAATTACAATTTAATCTTGAATTTTTTCCGCTGGACATCCTTTAGAAGGCAGCATAGACGTTGGTAGAAAGAGGTAATCTTGGCTGTGCTACCTCAGAATGTGGTTCAATGCGCAAAATGTTGGTGATCACACACAGGATAAATCAACACAAGTGCAGCATGGTTGCCAACCTTCTACATGAAGAAAAAGACTTGTTAAAAATTGTGTGTGCGCTATGACGCAAAATTGGTACATTAAACATTGGTATGAAGACGTTAAATAAATAAAACCGGCCAAATATTTTGTAATTACTATTGATTTATTATCACTCAATGTCTCCAAAATCTTTTCGATGTCAAATAAGTTTTGGTGGCGCTCGGTACGATCCCGGCACCGGTAAATGTGAAAATAAAATACGAAATAAAAAATGTTACATAATTTTCTAACACAGTTTCCGTGACAAATTTTACCCGTACCCGGTACCAGCTAAATACATACATTATGTGTAAATAGATATCTTGATTGGGTCGACCCATCATCAGTACAAAGTTTTAATTTTATTTAACCGCTATTATTTGCTCTCCCCCAACTAGAAAGGTGTCGGATCAAATATCCTCGCAATTCAAAATAGGGATGTTTCCATCACTCGGTGGAACAAACTGCCTCATCGGAGCAGGGTGCGGGGCGCGGGGCGCGTGCGCGTGCGGTCCCCTCGCGTGGCGCGCGGCCTCCGTCGAGGGCCGCATTGTTTCCGGCCTGCAGCTCCGGGAACAATGGCCATCAGCCAGGTCCTCTTCATCAGTCACCGCATTGTGTCTTCACATGATGAAACACGGCCGGATTTGCAGCAAACAGTCGATCATGTAGAAATGCGCATTTACAAGAAGTGCGCGCCCTCCATTGAAGTGAATGACATATCCGCAGAGGGTGGGGGAGGTCTCATGACGCTGGACCAGACCTACTACTCGATGTTTATCTGAAACATTATTATTTTTATTGATTATGATGATACATTTTTTTGTGCCGTGAATAATTAAAGAATTTAAATTAATCAATTAAAAAGATATACAGAAAAAATATTTATTTAATTTTCGTTTACATTATCGATAGCCAGGGGCGTGCAATCCACACAAGCAAAAAATCTGTGCATTACTAAAAATTCTGGGAAACAAATATAAATTAAATAAACGGATTAACGTAAACGAAAACATTATTTTACAATTAGCGCTTTCTGTGTAGCAGTAGAGACTTTAACTGCTTTGTTCTAAAAACTACCACGATAACTCACCGCTGTACCTATAGCGCTCTTTGGTATTGGCCGCATCGAGCTATTCACATTACTCTATTTACTGAATTGAAAATTACTTTCGGTTGATCCTTTTGTATGGAGTCGTTACCTATGATGTTTTTTTTTAACAGAATAACATTAGAAAGGCTCACAACTGCGTACAAATTGTTTAAGTGTCTACTTCCTCTTTTACTGATTCGCGAATTTTACTATCTTACTGTTTTTAACGTGTTGATTTCATGACTTCTTTAAATTTGGTGCATGGATTGATTTTGATTTGGGAAAAACAAAAAGCAATTGACTAAACTGTTTCCTTCGTTAACCTTTAATAAAAATAATTATTTCTTTTAGTTATTTCGTGAAGGATTTTCAAACAATAAATGAGTCGTGTTCAGTCATAGAAAGTATTCTTTAAAACGTCCATACATTTTTTATATGGGTAAGAAGGTATTATTTTACGTTAAAACTTAAGTTTTAAAAACACTATTAATAGTACGACGGATTTATTTTGTCTAAAGACATTGGTTAAACGAAAGTTCATATATTGTATTACATATATGTACTTTCGAAATTTTGAAATTGATTTGTTCAACATTAGCCTTACTAAGCTCGAAGGGTTCTTCTTATGAACCACCACAAGCCATTAACTATACCTATAAAAACTCATGTTGCCCTCCCTTCACCGCAACGTTAGTTGCAACCTCCCTTCCCTTCTCGTTCTTTTATCTAAACATACTTTGTATCCAATTATTCTTTGTGGATTTTCTTTATTAGTACCGCATGTTAAATAATTACTATGTTTATTTCAATTTGTTTTCACTGTCAAAATCCCTTAATAAAAAAAAAATTAATAAAAAAAATATGATTGTATAATATCATTGGTAACAGTATAACCTAAATCTATACCTACTGCACGGCATTGTCGGTACCAACAAAATATTTTTTCGGTAGGCAGATCTTTCTAATTGATTCATTTAATTTGTATTAAAACACCACAAAACTATGTTCAGAAAATGCAACTACACAGCAATAAACGTGTTTTCAAAAATTGTTTGTTTATATATATATATTATGCTTATATATATTATTAAAAGAGACCGTGCCCCGCGCGCGTCATCCATTTAATCCCGACACACATACATACACACGATCTCAAGGACATCACAGTTATATTTCTAAATGTAATAATATTTCACTTTATATCCGTAATATAAAGTGAATTGCTTTTAAAAATGGAATAATGTATCAATTTGAAATATAACTTCAAAAATTTGTCGATAATGTATTCGGTTGCCGTAGCGAAATCTGAGAACGTGCTTCCGCGGATAGGAAGAGGTCCAGGTTCGAATCCCGGTAGCGACGAATTTTTTTTCGTTAGATAGATTTCTTCCACTCCCGTGGCTGCATTGACAATCCTTCTACATTATTCCCGGTCTTCTGCTGCGTGCAAGATTGCGAAGAATGATGATCCTGTCATTTATTATATTTAAATTATCTGTTTTTCCAAACTCTCTTCACCTGGGCGCGCTATTATATCCGAAGCATTCGCCTTCTGAACAAGATCTTTGATCTTAAGCTCGCGGAGATGGCCGTCCCAGATACGCGCATCATACGGCGCCAGCATCACATTACAATTAATTATAATACTGGATAAAAATGCATGTTTAAATGATTCTGTATGTACGCTAAACCTTAAGGATGGTTGTAATTTATTTTCAATACAATTTTATTTTGTACCAATTGCATTATTATTCAAAAATATTTAAATGTTATAAAGTAAATGCATCGTCCTTCGTGGAAACTGGGTTTATGGGATGAGAAGACACTTCTTCGTAGGAAGGTTCTTCTTCTGTCAAGTTTTCGTTTATACGACTGTCCACTAAATTATTAGGCTTATTCACAAATTCCTTCCCAGCCATCAATGTTGTCTATACTATCTTTTACGTAATTTTCTTGCTCAAAAAATCGTAACGTAAAAATTACGTAGGTATATGAATAAAATATGCGTATAAATGACATGCAAACGACCAACACAGTCTTAGCTCTATGGCGAATTTCAATCAATTTTAGACGTAAATTGCGGGAAAGACAAACGTAAAATAGGGTTTTTAATGTACTAAAATGACACGGGACTGCAGAAATATTACGAAAATGGAGGGAAAATGTGAATTCCGAGCATGTAAAATCGGGATTCTACTGTTCTTAATTGACGTATACCTACAATATATGTATATGTTGAGTTAGGAACCAAAGCATCGATACAAAGCGAAGCAAGGATATTTTTCAGTTGCGAGTCCATAAGTACTCTAATGTCCAAAAATACAATTATGTTTTTTTTTTTCATGAAAGTTAATATCATAAGAGACATAAAAATATTTTTTGTCTTACTATTTAGTGGATTAAGCCGTGTAGTATGCTAATATTTTATATACAATACATTACAGGGGGCATTTTTTTCTAATTTGCATTGGGGCCCTAATTTTCCAGATACAAACACTGCCCCAGCTAATTTTTTAGAAAATAAATATTTTCTTCCAAAAATGACATCAATTTCAGATTTGTCAATGCCCAGCCATGAATTAATTATTAAATTCAAAAGCATTTAAGTTGTGCACTTTAAAAATAAAATTAACCTATGGTTGCAGGCTGTGGAAATTGAACCCTCGGTTTTAATACGCTCGTTGAAGCGTGAAAGTATTAAGTGAAGCAGATTTCCTTTAATACTCATAAAACAAATATAATTATGTAAGCTGCCGCGTAAATGTCGAACATTATTGTAAATTTCAATTTCCCATTCAAAAAATCTCAGTAATATGTGTTTGTATTATTCTAAAGCGATTTGTGGATATATCTTTAAGGATGCACAAATATAAAATATAAAAACAAATTTAGATGTATTTATAACAAATCTGTATCTTTTATATTTTCACAAACATTTTGATAAGTGAGAAGGAAAATAACTATAGAAAAATTAAAATCGCCGAGTTTAATTTCGTTGCCATTAAGAGAACAAAACTATAGTTCCCATTTTCTCGTGCAGGGGCGACTATCCGTCAAATGAAAATGAGTTCCATTTCTTTAGTCTTCAATAATAAGAATCGTACTGCATGTATTAATATCATCTCAATGGCCAGCCACCCTGGGGACCAGAATCGCTGAACTAGTTCAACAATTACAATGTAGCCTTAAAAATATTTCTTACGAATGAATTAGGAAGTGTATCTTAAATTCAAACTATTTCGTGGTACCATCAAAGAGTAACTTAACATTTGATGGTTCTATCATACCATACCATTTTGGAAAATCAATAGTCGAAACAGCTATTTGCACCTTGCAGTAAATATTCTAAAGGTATGTACATAATAAATAAATTATAATATAGATAAGCATGTTAAATTTTATAATAATTTTATAAAACGGTGTTAATATTTTATGGAGGGTGGTTAGGGACGCTAGTATAGGCGGGGACTAGATAATTTGTTGGTACGCCACTGCGTGGATATGTACATTTATATATACCGCAGATATATTCAAAATTATCAATATTAATATACCGTAGTAGGTATTTGTTTAGACATTCAAAGGTACCTACTACTCGTCGATGTTACCCCTAAATTATTTTACACTTTAATTTAAGATATACCTATTCATTCATTTGTAACTGAGATTTTAAGCCTCTGCTTTCATTATTCAGATTGTTGAACCTGTCCAATGATTCTGTTTCCTGAGTGGTTTCCCAGTTGATACACACACCACGGTATCTACGAAGATCTCTCATAAGGTAGATGGCTCTTTCAAATAATGGAACGATTAAATGTATTAATATCAGAAAGGTAACATATAGGTTCGAAAAGTGTCGCTAAAATATGGTCGCTGTAACATAGTTGGATAATGCACCTTCCCCGGTTAGGAAAGAGATCCAGGTTCGAATCCCGGTGGCGGAACAACAATATTTTTCGATAAAATTGATTTTATATGTATATCTTTCTAATTAATATATTTAATTCATATTTAAAATATCACAGACCGTCTGTTCTGAATAATTACAACTCCACAATAAGAATGTGTTCTCCTAAAAGAAATATATATATTACAATCCTGTGCATGTGTTATATTATATTAACAATAAAAATAATTTATTCTTTGGCACCAAAATTGCAATGCGTGTGAATTACGCAGCTTCAATTCCCAACATAGGTTATAAATGAACACTCGGTAACAAAAACTGTCATACTTTCAAAATGTATAAATCAGTTAATCAATGAAGACGCTTTTACAGCATAATATTTATCTGTATTTGTGTAGTACGTTAATAATATAAAATTACAGTTTCTGCTTCGTGTGTACTACAAATAATCTCATTACTGGAGAAATCAGGGTTGTAGGGGAAAATAAAAGTAACACCATCATTGAAGATTCTGATCAGTTTATTTGTCGTCCTTTTCAGGGTTTAAACCATATCTCTAGGACAACTACAATTTCGCAAATGCGTGTGTCAAACAAACGGTTTTATAGTATGACCACAGAACAGATTCAGAACGGGTGTAAGATCATCATCTCAGCATCTCTACTCGCACGTAGATCTTTATTACATTCTATATCAGTAGGCGTACGTTTTAAGTTTTTATAATAATCGATAATTTAATCTAATACAATTGATGGGTGAATTCGCAAATAACGGAATCTAGGGTTGCCATAATGCCCGATACCTTCGGGATGACTAGCCCGCTATAACCAACGTCGGAAGTTTTTGCGGCTAGTAATTAATCTAGCCACAGACAATAACGCTAATTAATAGTGAATAATCTAATATCGTGTGGAAATATACATGCATTCTATAGCATGTAACTGATTTAATCCACAATATTGTATGGATCAATTACTAGACAAAAATGCAAAATATTATTATTGTTTGTTACTTTTTACAAAATCATGTTAAGCTTTAAGTCTACGTACGTGGAAAGAAATATTTGCCAAATTTACTCATTATTATTCTACTTCAGCCCCTAAATCATCTAACGAACCGTCTGGCCGAATTTTTGTATTCAATATATTATTTGGAATCAATTAAATATTTCCTTTAATCGAAATAATAGCATAACAATGACTTTTTCAAAATGCTTATCTCTGATGTGGTTAAGATTAGGCACATGCAGCTAGAACATTTTGGATTAGTTGTTTTAATATGTATCTACCACTGAAATATTATCCACTAGTTGTATCCCGCACATACAGTGGCGTAACTATGCCAACCCAGCCAATGGGGTGTATTTATTTATTTATTAGACTTTCTTGACATGCATGTTTTTGTTGTAACAGAGGTGAAAATATTATAATATAACATGATAAACATAAGATACAGTTATATTTCAATTAAGTATATAGACTCCATCTCTGATATATACAGCATTGACCTGGTTACTTTGCCAGACTGTCGTCTGTGTTAAAGTAGACAGTTTTTTTCTTGCTGTTGTGGTGTTATTTAATTCAAGAAAGATAAAGATTCGACAGGAATAAAAATAAAAATAGAGAGAGAATAAAATGTAGTGAGAGTGTTGTAGAACTAGTGAATAATTATTGTAGACATTGTATAATGATTATGACAGAATGTTTGATAGCGATGATTCTGATTGGATCATATATTGGGTCCATATTTGTGTAATCTCATTGGAAGTGAACGATTTCCAGTTGGTGCTGAGTGTGTTGTACAGTTTCGGAGCTAAGAACATGTAGAATCTTTGATAAAATGTCGTTGTTTTCTCTCGGAACTGGCGTGTAGATGTTCGCTGTTTGTCTTGTATTGTGTCCATGATTTATTACTCGTGGTGAGTTGTTGTTAGCATGGAAATATTGGACGAGTCTCAACATATAGATTTGTCTTACGCCTAGGACATTGTACTCTTTAAGTATAACATCTAAAGGGACGACAATTGGGACCCACGTTAGATAGGGGCCCAAAAAGTTCGCGCCCTACAATCCATTTGAAATCATTATTTTTGCGAGTATCGATACCTTTCCCAGCATTAATAGTAATCCATAGCAAGAAATGGAATTATAAAATTTTAAAAATCGTTTCTCACTTATATTACAACAATGTTATCGTTGTATGGAGTAAAACCCCGCTAACACGTCGGATTAAGTGAAGTATTTTTTTAATTACAAGTTTAAATGCCATACAAAGTGTAAACATTATATGAAACGAGAGACTAGTTTTTTCCGTACTATTTAATGAATAAACTACGCAGTATACCAATATTCGTATATCTTATACACAATACTTATTTAGGAGGGTCTTATTTCCATTCTGCATTGGGGCCCAATTCCTGTTGTTACGCCGCTGCGCATATACCTATGTATGCACATAACCAGTGTATGAGATTAATCAGAATAAGATGAATGACACATAATCATATCTTCAAGTATTGTCAGTTTGCAGTGAGCACCTGTTAAGGGTATCTAGAAAATCCATTCTCGCATTTGATAATTTTCCCTTAATTCTAGTGCCTTCCGCACGCTTTGCACCCCCGAAATTGGTTCTGCCGTCTGACGCATAAAGAAAATATCCCGCTTCCCGATTCGGCCTTCAGATAGTGTCGAGTGGAGCCCGGGGCCCCCCGCTCTGCCCCCGCCGCCCCCTTCCTCGCGACCGAGCCGCGGGCCCAGGGCGGGGGAGATTTATGCGACGTCACATAAATAACGGTCTGGCTTGGTAAAGTCCAAATAGGTAGTGAGATACGCGGGGGATCCGGCCGCGGCGCCATTGGCAGATCGGAGGCTGAGACGGCCGCCGCTTCTTCGCTCCCCCGCAGCGCGTCGGGTCGCTGCAGACCTTGGAAATTTCTAAACAAAACCCATCCTGAAATGGAAAATTCTTCCCGCGAAATGTTTCGGTGTTCGGTAAGTGTATCGGCGTGCCTACTCACGAATGAAAAAACTATCCGAATTTTATTCGCTTTTAATTTCGCGAAGAACAAATCAATAACTGATTAAAAGTGATATATTATACTACACATACATATTTGTCAATCTTCTATTTAGTAGTCCACATGCGTAGCCAATTCGATAAGAAAATCCGATAAAAATACCCGATAAGCGGAATCTGCTACGATTCTTACAATATTTTAAAATGATCTAATTATTAAGCAGAATCTTGTTCAGAAATCTGACGTAAAATTGTACTTAAATAAATAAAAATCTTCTCAACCTATGAAAATCTGGTAACCATAATATACAATAGATCATTGTAGAAAGATATCGTAGAGGAAATTGTCTATGCAGTATATTTCACATCAGTAGCCATTAAATAAACAAATATATTTTGAAAACTTTTAAAATAGGCAACGTAAATATTGATACATTTATCTTGGTACCATTATCACTAATCAATTTGTAGTAATTCATTAAACACCTAATTATTAAAAAAAAGTTAGGAAGGAGAGGTAATTTAATTAATTTTCAGTGTACCAGAAAACTTTCTCTCAATGAATATTTTTCATAATTTTATATCCGTCAATTAACGCAAGATTTGAATTTGCCGCCATTTCTGCAGTAAATTTTTGGCAACCCTGAAAAAAAATTGACCGCTGAGAGTTTAGGGTTAGTAAAAATGGGGCGTTACACGATACAACAACGTGTTTTCATCATTGAACAATATCTCAAAAATAATGAAAGTTTGGCGGCCGCAATTCAAAAATTTAATACAAAATATGGTCGGAATAGTGTTTTAAGTTCATCAACTGCGAAGAGATTAATTGAAAAATTTAGAGAGACTGGATCAGTTGGAGACGCTAAACACACTGGTCGTCCAAAAACAAGCCAGTCAGTAACTATAAAAATAGTCATGAAAAATTTCGACAATTTGTCCGATGTGTTATTCCATAAATATCTCTATACCATGTACTTTATGATTAAAAAAAAAAAAAATCTAAAGACTAAAAACTGTGTTTTCTATTTAATTCAAATCTTGCGTTAATTTTGGGACACCTATACAACATTTTAAAAAATTAACTAAATGAATTGTAAGCCTTTTTTGGGATTTAGAATTTATTGAATCATTTTTATATATTCAATAGTGATAAAAACAGACGACTTTGAAGATTTTTTTTTCATATGAATTAGATATCAAATAGCAACAATTAGTTACCATTCCTCTGAAACTGAATGTACAAGTAAATGCTATTTGAATCAATAACTACCAACATCTGATAAAGTTATCTGTTAAACTCATTTTTGAATCGCATTCTAAATCAATATAAACGCAATACCAGTTTATAATTTAACGTATGTCATAAATTCACAATTTCATATCACTGTGACATTGTTATTTCTCTTGAAGACCGGAACACTACGTAATTATGAAAAAAACGTGTCACGAAAAAAGCAACGTAATGCGTTTCAATTCGCCAGAGTTAACCAAAAAAGCAAATCGGGCTCTGTTATACAACACTGTTAATCAACTTAATTTAAAACAAGTAATTTTTCATTAAAAAATATAATTTTTCAAAAATACTTATTGATATTGCCTCAGTAAGCAGATTGTTAAAATATTATCTTAATATAAATGTAAACGATACTGTTACGCTGCTGCTGTTCAACTACTTTTTGGCAAATCACATTTACGTTTTGATCTCGAGGATTGTCGAGCGTCTAGCGAATCATTTACAATTTTATTTGCATGTAGTAGGAATACGATATCGTACACTATATCGTGCTACGCTATATATTTATAGTCATATTCTCTGTTGAATTTCACTTGTGTATTTATCTATATATATATATATTTAAAAATGAACATTTGTTTGTTTGTTTGTCCCGTGTGCGTTCCTTTACCGTTCATCCGATTGCGATGAAACTTTGGTGAGTTGTTGTGCACACGCCCGCGAAGGTTTCTGAATTAGTACAACCATTTTACAATAGGTGGCGCGCGAGTCGTTTCAACAAATGTGTGTATTTCATATAGTTTATTGCCGAAAATGAAATACCAGACGGAGAGACAACGTATAATGTAATGAATCAATGCGAAGTTGTCAATTATCCAACTGAATTATTAAATTCACTCGATTTGCCCGGCATGCCGCCGCACGTTTTAACATTAAAAATTGGCGTACTTATCATTCTTCTCCGAAATATAAATGCACCACAACTTTGTAACGGTAAGATAATGAACAACATCATCGAAGCTACAATTTTAAATTGAAAATTTAAAGGAGAAGATGTCCTGTTGCCAGGCATCCCAATGATTCCGACAGACGTGCCACAGTCTCAGCGGTCCGGTGCGGCTCGCATTTGCATTGGCTATCAACAAAGCACAGGGACAATCGCCACAAGTGTGTGGACTAAATTTTTAAAATCCACGCTTCTCACACAGACAGCTGTATGTGGCCTGCTCACTCGTTGGAAAACCTTCTGATTTGTTTGTATACGCACCAAACGATAAAACAAAAAATATTGTGTATCCAAAAGCACTTCAACAATCAGAATTAAAATACAAATATTTTCTTTCTTTGAGTGGCATTGCAACGCATGCCGGGTACTCGCCAATTTATTTATAAAACACAATTTTCAACTTAGTCTATGTCCGTCCTTTACAAAAGAAAATTTGACTGGGAAATCTTGACATACATCTTGACGTATATGTATTGTTTGTTTCATTTGCGGAATGTATTTTTGAAATGAGATTCAGATATTTGTCAATTGAATAAAAATAAAACGATTCAAAATAATTCCATAAATTTATCAGCACATATTTATATCTCACGTTATACAACAAAATAAAAACAACATAGGATTTTTCATAATACACGAACATGTTCAGTAAGTACCATGAAATTTTTTTTACAATATTTTATACTCTTTAAAAATGTACCAGATAAATACATTATTTAATCATTCCATAAATGAATAATGGTGCAGTAAAGATAACAGGGGCGTGCACTCTATAAAATCAAAAAAGTTGTGCATAACTATAATCTTTGCGAAATATATGTAAACTAAATATTTATATGTCATTATGTATTAAGTATGTAGATCTACACGAAAATAATTCAGTTCTCATGTCAACGTGTTAACTAGAGCCGTATAACTAATGGAAGAATTTAAAATTGAGAAATAAAGCTGCGCATGTGTTTTTTCGAACAATTCTTCTAGACGTATATGAACTAAACGCAACTCTCGCACCGTGCGGTGTTCTAAATACACGTCTTCACTTTAACAGACGTGTATTTGAATTGTATTTGACTGTATGTATTCCAATACACTTTAAATGTGGTATTATTTTATAATATAACATTTTTTAACTGCTGAAAACTTCTCAATAATAATAGTAATAGTACACACTCACACAGGTATACTGTCACAAAAGAATCCTTCTGAAAGAGTGAATGATGAATACAACCTGTAATGAAAATGCCCGTCGCTTTTACACCATCGATATTAGCAGCATAACCTAAGTCCATGCCTAGTGTAATGCTGTAAGGATAGTTAAACATCGTATTATAGAATCGATTCCATAATACATAATGTTTTTGTTACTCATTTTACAATAAGAAAATCTTTAAATATTTATTATTTTGTTGATTAATTCTAATAGTACATGTCTCAGATCAAAAATTGTTGTTTTAGTCTGGGTGTAATAAAGCTCTAGAAATAAATTTAATCCTCGTTTTCCCCCGGTGTGAGAAAATCAACCGTATTATTTTCGTATCATTCTTTCAAATGTATAATAATAACATTCACAACATTTAAGTAAAAACTAGCAATCCTTAAAGCATACTTGATATAGTTGAGCATAGTTGTGAGAGACCCGCAACCTAGATTTTCACGTGCTTACCTTACTTTGAAAATATATATATTCATGTGAAATGTAAATGCAAATGTGAAAATATATATATTCATAATGAGGGAAATATAATATTACATGTGAAAGAGAGAGACAGAATATATATAGTTAAATAGAACATTAGGGGAGACAGAATATAAAATTATATGCGAAATAGAGAGACAGAATACATATATACAGATAGACGGAACATTAAGGGAGGGGCAAATTCAGTGTTGTTGGATATTAAATTGATTTTAAAGAAAACATAGCTAATATGGGGCTGTCTCTCTCTCTTTCACATGTAATTTTATATTCTATCTCCCTTTTTAAGTATATGTAAGTGCACTATTTTTGTATTTATTAGTTTCAAATACGTCTTGATGAAGCATGAGATAAGAGAAACCGATTGACGTATAATAAATTTCGCGCTTTCATACAAAGTGATTGTCATTTTATTAAATATATACTTTATACAATAAATTTAAAAAAACGTTTTCGTTAAAAACCTAATAAAATATGAATTAGTATTTAAAGTAGGCCCTTAAGAAATGTATATTTAAAAAATGTAATGATAAGGTATACTTTTAGTTTCAGTTCAAACGGTAGACTGATCGAGACATCCAGTTTTAGTGCAGGAAGTTGAACTTACGCCTCCTCTTTATCTGCACTATCTACGTTCTCTATACACTATCTTCAAATTTAATGAAAGTCTAGTCGAAAAGGTTTTTTATATTTTCAAAATCTGAAATTTAATTTGTATCTAATAATTTATTCTAGTTATGCAAGACGCAGCCAAAAAACTTAAACTGAGATAAAAGCACTTTTGAAAAAAGTGTGAATAATCAAATCTACACAAATACATACTTCAATGTTCTTTAAGTTTAAAATGATAAATAATATATGTATAGATACCAAATTTAGTACGGGATTTAAGAATAGATTTCGTTTTTTTTTTTACATATTATGAAGTTTTTAGATTTAAAATGGGGTTTTCGCGACGAACAAAATTTTTATAAGGCGATTATTATAAAAGCGACCTGACTTTTTTTGTTAGCATATAAAATTGACCTTACTGCATTCGACAAAAATAATATATATTTTTTTTAAATTTTCAGCTGCTCTCTGCTTAACTACTGTTCAATTATGGTGATGTCCTTGGAATTGCATGTGTGTGTGTGAGCGCCGCACCGCCGGCGCGCGTGTGTACGGCTATAAAGGACAGCGCGCGGCTCTCTTTCTCCGTGATAACGTCGGCTTTGTGATACTAGTACTAATTGTACCATATTGTAATAAACTAAGAATTGTTACAAAGTCTATTCCTTAGACTTTCCCAGGACGAGGTGTACACTAAAGACTTACTAAGAAGACAAGTACGCAACAATTATGTATAAATATTATAATAATTATCGTAGATAAACACATATATATTTGGCGAAACGTGTCTGTGAAATTTTAAAAATTTTAATGAACACTTTAAATTTCTCCTAATTTATTAGTTATCAAATACATATTAAATTGATATTAATAAAAATCAATAGGTACCTATACTTTAAATGCTTCAAATCGATTCTTAAAAACATGAAATATCATAAAACGAGGTTACGCCGGCTAGTCTACTCCACACTGAAGCGGCACCAGGCGAAGACTGGCAACTGGCGCGCTCAACCCTAGCCATCTTTTTGTTTTGTCGATGACGTAGTTACATCCGTTATTAGGCACGAGTTTAACATGTCGAAAATTAGAGGAGAGCATACAAATGTTTCACGTCAAAAATTGTGTCATCGGTGGGAAAATTAGTATAAAATGAAATGATAATTTAACTTTTTTTATGGTGGACTAGTTAAACAGTTATCACTTGCCGCCAGGGTAACATTTAATTGAATGGGTCTCCAGTTGCGTTTTCCCATAGAAAAGGTTAATAATGCGCGCGAGCTATCGCCGCGGCCAGCGCGCCGCGCCGCGCGCGCCGCGCGCACCGCGGCACCGCTAATGCTAATTGCGCGGAGCGGAGCGTGCTGTTGTCGCTAAATTCGCCTCGCCGACAGATTCCGGCCCGTGAAATTGGTGTTTTGAAAAATTTGACAGGGGCGTTCAAAGTTCAACAAAAGTGATTTGACGCGAGATAAAGTCGTATTTTATTCTAAATATGAATTAAATATATTAATTATAAAGATATACATATACTTTCCTAACCGGGGAAGGTGCTTTATCCAACTAAGCTACAGCGACAATATTTTTAGCGACAATTTTCGACCCTATATGTTACCTTTTTGATATTAATACATTTAATCGTTCCATCATTTGACAGAGCCATCTACCTTATTTTTACAGAATCTCAAATACCTTTGAGTAAACTGATAGCGGACGCCAGAATTATCAATTCATTTTTATTAAATTTTGGACACATTGATACAACTTTATTATTTAGGAGAACACATTCTTATTGTGAAGTTGTAATTATTCAGAACAGACGGTCTGCGATATTTTAAATATGAATTAAATATATAAAACGTATTTTATTCATTTTAAAACCATATTAAATTAATTCGGACACATTCAATGAAACGTGTCGAAAAATTTACAACAATAAAACGTACGTTAAATGTAAAATCGATACCTCAATCTGTAAAGCAGCTAACTCCACCCACCGTCAAAAAACCGTTTTTGATACCATTATTTTTCTCTTTTATTGTTCTATGGTACACTAAAAGCCAACAATTCTCATCAATGTCAAAACACGTGTTATAAAATAATGCTGAAAAACCTTACATCAAATCTTGCAAAAATCTTAAATGTTTACATGCCACAAGTGCTGATGGCACCAGAAATAGAGAACGTCCGCGGAAATCATAATGATTGCACTACATTATCGTGGAAAATCACCTAACTCCCAATAATATTTTACAATTTTGATAAAGAAATTCAGCTAACTCCAAATATTCCCTAGAAGTACGAGATAAATCAAAATAGCAATCAAATTTCTCAGCCACCCTATTTGTGCATAAACAACTTAGCGAATCTTGTTTTTGGATATTTCGTATTTCGTTTAATTACAAAATTAAACAGTTTTTCGTTTCTTCTGATCATTTTAGAAAAATGGAGTTAGCTGCTTTGCAGATTAAGGTATCGAAATGTGTTCGTATGAACAGGTAGGTATATGTGCGCGGAGCTATAGGACATTAATTCGAGCACCATAACAATAATATTACATACAATATTTGTAACACTCTTTTTTAATTTATTTCATTGTATTTTGAAGATTATTTTGTAAGTAATGCCGAAGCATTTTGGGGATTAAAGAAACAGTAATTATCATTTTCAATTATTTCTTTATCTTGATCGATGTGCTCATGATTGAGCATCGTTGTACTTTATTATGTTTCTATCGTGCAAACGCGAAGGCCTTGTTTAGTTGCGACGTGTAGCGAGGTACCAATCATGTCTCGGACTTGGTATATTCCTGGACCATAAAGGTTTTCTTAGGTACGGAGATCCTAAAGAATGGAGACATTTGTTCGTCTCGCAGTCCATGTTAATTCTACGTTTTCCTGACTCCCTACTTCGCTAGACTTTCTTCTTGATATGTTTATATAAATGATACAAATATTATACCATAATGCAATATTCCAAATAGCTAATTTTGAACAATTTATTTGGGTTCACTGATCACTAACGCTGGTGCCAGTGGACAGTGAACTCGAAGACGCACACAACTGTAAAGAATATAGATAGATAGTAAAATAAAATAATGTTGGTCCACATTCTTGTCTTCCCAATCGGAAAATAGATGTCGCTGGATATTGCCGGTGTAGAATATTATGCCTCCCGTGGACAGCACGACTGCTGCAATCCTTCAACCAGCGCCGGCGTTACGCACAGGCGGAGCAGGAGCCTGTCCGTGGCGATCAAATCTAGGGAGCGAATAAAAATTATATACAAATTGAAAAACTAATCCAATAAATAACATTACATTATTAAAGAGAACGCATTCTTATTGTGAAATTGTAATTATTCATAACATAGGAATTAATTTGAAAAGTGTAACATATAGGTAGGAAAATATGTCGTCAAAAGTACTGTCGCTGTAGCATAGTTAGATAATGCATCTTCCCCGTTTTGAAAAGAGATCCAGGTTCGAATCCCGGTAGTGCAACAACTACATTTTTTGATGAAATTGATTTTATATGTATATCTTTCTAATTAATACATTTAATTGAAAATAACATTATAGTTATATCTTAATAAAGCTGTATTTTTTTAGTCAACACTAGCGTCCATAACGTCTTTTGGTAAAAAACCGCCCTTGAGCAAGTTTCAAAATGCCGGCCTAACAAAATACCGACTCTAACGTGTGTAGCACGATGGTTTAACAAAAAAAAATTACATATGTTACTAGAGCGGAAAAAAACAATCTTGCCTATGGCGGCAAAAAGTCTAGCGCCGGTGCTGCTTCTAACAAATCCAAGATTCTTCCAACTCTTCGTCCACATTATGAGTCAATGTGACACCCTGAAAAATAAGATTATCCTGGACACAACTTTGAGCCAAAGACCCAAGACCAAAACATGTGAAGGTGCATTACGAGCCGAGTCTCATCTGATTGAGGCCACTATATGGCAATACTGACATGAAGGAAGAAAAAAGAATAAGGAATAAATTTGTAAGTACAGGGTGTAGGTTCCAGGCCGATGTTGTTTTAAAATTACTACGAAATAAAATATAATTTTCTTATTTGGTTTTTATTTTTCAATTACTTGATTTATTACAATTATGTATGAAATGTAACATTGGCCAAGTAACCGCCTGTGGCAACGACACAAATGCGTGCTCTTTTAACCATATTTTACATAACATTCTTGCACATTTCACGTGTTATTTTAACAATTTAATTTCAAATATTGTCCTGTAGCATCGAAATTGTACTTATTAGCGTTAACCTTTCCTTTCAAGTACACTTACAGAAAATAGTCGGAAACCGTCAAATCAGGCGATCGAGGAGGCTAGTCCATATCACCACTTTTTGACATTATGCGGCCGGGAAAAACTTCTCACAAAATTTCAAGCGTAGCTCGGGCTGTGTGTAAGGTAGCACCATTCAATTAAAACTACACGTATTGCAAGCCCAATCGACTCAATTCGGCGACCAAGAAGTTTTCCAATATGTGACGATAGCGATCACCATTAATGTTTACAGCATTGCCATTATTATTTAGATGAAATATTATAATGAATTTAACTTTTTTTGAAGCGTTAAATACTTTATAATAAATTGTAATTTACTATTCTCTATAAACATCAAATTCAAACTGACTACTATTTGTTAAACTAAAATAGCAGCCAAATAAGATCGGCCTGGAACATAATATTCCCCCTGTATGTACGTGTTGAATTTCAGAAATGTATTATAACCTAAACATAAACAAAAACAATATTGATGTTACAATGAAACGAAAGTCATCAAATACATGCCTTATTTGTATTTTTTAATATAATATAAATTTTAACTCGATGTTAAATTTTTTGACAAAATCTTATTAATTAATTAATTAATTATTGAGAAAAGAATCCATTCGGTGTATATATCGATATATTCGGTGTATGAATATATCGATAATTCTTTGTCATTATTTTGTTCTAAGGCTACTTACAAACTTAGTATTTAGCTCCGACTGTACCGAGATAGATGCACGATAATCACTCGCACCACAAAATAATTGTATTGTTTACAAAACCTATTCTTTCAACTTATCCTAAGACTACCAGGAGAATTTTTCAATCTTCAAAATCGTTTTATCAAGGCATTTACATGATACGTCCTGACCACCACAATAAACTTCTCAACCTACCCCTTTCTACCCCGAATTATTAAATTTAAGTGCTTAACGACTACTGTATATTTTTGGTAGTATTTTTAGTATTGTTAGTAGTATAAATAAATCGAGTTGACTATTATTTAAGTAGTATCATCAGAGAATTGACACCACAGTAAGATATATGACTAGATAAAGTTGATGGTACTTTAATGTACCATCAGGGTAGAAAGGGTTAGAGTAGATCAATGATTTTTGAAGAAACGATCCTACGCTGTGTTGCAATAGAGGAAATCTCCAAATGGTAGAAGTGAATGAGAGAAGAAATTGAACGATAACACTTGTAGTACAGTTACAGAATTGGTAAAGCCACATAAAAGCGTATTATAATGTCGCAACATTGCAGAACCATTCGTATCTTAAGGGTGCGTTTCGATTAGGAGACCCCGAAACCAGCCTTCATTTAAAAGTTTATAAGAATTTTGTAGACACATAGTTCTTTTAATTTTTTTCTGAAAGTTAAGTTAAGTTCGTCAGCTAGCCGGATCCGTGATCTTGTTACAGATTGGTAATTCAAAAAAATGTATAACGCCATTGATAAGAGAAATAGTGGAGAACACATACAGGATACCATAAAACGGGAAATATCTCATCCACTCAATATACACACAAATGATAACGCCCTAATTCGTGTGGCCAGTGCAGGAAGGAATTTGTTTAAGGAATAGTGAACAGAGTGATCGACTGATGCATGCAGACCTTTACCGCCAAACCTTTGAGACTTCAGGGTGAAGTTTAATTTGTGTGCATGCACCCTAGCAATAAGGTAGTTATGTATTTTTTTAAATAAATTCTTCTAAAAATCTAATTTAAAAAACTGAAAGAATTTTTTCGATATTTTGAAATAAGAGTTAAGTTATGTAATATTCAAAGTTGCGTGTTATAAAAACGATCGGTTTATACCACACGTCACATCTTCTGAGTCGACAAGTCGGTACTCAACACTCTAGTGTGTACTATTATAAGAGAGATGTGACGTCACACGGTGTAACGATAATCCGAGCGTTTTTCAACAAGCCCAACTTTGAACGCCAATATCTCAGAAAGTATTGCATATTTTAAATATGAATTAAATATATTAATTATAAAGATATACATATAAAATCAATTTTATCGAAAAATATTGTTGTTGCGCTACCGGGATTCGAACCTGGATCTCTTCCCTAACCGGGGGAGGTGCTTTATCCAACTAAGCTACAGCGGCACTATTTTTAGCGACAATTTTTCGACTTTACATTTAATCGTTCCATCATTTGACAGAGCCATCTACCTTATTTTTACAGAATCTCAAAATACCTTTAAGTAAATCTGATAGTAGACGCCAGAATTATCAATTCATTTTTATTAAATTTTGGACACATTGATACAACTTTATTATTTTTTAGGAGAACACATTAAAAAAAAATAATAATGTATTGCATATTTTGAAAAAATTAAAAAAGCATGATTATTTGGATTTTTTTCTTATTTTTTTAACATACTACAAAAGATCATTTCTGGCATGCTCCACCACATCATTGCCAAATACATTATTAACGGCCAATATATATTTTTATATTTTGATGATGTTTCTGAGTCTTAAAAATATAATTTGGAATCGTTGGAGATAAATAAAGCGTGTAAAACTAATCAAAAAATTATAAACAACCAACTAAATTTAACTACGAGTCCCATTCTAAAATTTTTTCCTAAAAATTATTCGAGTAAATTTGTATTAAGTAATGATTTGAGTTAGGTACTAAAAAAAAAAAAAAAAAATTTTCTTTTAAAAATAGATTTTTAAAAATAGATTCTGTCAAAGAAACAATGTATGTTTTAGTTAGTTATGACATCCTGAAGAAGAAAATGGTATTTTTCGAAACCGGTAGATGTATTTAAACTCATTTTAGTGGTTAATTAAACAAAGATAAAAAATAAAAATATGAATCTTAACCACAAAGATAACATTGCTTATTTTAAAAGTATAAAAATATGTAGGCAGTTTTCCGTATTTTGTTTGTAAGATTAGTAATATGTTCTTTCCATTTGAATTTGTTATCTATTATGATTCCTAAGTACTTGATACAGTATTTTTCTTCAATTGATGAACATTGGTCACAACATTACATCAACTACTATTATCCAGTCATTTATTTTTGTGTCTCTTGCATTACTCTTAAGTTGTCGGACCTCTCTTTGAGCTCTCTCAGTGAGTAAGGTACTGAGAATGCATCGATAGACCACTGTTTGTTTTCGACACAGTGGAAGATTACTTTTGAAAACTTTATTAATTAAAAGTGATCCCGGTTTCATATACACGAGTGACTAGAACAAAGAGACGCGACCGGAGAAAATAGGAGAACTCCAGATAAGTAGATATCCATATTAAACAAGTTCACATCTTTGCTCGCGCTATTTCTCGGACGGCTCGTTCTAAGTTTATCGGCGAATGTTTTTGTTTATTCGTACCTGCCTCTGTTTCTTAGCCATCTTTGGGCTTCTGAACAGATTTAACTTTACAGCGCTCTAAATTATCGCTTGTTCGGGCAAATCGTATAAATAAAATATTTTCTAAAAGTTTTAAGAATAAATCTATTTATTTACCTCGCTGGGCTCGACCTGTACCTGATGAGGGCACTTTTTATTTGAATTGTTGAAAAGATCCGACATAAATATTTGTGCAATTTGCCATAAATTAATTTGTAGAATAATTTTTGTATGCAAATGAATTACTAAATAAAAATTATCAAAAATATACCTACATATCATGTGGTAAAATATGTCAATAAAATGGAGTTTCACAAAATATCGCTTAGTGTTGAATTAGTCAATAATATATATATATATTTTTTTTTAACATTTGTTTCTTCTCTATGAGAGTAAGACTCGTGTATAGAGAAGGAGTATATACGAGTTAATTTATGTTTCAGTTAGTCTGTGTACATATTTTTTTTACTTCAGTTACAAATTTATGATAGTCCGTAATTTTTCTAATTGCGATGGGGAGATTGTTAAAAAATTTGATAAATATATTGATTTTGGGATATCAATTTGATCTCTATATCTTGTAGATCGGAATTCGCTTCTAAAATTTAATTGATTTTTTTTGTAATTGTCTACTATTTTTGGTACTTTAAAATCTGTGAAAAGTTGTATACTTGGATAGTCTTTTTTTTTATAATAATTTGTATTATCATTTTTTGAGTGATTTCTAATTGTGACATTGAAGTTTTATATGCACCTCCCCATCCAATAATACCGTATTGCAAACGCGACTGTACAAACGCGTAATATATTATTTTCAGATATGTAAGTGATAAGATATTTCTGGTACATTTATCATTCCAAATTTAAAATCTATCACTTTATATCGGTTTATAGGAAAGGATACAGGTTCGAATCTCGGTAGCAACAATAATATTTTTTCGATAAATTGAATTTTCCTGATTGATACATTTAATATGTATTAAAATACCACAGAACTATGTTTTGAAAAAACTGCAACTTCACAATAATAATTAATTATTACTTCTTCAAAATGTATTAGTTTGAAAAATTCTAACTCGATTACCAATTGGGCCCCGGGGCCCCTATCAATTGGTAGGCCCTTGGCTATAGCCTCTCTAGCCCTATAATAAATCCAGGCCAGTAAATAAGCACATAGTTAATATATGTATGGAAGACAAGATAAAGAAATTGATGTTCAATTCTAAATACGCAACTATTGAACCGTTATGATATTGTTATAATTCGCTACACCTTGCTCTCGTTCTGTATAAAATGTGCACCTAATAGCCTACCCACCTTTTACTTAGATAATATTATATACAAACCGCGAGAATTTTGATTCATAAAAAAAAAAAAAAAAACTCCATATTTCACCCGCTTTTGCGCCATCTAATTCCATATTGCTGCTTTGTGGAAAATTTCAAAACATTTTCCATTTAAAGCGCCATCCACTGGCGGCGGCGGGGGGGCACGCGGGGCGGGTCGAGGGCGGGGGAGCAGAAAAGAGAAAAGCTCGCGCGTTTTTATCTTGGACCATAAATTTTATTCGTAGCTTGATTTACTGCGAAGATATGGTGGCGCGGCCGAGCGACGCTCCTGCGCCCTATCACAGACCTAAGGCCGTGATTCGCATCCTGACGTACTCTCACACGTATAGCACAATATACTACGGAATCGTTAACTAAAAATATCATTTTTAAATCACCGTGCGGCAGTCTTTGGAGACGCTGTTAGTAGTTGAAGATTACATGTATATTTTTAATATTCCACTAAAGTCAATTCGATTAAACCCATCATCGGTGTTTTACACATAAGCCAGATGTTAAAGTTTTTATTAACTTCAACATGCTCATATCTACACGTAAATATAGGTACATTCATTTAAAGTGTACCATATTAATTGGGTTAGTTAGATTGTTTCAAAAACAATGGCCGATTTTACACATAACATTCGACTTAATACAATCAATTCTACGCATTTTTGCCAATGTTAAATTTGAATCTAAGAATTATTTAAAGTTATTGATTGTGCTTGCCGAAAATAGTTATGAAGGTGCTTGAAAATGTGAAAATTGTTGTAAGACAAGACGACTTCTTCTCTGTTAATCAGTATCAGTTATTTGTCACGTGTTTTCATTAAAGCTTTTAATTTCAATCATAGGTCATTGTTGTTACACTATTTGTTCAGAAGTAGTTTCTACATCCCGTACATGGTTAACATTGCGCGCTATTATGCATGCAAAATGTTTAAATTTGTACCAAAAAACATATAATTCTTCTAAATATAAATTAAATATATTAATTAGAAAGATATGTATATAAAATCAAATTTATTGGAAAATATTGTTGTTGCGCTACCGGGATTCGAACCTGGATCTCTTTCCAAACATTTTCAAACAGCGACAATATTTTTAGCGACAAATTTTCGAACCTATATGTTACCTTTTTGATATTAATACATTTAATCATTCCATTATTTGAAGTGTTCTAATAATAAAGTTGTATCAATGTGTCCAAAATGTTATAAAAATGAATTGATAATTCTGGCGTCTGCTATCAGATTACCCAAAGATATTTGAGATTCTGTAAAAATAAGTTAGATGGCTCTTTCAAATAATGATTTTATTTATATATCTTTCTAATTAATATATTTAATTCATATTTTAAACATCACAGACCTGTGTTCTGAATAATTACAACTTCACAATAAGAATGTGTTCTCCTAACATAATTCTTCTTTTTTCAATCCCATTTCTGAAGGATTGTAGTAATGCAAATTAAATGCCAAACTCAATAAATAAATATAACAGATTTCTAACCGTCAAATGAATGAAAACGTTAAAATTGATTATAATAATTTCGAAACAACCTAATAGAATAGAAACTAGATACATAGTATTAAATGCAAATCTTGAAAATTAATTATTATTTATTACAGGAGTTGCCAATGAAAAAATTATATAAATTTATTCCATTACAAAATTGTTCCTTTTGCATCCTTATTATTTATTAATAAAAATTTATATTTTGAAGGTTATCAAAATCAATTTTGTGGTTAGGTTCCACTATTTTAAATTGTTAATTTTGTTTTATTAATCACTTAATGAGTTAAAATACATGTATCGGTTTCGAAAAATATCAGAAATGATGAAAAAAATGATATTATTCGAAACCTGTAACAATTTAAAATAATATAAATGAATGAATAAAACTTTTACCTTGACCCCTGTACGACCGACCGTTACAAATTTTTAAATGAGTTATATTTCCATGTATATCCACTAAGTACGCGCGTATAATTTGCTACAACGATTCCACGAAAAGTATTGTCCTTAAAACGAGGGGTGAATTTATTGGTTTACGGTTTAACACGTTATGGATAAACACGGTTAAATGCATGGAAGACAGAAGTTATGGCAGGGGTGGCTGGGGGTGGAACTGATCGGGAACATCCCAAATAATTCTCAATCTACAACGATCTGTTTCGGTCATAAAACAAGCCATTGCAACCCTGGTCCGCTTTCCAAATAATGACGACGCAAATAATATCAATTGTAGAATAGTTCAATAATATCAATTGTAGACTACTGCAGGATGGTTAGTAATTTTAATCTAAAAATCGAGGATGTGTATGTGTTAGATATTTGTTGCAGATCCACGAATCGCCGCGCGCGTGTGTTGACGCTCCACTGTGTTTACTTTACCAATCTGCCCCCTCCCCCCCCCCCACCTTATAACCTATACCACAGAGCACGATATTTTCTGTGTGTATATACTTTTGATCTGTCAATGAGAGTGGATGTCCTGCTGTGTGCTCGTCACTAACTTGAAGGTTTTGTAAAGTTACTTGTTGTTAGTGTATTCGGTTCCTCGCGTGTGCGTGCCGAAGCCGCTATTGTAGATCACAGTGCTCCGCGCTGATCATCAAAGAAGGTTCCTGAAGTTCAGGGGCTGTGACCACAGGAGAGTCCTGTTTTTCCTGGTTGGTCCTCTTGTCTCTATTGTCCTGTCCCATCCCGTTTCCCCACCCCTTGTGTAACGGCATGTTTGATGCATGAAGTGATAGAAATCGTGGTATAAACCAGTGGTGTTTAGCTGTGGGTTCGCACCGGTTTACGGGAACCAGTTATTACAATTTTAAACCTCTCACCGCACCGTCTGCTGCTGGATATTAATTATAAAATCTAGTGTTAAGATATGTTTCATAATATCGAGAATTTCTATTTCTTTTAATATATTCATTCCAATTTTTTTTCCAAGTATTCGAGACGATTGCTTCTGAAAAAAGGTACAATTTGTACCGTTCTTTTGAAATCCCTCTCAAGGCCCTCAAAACTTAATAAATTATATATCTTGTTAGATCGTCGATAGACAGATAGTCGGGAATAATAACCAAAAAAAAAAAATTAATATAAGCAAGTAGAGGGGGTATGTATACCTATGAAATACTACCAAAATTCAAACAATTGGGAAATTAATATTATTTCATGATCTTTACTTTTCCGAAGGTCGATAAAATATGATATACGACTGCTTTGACATTTCTCCCTTTTTACAATCAGCGCCTTTTAACACTTGAGATGCCAGCCGCGTACCGCCAACGTGATATCGGCCCTAAGGCAGGGTCATGCCTAGGCAAAATGCGCCCCCCCGGACTGGACCAGTTACAACTTGTTTTTTTTATTATTCGGAATAGTTTTATATTTACCGTTATAAATTCGCAGATGAAAATTATTCTGTGCGAACTCACAATATCACGATTCAAAGAAACATTTATTTTAATTTATTTTATAGATGTTTTAAATACAATACGGATGTAGGTACGGTGGCCTACTAAATCAAGGATTGGAACATAACATTGGAAATATTCAAAATACCATAAAGAAGAGAGAAAAATACTTTTTTCCGTATCTATTTCCTTTTTAGCGTTCCCCGGAGCCGACTGCCCCCGAATTTATAATCCCTCTAGGCCGGCAGTAGCGAACTTTTTTCCTCAGGTTTAGAAATCTTTAAAATAGATATCGAGCACGTGACAATATAACGATAATATTAACAATATATATCAATTTTATCGAAAAATATTGTTGTTGCGCTACCGGGATTCGAACCTTAATTAATTAGTATTAAAAATATCACAGACCAATGTTCTGAATAATTACAACTTCACAATAAGAATGTGTTCTCTTTAATAAAAAAAAATATTTATATATTAATCAGTAGAAATAATAGTATAGTTGTTTTCAAATACATGTTGATCATTTTTAAAACAATTCATGGGTGTTTTAATCGACTCTGATTTGTTGTCTTATACGTATTTAAATTTCTATTTAACATAAGTAAATTTGGAAACAAACATCTAACTTTCCCCGCATGTTATATTGTAGCGTGTACTGTAGCGTAGGTGCGCCCCCGCTGCCCTAAACTACATTAAACGACGATCCTCCCCTGGGGGAGGGGAGCAACACGACGAACGAAGAGAATCTTATGTACGGGATTAAATAAGTCAATATCCTCTTCTTTTTTCTTTCATATCAGTGTTGACAGTTGACATATAGTGGCCTCAATCAGATGAGACTCAGCTCATAATTAGTGATGAGGAAAAATGCTACTCTTGACTCACTGGTGTGATTGCGATTGGTATTCAATAACATCAGTGATTGAAAACTTTGACTGTGATCACAGTTTCATTACTAACGCCGAACGGTATCACAATACACGAAATAAATTTTAAAAACATAATTTTTAGCGTATTTCTTTATATTAATAAAAATTATTTGCGTATAAAACATGTTCCAGAATAAATAATTATTATATATCTAATTTAATATCATCACAAAGATAATGGATACGCTTTAAAAAATGTGAGCATATTTTTCGGGTCTAATGCGTAAAACGTTTTGGTAGAATCAATTATATGAAGCCGATCACGACTATAAATAAGGTCATTCCTTCATGAATATTTTCATCTCACATGCGCGTGCGCTGTATCACGGTTCACAACCAAATATAAATAAAATTAAAAAATTAATCACTGTATTCCCCGATATTCAATCACTGATTGTGAGTGTGACTCAAATATATCAGAGATTGACTCACAGTTCGTGATTTTGAGTTCATCGCCACTCGTAATGCACCTCCACAAGTCCCGATTGAAGCGTTCATGTGTCGTGCCAATCAATATAAGAAAATGAAGGTTTTAAACAATGTTTTATACATATTTTAAATATACCTATGTAATATATATTGAGGCAAGTCAATACTAATTAAATGTAATAAATTTTATCGAAAAATATATTACTGTTGCTACCGGGATTCGAACCTCTTTCCAATCCGAGGAAAGTGTATTATCCAACTATGCTTCAGCATGCAGTATCTTTCTCGACAAATTTTGGAACCCGTATGTTACATTTTTCATATTAATACATCTACATTAAAAAAATTAAATAACATGTATACAATATAGTAAACAGTAGAAAATACAGATTTATATTAGTCCCTGAGTACGTTCGATAAAATTTGGCACCCATCGCAGTGTCTTCTCTTTCCAGTGAGATTATCAAATCGTGGTTGAATATATCTTTCAGGATTATTAACTTTCATCTCTGCTAGATTGAAAGCTTATCTCCACTATACTGAATGGTCATTTTCAACAGCTTCTTTTTAATCACCTTCAGAAACCTTTATTATTTAAATCATTTTCATCTTGCTTGTGATAATTGTTGTTGAGATATGAAATGAACTGATTGTATTATATTATTTTGTACAGTAAACATATATTACTAACAATAATAGCTGCGCACCAGAAACCAAACGACGCGTGGGTATAGAGAAGGGTTCTGCGTCCAAACGTGGCAAAAGACGGGAAGACCGCAATATCTAAAACAACTAAGATCAGGCTTGTGCAGTATCTGGTGCATTTAACGATGCTGTTATGAGGGACCGACATGATCATCTATATATTAAAACATATCTATATGTTGAGATTCGTCCAATATTTCCATGCTACAAACAACTCACCCCCAAGCAATAAATCATGGACAAACGAACATCTACACTCCAGTTCCGAGAGCAACAACGACATTTTATCAAAGATTCTACATGTTTTTAACTCCGAAACTGTACAACACACTCATTACCAACTGGAAATCGTTCACTTCCAATAAGATTACAGAAATATGGACCCAATATATGATCCAATTGGGTTGAGATCAATCAGAAGCATCGCTATCCAACATTCTAACATAATCATTATACAGTGTCTACACTAATAATTCACTAGTTCTACAATAATCTCACTACATTTTTTTCTCTCTATTTTTATTTTTATTACTGTCGAATCGTTATCTTTCTCGAATTAAATAACACCACAACAGCACGAAAAAAACTGTCTACTTTAACACAGACGGCAGTCCAGCAAAGTAGCCAGGACAATGCTGCATATATCAGAGGTGGAGTCTACTCCATCCCACACAATAAACTACGAGTATATACTTAATTGCAATATAATCGTATGTTATGTTTATCATGTTATATTATTATATATTTACCTCTGTTACAACAAAAACATGCATTTCAATAAAGTCTAATAAATAAAACATAAATGAATATTCTGGTAAAGCCTATTTTTTTTGTCTATAATCTATACTCTTAACCATATTAATAATAACATTAGATTACTAATTTTCACGTGCTTTGAACAAAGCAAATATTATTATTACCGAGGCTGAACTCTATGCTCCAATTTCCCGTCGGTCTGATCTGTCTACGTAACAAGTTACAAGATGAGTTTAGCCTGTCAAAAGCGATCTCCGACTTAGAATTTATTCATTTATTATATTTAACAATGCAGATAATTTCTCGAAGATTATTTTATGGCAACAATAGAGAAAATTTAAAAACCGAGCGGCTACAGATACATAGCTGAATGTGTATTTACCAGTGAAGTTGTACTTTAACTAGTATAAACATAATTTCCCTAACTCAGACAGTTGAAATACATCAAACAATTGATTTATAATTTTTTTTAAACTAATTTAATGTATTAATTATAAATATATACATATAAAATCAATTTTGTGGAAAAATATTGTTTTTGCGCTACCGGGATTCGAATCTGGATCTCTATTTCCAATCCGGGGAAGTACACTACCAATATTTTTCATGACAAATTTTCGAACCTATATGTTACACATTTTCAAATTAATACATCTGTCGTTCCATTATTTGAAAGCCATCTACATTGTTTTTACGGAATCTCAAATACCTTTGAGTAAACCGATAGCAGACGCCAGAATTATCAATTCATTTTATTAAATTTTGGACACATTGATACAACTTATATTATTAAGGAGAACACATTCTTATTATGATGTAATTATTCAGAACATAGATCTGTGATATTTTTTAAATACTAATTTAATGTATTAATCCCGGTAGCGTAAAAACAATACTTTTCGACAAAATTGATTTTATATGTATATATTTATAATTAATACATTAAATTAATATTTAAAAAACATCGCAGACTTATTTTCTGAATAATTACAACTTCACAATAAGAATGTGTTCTCCTTAATGATTTATAATTTCACTACTCAATATCGGTAAAACTATATTTGTTCACGAACGAATGATCCAGTATAATTGATGTCTGATATATCTGACGTCGTAACATTTTAACCTTAGCTGGTATGCCTTATGCCCTACAACTGTGTTTTGAAAATTAGTTAGTTATGTTGTTATTTTGATTATTATTGTTCATTGTTAGTGTACGTTTTGGAACTTTAATTTTAAAGCATATCGGTAAAATTGTATTATCAAAAATATGTAAATGGACATTTCGCAACTGTCGAATTGTCAGTTTAGATCAGCGTATATTTCACTAGCGCCTATCGCTTAAATTATATTTTCGCTAGTAGAAGTATACATCTTCCGGTGAAAATGTATACGGATATAATGTCACTAAAATGCCAATGAAAATATAAATTCACTGATAAATACACATTCACTATAACATAAACACTTAAATGAAAGATAACAGCAAAATTATCAATGGCCCTGCATGCACTAAATACATATTTTGTTAATATTCCCGACCATGTTGAGTATAACATATAACCTGTTTTGAGGATCATGACGTGTTCCACTTAAATCTCGCAAACCTTCACCAAAAAAGTGTCACCCTTAATAGCATCCATATGTTCATTGTTATCAAAGATCATAAAACCTTCCAAAATATTATTTTTCCTCCAATTATGTCATAATTATCGAAAGAATCAAAGAAGAAGTAATATTAAATGCTTTTCAGTTGGATCTTGCTGCGATAAAGATTTAACATTATAACGAGATGAGATAACAATGTGCCACAAAAAATATTGCGAATTCTAATGAATTAATTTCCAAATCAGCGACTCCATCGGGGCTAATACATTTTTGCGATAAATCAAAAGAAAGAGTAACGTATATCTATATGTTTCAACGTAGTCACATTATTCAAAAGTTCTTACAGCATCTTACGCAAACGGCTATTTTTAGATGCCAATATTTCACCGTGAGATTTTACTTATTTTCAATACTCTTCCGTGATATTTTTCTCATAATATTGTGTGTTGACAACACCCCATGAAATATTAAAAAAATACAATGTATCGAAATACAAATCGAAATTTATATGTACTTTTTCCTTATCATAATGTAATTCTCTTCTGTCTAAAAAGAGTCCATTTACTAAGTATGGTAGTTTCGAAAGTTTTGTGTAGGACGGGGTTGGATGAACGATTATTGGGTTATATTATAGAAAGGAGAAATACAGACGTGCCTAACTTATACAGAGGGTTACCTCCCAGACCGCCACTGTAAAGCGAATCATAGATTTTTTTCACTGTCAGGGCATATAAATGCCTTGTAAAATATTTATTAAATGCGTAATTACGTTACACTTTCCTAACCCTTCCCAAACCAAGCAGTGACACAGGTCTACCGTCAAAATTAAACCTGTAATATTTCGGTAAATACATGCAACTTAAAATTCATATTTTAGATAATCCTAAAGAAAATATTAGCGCTTAGGAATGACTAGTGACAAACCAATTATGAAAAGAGAATCGTACAAAAACAATTATTTTTTCCGTTCGATCCGTTGTAAAATTAATACGTTGGTAAAAATACAATATGTGATATGAAAGACAGAGATCACACACTATTTTCACAGTCGAATGAACAAACATACAAATATAATTGTCTTTTTCTCACTAATTAAATAAAGAGAGATAAGAAGGAAGGACACATTGTATACGACTTAAGGAATGCTCTAAATTATGTTATTAATCATATTTTGAAAATTGAATGCTCAATATTTAAAGTAAATTCGTGCCATTAAAGCCATTTAACCGAATAAAAACATTTTTTCCAACAGTTGTAACGGTAACACGAGTTGACAGCATGCCTACGTTCGGATATTTTATATCATGGTATGGTAAAGGTTAAAATAAGAAAACAAAAATATTTGCCAGTCTTTTACGAATGTTGGTACTTTTCCAGCGCTAATATGGGCAAAAAATTTAATTATAAAATATTAAAAATCGTTTCTCACATGTATTACGATAACACGTGAAAATATTATCCTAGTACACAGTAGTCAGATTAGGAACCAGAGGATCGCAAAATGAAAAGTTAAAACGCAAAACAAAAATCACTGTAAAGCGAAGCAAATTTTTTTTCAGTTAGGAGTTCTTATAAATGCCTTAAAATACACTTTCATGAAAATTTGAATATTACATAAGGCAGAAACCAATATTGTTATGTAAAAATGCCCCTTAAGTATGTATATTTAGGGGTCCCTTTTATTGGGGCCCAAATTTTGTGATGGTTTTCTCTGTAGCGTACTAAACCCTTCGTTAGTAATTTAATATTGTATGTAGTGATGAGAAAAATGCTACTCTTGACTCACTGGTGTGATTATGGTTGGTGTTCGATAATATCAGTGATTGGAAACTGTGAATGTGATCACAGTTTCTGATGTCACAATACACCAAATAATTTTTTTTAAAACATAGTTTTGAGCGTGTATATATATATATATTATTAAAACTTAATTTGCGTAAAAAACCTATTCTAGCATAAATAATTAATAGAAAATTATTGCACATACATACATACACATACCTACGAAATGTAAAAAAAAGAAACAAAATTAAGTTACCAACAAGCTAGCATAAATATGACCAACAAAAACAGATTCCAATAGATGGCTCTAATCAAATTACGTAAAATCCGGTAGATGGCGCTGATTCAAGTGATAATCGATTTAAACGGCGGCGTCAAAAAATCAATAGAATTTTTAACAAAAAAAATTGATTAACGAATCACGATATGATAGTGAGTGTGACTCAAGCTCTCACTGTTCGCGATTTTGAACTCATCACTATTATAATGTAACTGTTTCCAGTTTCCGCTTGCACGAGATTTACCGTTCCATTATTTATTATAATTAGGAGAACACATTCTTATTGTGAAGTCGTAATTCACAGACCGTCTGTTCTGAATAATAATAATAATAAAGTTGTATCAATGTGTCCAAAATTTAATAAAAATGAATTGATAATACTGGCGTCTGCTATCAGATTACTCAAAGGTATTTGAGATTCTCTAAAAATAAGGTAGATGGCTCTTTCAAATAATTGTACGATTAAATGTATTAATATCAAAAAGGTAATATATGGGTTCGAAAATTGTCGCTAAAAATATTGTCGCTGTAGCATAGTTGGATAATGCACCTTCCCCGGTTAGGAAAGAGATCCAGATTCGAATCCCGTTGGCGCAACAACAATATATTTCGATAAAATTGATTTTATATGTATATCTTTCTAATTAATATATTTAATTTATTATAATGTTTGAGTAATTTCTTCTTGTACCTATATACCTGCCCTGGTTCGCAGCTTTGATCCTGTTAATGTCGTAACTCATAAATTCAATCAGTACTTACTGAGCATGATATTCACTCCACAATGTCTTATCGTGTAGGGACATGTCGTCCTCTTGCAGTCTGATTCCAATTTGTCACGCTCTGGGCTGATTCAAAAGCAGTGCATTCATATTATTATATCATTATATAAATGGCCCACGTCTTGGGTTAAGTAAGTTATGTCATCGCGAGGACAGTAATTGTTTTTACTACAAACTTCACGTATATTTTTGTATACGTGTATACCGGATTTTCCGTAATTTGATTAGAGCCATCTATTGGAATCTGTTTTTGTTGGTCATATTTATGCTAGCTTGTTGGTAACTTAATTTTATTCCTTTTTTTTACATTTCGTAGGTATGTGTATGTATGTATGTATGTGCAATAAATTTATATTAATTATTTATTCTAGAATAGGTTTTTTACGCAAATTAAGTTTTAATAATATATAATATACGCTCAAAACTATGTTTTTTAAAAATTTATTTGGTGTATTGTGACATCAGAAACTGTGATCACATTCACAGTTTCCAATCACTGATATTATCGAATACCAACCATAATCACACCAGTGAGTCAAGAGTAGCATTTTTTCTCATCACTACCTTACAATATTAAATTACTAACGAAGGGTTTGGTATGCTACAGAGAAACCCATCACAAAATTTGGGCCCCAATAAAAGGGACCCCTAAATATACAGTATTGTACATACTTTAGGAGCATTTTTACATAACAATATTGGTTTCTGCCTTCTGTAATATTTACATTTAAGAATTTGAAGTTTTGATGTCTTTTTTTATTTTTAATAACTCTTTTAATGTTTAGGATATTACGTGCTGCCAATTCTACGAGCATATTTATACGCTAGAATATAGCGCGTGCAGTGGCGTACATTAAGCATAGATTTAGGTTATGCTGTTAATAAAAATACGAATGGCCCATAAATTGCCACTAAAAGTTATTTTATAAAAATCAGCGAGAGTTATTTTCTGCTCTTGATAAATATAATCTTAATGTTATTACTATATTATCTAGGAAAATGTATTTATTGAATGAAGAAGGTAATTTTTAAACTAAGAGTTAGCCAGCTTTAAGACGTTAACAACAACATTAACGCCATGCCGCCAAACAACATCTCCAGGAAACGCCTCTGTAACTCTTCGCGTGTTGAGATCTTATTGTACCGGTCAATAAACGAATATCAATCGTAAATAGTTTTAATTTTCTAGCCCGATCTGGCCACACACACAATCACACACACACACACACACACACACGCACACACACACACACACACACAATACATGAAACGGACACGTAAGTAAAGAAATAATAGATATCTCATAGAGACGAAGCTATTTTTTATTATACTTTTAAAATCAGCAATGTTATCTTTGTGGTTAAGATTCATATTTTTATTATATTTAATGGAAAATATATGGGTAATTACAGGGATTATGACTTGTCTTCGATTGTCTTGAGTGATCACTTTATATAAATATAACGTTCACCATTCTCACCCATCATTCTCCATACCTATAAAAAATTTTTAAAGTTGCACACTGTCGTCATTTATGGACTAAATGTGATAATTCATTTCACTAAAACAGCATATATGTCACAATGAGAATTTTATTTAATTATTTTTTGAAAATATTAAAGCAATATTTTTTATCCGTAAAATGATTTTAACGCATTATACTAGAATACGCCTGAAAAATCAATATTTGTATATTTTCTTATTTTGACCGGTATATTATTAGCAATATTTGAATATGTCCAAGAACACACAATTACTGGATTTTCACCTACAAAGGCACTGTTATTAAGTTGCACGTACGTGATTGGTGAATATTGAGGCATAACCTATACATTTATGCAACATACGTGTCGATTATTTAATAATTCTCAATCTAAACGAATTCTTTTCAATTTTATGAATTAGCCATTCCCCAGCCGTGACCTTCAAAAGTTGATACGCAACACCCAGCGGTGTTTAGAAACGTAGAAATATATCATAATTCTGATTTATGATTGAGTAAGTATTGAAGTAACATAATCCGCACACAACAACAATGGGAGTGCGCCGCGGATGGCGACGCCGACGCCGACGCCGACGCCGTTAAGTTTTATGATTTAAGCCGGTGACAGGGGCCCGGCGCCGGATGGGGGCCGCGATGAATGGTGCCCCGATACGGCGGCGCGTGGCGGCTTATCTGGGCTTGGGGGCGCGCAGCGTTAACCACATTCTTGCACACTTGTAATAGCCCGCGTCCACGAATGACATTTTTAACAGATCCGACAGATAAGACAATCTCCAAGAAACGTATTTTGCTCCCGTGAGATTCTTTGGTGACAACTCACATCTTTTTCAGTCCCCGTTTACGCGCTATGTCTTAGAGATTCGCCATCTCGTGCCTCACTTCGCACTCGTCGTGCGTCAAACGTCAAAAGTCATTGTAGTTCATCAATATGATGATTCTGATGAATCTTCTCAGCAGCAGTTAAATCTAAAAAAATGATAGTAATTTATATAAATGTAATGTTTAATTACTTATGTCTAACTTTCAGAATATATAGTTATAGGAATCTATGGTTGTATTAAATGACGTTTGTATGTATGTATCAAATCTCGCTGTACACTGGTTTGAGTTTTTGTCGCTTTCTATCAATCTCAAGCTGATCTCTAAGTTTATCTGCAGATCAAAATCTCATGACGTATTGAGACATTGAGATATATCTCAACTAAATCTCTGAGTTTATCTCATCTTGTCTCTTTCCGTGAACACGGGCCTTAAGAGTGAATTGTTAACAATGGTGCCTCATTCGGTCAGAAACTCTGCGTCTTACCTACCTCGAGAAGAGTTAAGTGATCTATGTATTTTGTCTCCGCTTTCCTTCAACATTATAACATCTTTTAACTTCACAACTTAAACGCTTCAGAAATGACCATCACATAACTGCCTACACTTGCGCACACACTTACCAGGCGCGGATACCAGCAACAGTGGATTCTATCATTCGTTCCGTATCCACAATGTTTGAAAATATTCGACTTTCGCGCATGCGTATTCAGTTTCACCTGTCAACGTCTTCGAATACTGTATACGTATTCGTTAACAGCATCTGAAGTACAAAAAACGACTTTAATACTTATGGATATAATGCACAAAATAGCATACATATTACGAAAAGAAACTTGCTTATGTGACGTATTTTTGACAGTTTGGCTTGAATACTTGAAGCCGAATTATTGAAACATGGAATATCCTTCGATTATATGTTATATTTGACAGTAGGTGTAAACTTGTTTTCCAGCGTCCCTTCTACAAAAAGTCACCGACCGCCACTGACACTTACACGCATACACTTCATCTTCAAACGAACATGTGCGTGATGGGTGGTTATCGGGGTGCCTTTCACTCACATTACAACATAACCTTCTGATTCATCTACCATACGCCCACACAAACATCAAAAGACTATTTTCCAAATTCACAATTTAACCCCATCGAATTATTTTTAAATAAAACAATAAAAAGAACCGAAATAATAACTCACAACCGCACTTGCACACACTAAAGTGAATCAGCCTTGTAAATCAGATAATCGAGGATCTAGTGCACTTAAAGATAACACGAACAATATTAAGCAAGTGTGTCATATTTAATAAATTAACAATAACACTACTCTATCAATAATTGAACCAAGGCTCGGAATGTATCGGAGCGAACCGGAACACTGCTCCGGTTCATGGGATTCTCGCAAATATAGCTCTAACTTCTGATGCTCCTTCATTTTTATTAAATCACTTCATTATTTAAGACTCAATGGAAGTTATGAAAAAGGTATTTCAATAGAATTAAGTAATATATACCTATATTTACACATAGCAACCGTGTGCATGTATCTTTCAACAATATAGTTGCACTCTCAATACACGTGAGACGGACAGAGGGCAACATCTGGCGCCGCGCGGCAGAAGCTCTCTAGCAGCAGGTCCCGTGCGAGCTCTAATAGAGGCGGTGCCGATAACTTCGTGGTTCGGTCGAACTGGTAAACGCAGCTCAAGCTAAAATCCTTGTTAGGTTGTACGTAAATTCATTCTGAATATTGGAGTCAAATAATTTATGTCTGTGTCTAATGCACCTGAGTCAACTGAGTTCTACATTTAAAAATAACTACCCAGAGACCAGCCATGACTGTATGTGTTGTAATATAAACGCCTACTTTATGATTTGAAAAAAAGTTAAATTCTGAATATTATCGATGATTCCGGTTCATTAATTTTTGACATTTCGACCCCTGTGTTGAACTATTTGAAACTACGTCTTTAATAGAATCTCTCCCTGCACCCAGATAATCCGATACCGGTCTCTCCGCGAACATTATTGACACTCCAATATAGATGAAAATTCTTTGATTCAAGCGATACTATTATATTTCACTACTTAAAAATATACAAATCGGACGAGGGATCTTGTTATTCCGTCGGGTGGCGTCTCACAATCGAAAATATATACATATTTATATTCTTCCCGCGGCGGGGGATGGGAGTGAGGGTGTGATACGGTATCAGTGTCAGAGTGTCCGGGCAGATAAGGGTGCCACGTGGCCCCCGACCGATTAGCGGGGACCCCCGTGCACCGAGCCGCGTGCCAGGGCTAATCGTCCCTCGCTGTTTGTTGCCGTCCCTGGATCAATATGGGCGTCTCGTGGATTTGTGCAACTGAGTATAACGCAGGTAACGCGTGATAAAAAACGAAGATGCAAGGAAAGACGTAAGACGAAGCGGCCACGTCAAACTAATAACCGATTGCTCCAGACTTGACAAAATATGGAAAGACCGCGGTATCTATATCTTTATATGATGAGGAATGATGGACCCTGGAGACAAGGGAGAGAAGACGGATTGATGCTTTTGATATGCGGTACTGGAAACACATGTTGCGCATACCATGGATGGCGAGATGCATAAATGTCTTCATTCTGCAGGAATTAAACGTAAAGGACAGATTCTCAACCATTTGCCTGAGATGAATCCTTCAGTTTTTTTGGCATCTTGCGAGAAGGAATGATAGCTTTGAGACGTTTTTTGTGGTGGATCACGTTGAAGAACGAAGAGTAAAATAAAGATTTCCCACACAATTTTCATTTTTCAAACATAAATGTGTAAGAAATATAATATTTTGAATTTACAATGACATGTATCTGAACTATTATTTTAGTACTTCATTAATATTAAACATCAAATTGTATTTAAGGGCTATTTTTAGTGAGAAGGTCTTGTTTCCGAGTTAAACAATATTTCTATATGAAACTTGTGATCAGTCAACATATCAATGTTTACTTTTCCGGAGCTTTCAGCTAGGAGTAACCTAGCATAGTTGCATAGTGCATAGCGTATTACGAAATATACAAACGGATTAAAGATATATGGATTTTGATAATGTGCTAGAACGGTCTTGAATATTTTAAGCTATATGATTGATCGATAAAATAATCAGAGATTCTCATTATTACGAGACATATCTGGTATCTCTATTCTTGGTTTTATTATAAATAATCACCAACAAACGGTTTGGTGAAAAGTATTCAATTTTAATAACCGGTTCTCGCAAACCGATCCAAACCCATCACTAAATTACCGATAACATTTACTTCACAAAAATATCTACGCAATGCGCATACGCAGACGGTAAGTTTCCATAAACGTCAATTTAAAGGAAATCTGTTTTTAATGGAGATTTACCTTCGCGAAAAAAAAACCGGCGTCGATTAGTGAAGTGAGTATCTCTAGGACGAAAATAAAAGTTTAAAATATTTTACACTTATGAAATTCAGACGTGGGTAAGAAAACAAATAAGATTTTTAAAACTTTCCCGAAAAAGCGAGTGCGACTGTTGACGTTTCAAAAAGAATATTCTAGTAATGATCGTGACATTTCCGGTTTAATATACTGGTTAATATATCGTATCGGTGTACACTAGAGATTCGTGTCGAGACAACCCGGGAATTCTATCGTTTTTTTTACTGTCTCGAGTCCCGGACTTTAAAAACAAACAAACCGAGACTCGAGACTTAATTTATTTTAAATAAGTTGGGTTAATTCTATTGTACAGCAGGTAGTATTCCATCAACGAGCGGTGCATGTGTAAAAATGAAATATTTTTTTAAAAATGAAAAGTTTCAGTCTTGAAGATTTTCACAAAGATGTCCAGAGATATTTACTACTAAAAAAAAATCTGAAGTAAATTGTTTGTTCAAACAGGGGAAAATGTGATAGAATAAAGTTATCTCATTATTTAAATAAAATTTGTATGAGATGAAATTATTTGAAAAACTTTATTTTAGGGACTTGGACAAATGCATACCTACGTTATTGTCTTTCGATAAGTTTGTTTTAATTAATTGGTTTTTTTTTTGTATATTTTTTTTAATAGTTTGTGTTTTGTAATTTTTATATGTGCGTGTGTTTTTATATTTAATATATACGTATCACATTATGAAAAAGTACCGAAACATTTCCCGGAAATTTTTGACTCTCATGTCCCGGGAATTGAAAAAAGTCGAGAATACAGAATCCCTAGTATACATTTGAGAAATGTACAGTTAGGTGTTATGAACGGGTAATGAAATTAAATTTTGACTTGATGGTATACGTTTCTTTTCCAATGTTTTTTTCCGAAAAATATGCTTGCTTTAATACTAAACTACTCTGCGCTTTTAGTAGATATGTATTAAAGGAATTTCTTTTGATTGTATTAGGTATATTATGTTTTATATCTTAATGTATTCTAGCATATTTAATGTCCTTATGTGAATTAATACTCGTATTATCCTCTCAAATCTACTATAAGATCCGATACATTTGCTATTCCGTCCAAATTCACTGTTTCGCTATTATCTCCGGTACAGCCGAATTCTTTTTACATCTTTAACTCTTCAAGCAGGAGACCAAGAGGCTCGATTGCTGTAGCAAAACGCATCACAAAAACATCCGGGCTTGAGAAAATTTCATGACTTGTAATTTTCTCAAGTCATTGGCTTCTATTTAGAACTCTTGTATTTACCACCCCTATTGTATTATTAATACATCAATATTTGTTTATTCCAAAATAACAAACATATTTTTCTTAATTAGGTTGAACAACGCAAAACACTCGGCGCCAAAAGATGACGTCGTTCCCCTTCTTATTTATTATAATAATAATAATAATGCATTTATTCCAGCGTGATCGGGTTTTTTTTAACCCGATTCGCGCCGTAAAGATAATACATTAAAGTTACGAAATAAATATAATGTTATGAAAAAGAAAACCAAGGAAAATATTAATAAATAAAAAGTTCACATATATACATAAATATAAACAAAATATAAATACTTCAGTCACGACCATATCTGTAGCTATTGTGTAGGCGTTGCCATTCTCAGGGATATTATTTATTATGTGGGTGCCAAAAATATGCATAATAATTATTTTATTTTGATAAGGATTCGTAAAACAATAATGAACGCCGATAAGACTTGAAATGCGCCGTTTGATTCTTATCAAGCTACTTTTTACGGGGATTTTTTATTAGAATCTCTAATGTTGTGCCGAAAATTTAATTTCTAATCTCTCTCTTGACTGAGATAAATTGACAGATTTTTTTAATTGTCCTGTATACTTAAAAATCAATAGAACGCATATGTTGTACTGCTAGTGTCCGGAATGTAAAGGATTGCCAAAATTTCGGTAAATACCCTACACGTAATCGTATGTATTATTTGTATTTTAAGTAGCGCCAAGCTTTCGATTAAGTGTTTCTATATAACCGTCCCTGCACCTGGAAATGTGAATCTGATGAACGTTTCCAGGTGCAGGGACTAATTAAAAAGTATAAAACACACTTCAGAATATTTCTAACCCATAAGCACGAATAATATATTAACCTATAGCTAAAATACAACGTTTTCGCCGCAACAATGGAACAGCGATTCCCCTCAGATTTTAGCGACACAATAAAAAGCAGATAGCGGCCAACCCGGGCTGTCTCTCGAGTCATGGACTAAGTAGGTTGCGGTTACTGCTCCTGCTCACTGCACTGCGCACTGCACACCGCGCAGGGTAACCGACACCGCGCTACATTTCGGTGCATATTCGCTGATGTAGGTCTCTCTACGACACTCGAGGACAATGGGCCGTTTGACAAAACGGTTCAGAATACTCTCGTTCCGAGGCGACCCCATTGTTTCAAGGTGCTTTTATGTATCGAGAGCTGGCTGGAGCGAATGCATCTGCTGAATTGTTATTGGCTACTTCTCGTCGCAGATTACTCCGTTGTCTTTTCGACACAGAACATAGGGAAACAAAATATTCAATTCTACACGCTCGTGCCGGAGTGCTCGGACACCTGATCGCTTCCACGCGCGGCCAAGCTTTGGAAGTTGTGTTCGGGGCCACCGGGGGAGCCTCGTATTGGACCACCGAGCGAACGTGCTGAAACCATGTGACTAATTGTTCTCATGGTAATCACGTCTTATTGTATTTCACTCTTAAGGTGTAAAATTGTTTCGGATGGAAATCAAAATATAATAATACTCATAAAGGTGAAATATAATGATGACGCACGATAAAAAAAATAAAACCAATTGTTCTATGCATTATTTGATATCATCAATATTATCTAAACATATTTTAATAATGAAATAGTTCAAATTCAAATAAGTTGCACTTACGTATCTACTGCTAAATTTTTTGGGGAAAAAATCAAAACTAAACATTGTTCTCTAAATTTGAACATTTGAAACTATCATAATATTCTACGAAAAAAAAATATATTTTCGATTTTCCAAAAAATTTTGTTAATTATAGATGTTTAAAAACTCCTACAATACAAGAAGAAATAATAATTGATCTTTTTGCAAAATTACAACTTTTCAAACTTTGATAGCTCAGATGCTCGCCATACAGAAACGCCACAAAGATTATTGAATGAAAACGTATATAGCCTTATAAACCGATTTAGACGTAATTACCTATTATATTTATAAAAAAGCAACGTTTAAAAACGTAGTTATATTATTTATCAATGATTTAATTTTAGGTTTTTCTAAATTATCCAAAAAGTTGTGAAAAAACAACCAATATTAGTACTAGTTCAGATAGTTCACTAGTAAAATGAATGGTTAAATTTCCCGATTTTTATTATCACTATTCTTGTCACTAAACTTACAAACCAAAAGTATAATCATCACATTCTAATATTTTTAAACAAAATCTTTTCTTTTTTTTTTTTAAATAAAGTAAAAAATATATATTTAAAAATAAATCCAGCACTCAAGTTGAATTGTGGAAATTGACTTTGATACAAAATTATTAGATTATTTTTTTAATGTGTTTTTTATAATATTTTGGTTAATTTTACACGCCTTATTTATTTCTAATGTTTCTAAATTATTCAATTTAATACCGACATTGTTTATATATAAAACAGACAATCCCAAATATTTATCAAAAGTCGGATCATTTTCTAATAAATGATTGGAAAATTCTGAAAACCATTACTATTTAAACGTCTTAAATGGTCTTTGACGCTTCTGTTGAGATTTCGACCTATTTTATCAATAGCAGTACGATCGTTACAGCTATGTTTATAAATACCAAAATTATTAAATTTATCATCTTTGTCTTTGGAATTTATCTAACAAATAAAAATAAAATAAAAAATGACGTTAACCACAAAGTTATTGCAAATATTACTGACACTATGTACTTCATTCTTTAATTTATATACTTTTCTAGTCCAGTTTATATAACAAAGAATTTATGTATATTGTTTACACAAGGGGTGAGGAAACGGGGTGTAGGAAGGGTGATAGGAATTCAGTATAGGGACAGGACAATGCTCGAGGATCAACCAGGAAGCACGACTCACCTGGATTTTCTCTCCTGTAGTCACAGCTCCTGAATTTCAGGTTCGACGATCAGCACGAAGCACTGTGATCCACAATAAATGTTTCGGCACGCACACGCGAGGAGCCGAATACACTAGCAATAAGTACACTTTACAACAGCTTGATAGTTAAAAAATAAAATTTACTTGTGTTTTTTTCATGTATGCATATCTAGTTTTAGGAAAAAATTCAATCGCTGAATTTTAAACTGCACTACAACGCAACAAACAAAATAACCAAGGTAGTCGTCTCCGGGTTCACATCAATTGAAATCACATTGATCACTCTAGAGGGGAGTAGTGTTTCGGTACTACACCACTAATAGTTCTATCTCTTTTCATTTGACTTTTCCATGTTCTCCGGGTTCTCTTCCCTCTGGCACTGATGAGAAAATCTATTTAGGCAGTCTTTCGTCTCCCATGCGGAAGATATGTCCAAGTCGCTTCTCGACTTGTGCCAAGATGGCAGTAAAATGTATATTTTTGTCAACATCACTTTTGACTTAGAAATCCCCCCACAACTTTGAGCCATGTCGTAGTGTTACTTACAATCTAATTTAACGTGCAATTGTGCTAGTTGTGAAAAGTGACTCGGCACGCGGTGCCAATCCATCAAGGGACGCTACATGACATGGAACACATTGTGTTATTAGTATCCTCGTGGGAAAGGTCGAACCCCAATGCAGAAGCTCGTCGTTAGCGCTATGGCAAACAGAGGACCGGCGATTGTCGCCCTTAATAATTGACAAAAAATATCGATCTTTGCCAGCTTTAGATAAAAAGCGATTTTATTCAGGTTCTTTCGTATTTTTTCGTACAGTTCACAATAAGTAACTAAAAATCGCCTCCCGTTTTCATTACTAATGTGCAAGGCGCGTTATTTAAGTTAGTACCGGATTTTTTTTTTAAAAAAACACAATATCTTTTTTACAACACTTTACTTTCTTCGGGCGCTACACACTTTAAACTACTTCTCAATATAGTCGCCACCATTATTAAGGCTCTTATTATAACTGGGCACCAATTTTTGTATACCTTTATATATCAATATCTGCCGGCAGTGGTGCTCGGATAGAGATTCAATCCTATATTTTGTTTGTGTTAGTCTCGTTTCTCGTGTTACTGATAATAATGATTGTTTTTGTCTATTTTGAATTGTAGGTACTGTACTTGTAAAATTTTATCCAATAAATGTGGCTATTTTATTTGGGGTTCTTCGGACAATGAGGGATGTTTTTTGGTTGGCGACCGTGCGTCGTGGCTTAATTGCTTTTGCGTTGGGCAGCGTTGCACGTTTAGCATTTAAAAAATGCCAACCTGACGGTGAACGAGTACGGCAGATATATAAACTTTTACTTATAGTACGATCCTGTTGGGTATCCTGTCATATGTTAAATTAATCAAAACAATTTGATTGTTACTTGGAATATTCGCTATTTTTTGTATTACATCTACATTGATTTCATGTGATTTTTTGTTTTATTACTTTTATCTTCAATTTTCCGCACCTAGAAAGTAGCGCCACAAGGCTTTGTCTTACTTATGTATTTATTAGGGACGACTCTAAATTTACCATACTCTTCGGTTGCGTGTAAATGGATGAAACTATTGAAGGACAGTTCACGCGAAGCGAGCTATACCTAAAATTCCTTACCTAATGTATTTTGTATGCAGAGCTGACTGACCAATTGACGCACATCGTTGAGACTCGATGAAATTTTTTCTTCCATGTGCACGCGTCCATGTAAGTGATTAGATATATTCTACCGAGAAAAATGCACCAACATTTATTTTCGAAAACATTTGGAAATAATAAATATCCGACAATTTATTGGAAAAGTTTGAGGATCACCGTATTATTAATGTTTTATGTTATTAGAGAGAAACGCACAAATCCTGAATTCACTAAACAAACTATTTTTCGTTGCCTTTCGTTTCAGCGGCTGTGTATTAATGAATAGATCTATTGCTACTCTTGAATGTGATTGGTATTTGATATCAGTGATTGAAAACTGTGACTTTTCATCACACTTTACGAAATAAATTAACAAATAAATAATTCTATCGCGCGATTTCATCATTACGTAATTAAATCCCTTTTAGAGGGGTTGTTTTATTTTTTACATATTCAATGCATTTACATTACAGCACGAAAATATATATATAGCCTGGCGGACTATCCTCCACCGATCAGATCAGAGTGGCGAGCATGAGAGTGAGTAACCTACCTACCTACCATAATGTTGAGGTACACCTTAACCATCTATCTCCAGGGAATAAAATCATTACTCTATAGAAAACTGAATGTGTAAATTTAAATAATCAAATGTTCAAGGTGGTATTCCATAATAAAAGAGTTCAGATTCAATTAGTTACAATTTATTATTAAAAAAAATAATGAATGGTTGGATGACAGAAAATAATCAGTCTTAAAATACAGTAGAAAGTAACGTGTAATTAACTTCATACAAAAACTAAAGACAGAACCAATAATCAAATCCCATATCAACAATACGCCAAACTATGGTAACACATTTGGTGAAAAAAGGCAGCGACAACAATAATAATTTAGCGAAGGAAAAATGTCGTAAACCATAAAACTTATCTGGTGGTTCATCCAGCCTCGGCTCTTATAACCAGCCTAGCCTTTTCTCCTCATCAGATTACACCAATTTTAATCAGTCATCCCATAAAGTAGTAAACTGCATGCGCAAGTCGGATACAGCATCCCTAGTGAGACATCCACCATCACTCCGGTGCGTCTCCCTAGGTAAACAAAAAAAAAGAAATAGAGGGTGTCCAACGGAAAAATTTCAAGATTAAATTATAATTGCTCGAAAACCATCAGGATGAGTAAAGTGGGAGGGGTATTGTTCGACGCGCGTGATTTTCTGATTTGCCAGTCGCAATGAGTCACTGGTAGGGAGCGCACCGCGCGCTCGCGGTTGAGTAATATTTAAAGTGCGGTGATTCATTGGTTCGTGCGCGTCGCGCTTTTTGTACTCACTTTAATATTCGACGAGTAAGTGATGAGCCGAGCACGCAACTTATCCGGTGTTGGGTTCAAAAGTTCAGACAAGAAGAGACAATGGTTGACTAAACTCCTCCGGGACCATCAACTTCAGCAGCGACGCCAAAACAAGTGGCTCAAGTTCGACGTGAAATTATCCGCAATCCGCGTAAATCGCAATAAAGATTGCAACCTGTACTGGATTAAAAAAATTAACAGTGCAGGTTATTTTGAAAAAGAAACTACAGTTTCACCCATACAAACTGCAAATCATGCAGTTTCTTAACAAAAATGACTATTCTTTACGTGAAACCTTAGCGAGAACGATGCTGGAACGTTTTGGAACAGCACGAACGCTTGGAAACATATTTTTTACTGACGAAGCACATTTTCATATCGATGGCTATGTTAATAAACAGAACATGAGATATCGGTACCCCGACAACCCAAAGAAACGCCATCAAAAACGTTTGCATTGTCCAAAACGACAGAGTGTTGTGTAATTTCTGCCCGATAGATAATTGGCCCTTATTTTTTTAACCAGCAAAAGACACTCACTACTGACGTGTATTGCCGAATGATTGACAAGTTGTTGGTACCGCAACTGCAGCTGTTTTCCGGGTTCAACGACAGAACACAATTCCAGCAAGACGGGGCCACTCCACACACAGCTGGAGTTTCAATGAAGAAGCTGAGGGGAATTTTTCCCAATAAATTAATCAGCAAGTACGGAGACATACCATGGGCATCTCGGTCACCGGACCTTACACCGTGCGCCTTTTTTTATGGGGATACCTTAAATCGAGAGTTTACAAGTATCCGCCGTGAAGTTGCTGCTATTGAACCGACGCTTTGCTCTCGCGTGTTCGCAAATTTAAGAGTACGATTGCAAGAGTGTCTCGAGAGAAATGGATGGCATTTAGACTATATTGTTTATAAAACATAACATTGTAATTTTTTTTTTTTATTTAATATTAAACTTGAAAATTTTCCACTGGTCACTCTTTCCTTTAAACATCTGAGCCTCGCTCCGTCAAATTTCCTCGCTCGCCGGCGACGGCCTTTGTTCAAGCAATGTTTGCTTCCCAGAGGTCTTCATCACGCAATTACTTGAATAAAAGTGTCCGCAGATTCAAATTGGTCGACGGCACTGAGCCGCCGGCATCGCGCAGCTACACCAGCCTGCAGCCACAAGTTAAATGTCCTCCCTTTAAATGTTAATCCCTCGACGCGCCGTAAACGCGGCGATCTACGCGGCCAGTATTTAGACTTCCACCGCGCGACCTTTGCCGAGCGTAAAAATATTTAGCCGCTGTGATTACGTCACGTTTTTCAACACGCTATAAATCGTAACGTGACAATATGTCCGCAGTCTAATATTTGTCTAAAACTGCTGTGCATAATTCTTGGATATGATTACTCCACCATTTTAGGATTCCAGTTCATCACTTTCATTCATTATTTTTTCAACTTCTCAATATTATTAAATTTTTTAAGTTTACTATATTATTCATTCTGACGATAATCATATCAATTTAAGATAGCTCTAGATTTGCACATGTATCATTTTACTAATATTTTGTTTTTTCCACATTGAAATACATATTCTACGGAAACCCTGATCGCGCAGCTGTCACCATCGGCGAAGCGGGCACATCAGTCGCCCGCAATACCTAGCAGCAAGCAGTCGGCGGCAGCCGACAGCTTTTCTGCTAATAATTTTTAATTCACGACAATGTGGAAAATGACATTTGCCCTTGGCAATCAAGTTGCGAGCAAAGTGAAAGATTTTTATGAATATTTATATTTATTTCGGACCTCGGGACATCTGGACATTCACACGAATTCTAAGACAGTTCTCACTGCTACTGGTTGATGATTCAAAGCAGTGACAATTTCAGCGATGGCATCCCCATAATTTAAATATGGATCGCACGACTCGCCCGTATAACGATTTGACGTGTTACATATTTATAACCTTGTTTTTTTTTTCTCTTAGTAAAATATTTACTTAAATTTACCTCAAAGAAACTTAACTAGATTTAACCATAATTTTTTTTGTCAACACACTTTTGTTTTTATTGTAAAATTACAATTTCAGAACACAGTTCTGCGATATTTTTAATACAAATTAAATTAATCAATTAAAAAGATATCGGGAAAAATCTTTCTTTCTAATTGATTAACTTAATTTGTATTATTATTATTTTTAACACTTAAATAATAATATGTAGGTACTTATAAAAAAAATATTTTTTTCATTTTACACAATGTTATGTTGGTAAAAGTTTTTAACGACTAACATTTTTGTAAATCTAAAAAATGTATGTATTAATGGTCCAATATAAAAATATATTCATATTTTAATTACATGATTCGTTGACGTGCTTGTGATTACAATACTCGCCTAGTGATCTAGTGTTCGGGGGTTCGAGCCTCGTTCCAGGAGGCCATCAGGTTAGTCCTATTTTCATACCACAAGCATTTAGAAAATAATATAAATATTTTGAAAATGGTATAAATATTAATGTGCTACATATTACAAGTACGCATCTCTTACTTTAAAAAAAAAACCTGCTCAGATTATAAACAATTTAATAATATCATAAAAGATATTTTTACTATTTTATTTACATTGTAATTAAATTATCGGTACATTTTTACATTATAACATCTTTTTTTTTTAAAGGTCACAAGTACTGATTCCAATCCCGAACCAAAATTGATCTTGGGATTAGAAAATGCTCATTGCTCATGCTCATGCTCAAAAAAGGCTAAAAAGAACAAATATATTGTGAGAAATATATACATACATATTTAATTAAGTAAGGAATCTCTAAACAAAAAATAATGTTAAATAATTATGCAAGACAACAATTTTAAAGTGAAGCTATTTTATTATTATGAATAATATGCCCAAAGAAGCCACAATGCACGGAGTGTCTCATCGTTTAGTATTCATGTAATTTTGGTACTGCGAAATTAATCAAAAATATTATTTTTTAATGTTAACATCATGAATATATGTGCCAATCCCGGGATTCATAAACACTGCAAGCTGGGCCGGAATCCCAGGATCAGGTTCCCTGGTCACAAGAAATCACACACATTAAATAGCCTTATCTATGACGAAATGAAATATAAATGAAAATTGTATTTTAATCATTAGATTTTGTAACAAAGTAATAGTGTCCTATTAATTTGTAATTGCAGCAAATTTTATTTTTACATAGATGTACATGCATCGACTTCTCCGTGGGTAGTGAAATACCAGATTGCATATACACATGAAATCTGTCTCATGATAACTATATTTTCAAACATGAATGGCTGAGTTTGCAGCCTGTCTGTCCTTGTTTCGGGGATCGTACAAGCAGTATACGTTTGACTTAACTCAGTCTCGGCAGTTCATTTTGATTTTATTTTATATCTACTATTTCATACAATTTATATTAAACTATACATGTCTCACTAGATCTGTGATCCTTGCCGAGACGAGCCAAGTTTACAACTAGTCATCACTACTGTATTCAAATGTTGATGCATCGGGTATTCTAGAACGAAAGCAATTGGTTCTGGAGCCAAATTCGTTATAGAATTTGTTGCTCGTAAAAAAGTAGTCTGATATTGTTATATACATATATATTTACTATACAAAACAACAAAGCAAAATTAGTACATTCATCAGTAATTACACATATAACTGTCCTATGTTGTTACGATGGGAGAAAACAAACAAAATTTCCATAATAATCCATGATATTTATTTTATTTAGAACTATTATGACATGTCACAAATAATATTAAACTTTGGGCAAAAGAGTATATCATATTATGCAGGATTTCGTATGCTAAATTCAATAAGTATTGATTGTTTTAAATATGTTTTAACAACAAAACTTTGAATGCAACTGAAAATAAATTGTATTTAATAAAATGTTGCAACTTTTTGCAAAAGATTGAGAATAATCAATAATGTATATATATATCATATACATAATCATATTTATTGCAAATCTCAACAAACATCATAATTTATTGGTAGCATGAGACTGAGGAATCTACATCTACCTAAAAGGGGTCCCCCCTCGATAAACATAATTTATCAACATTTTTTTTGTCCTCAAAATTTAACATATATGTATGTATTGTACTTCACGTCCTCAAATCTAAGATGTCGTAACTTCAGCGATATACAAGAATGATTATATGAACATTTTCATAATTTGAGATTGTCTTCTATTTACATCTGAGAAGCAAAACAATGTAACGACACCAAACCACATTAGGTAAGAACTCCCAACATTTAGCATCAAAACATGTGCGTAAACGAATCACATACATGAAATTTCAAGAAGATTTATGATGAGCTACAACAATCCTCGACTAAAACAATATTTCACACATTCAGCATCGAGCATCTCACATTGGAATTTAAAAACAAAATATTCAAAACTAATGTTCAACTCTCATTATAAACGTAGAATTGTTCATAATATACCCCAAACCTTAAAGATATCACAAATAAATAGTTAAACATCTTTAAATTCTTAATTCTGTAAGTAAACAGGTACCACAATTGAATATTGTTGCTTCTGAAACCAACTGTCGATATAATCTGTATATAATATTGGTGCATAACAAGGTACTGTCAACACCTTGTTATGTATTCAATACTTTCCCTATAGCACTTATTTTATCTTTAACTTTCTTAACTGCTGAAATATCTTTAGAGTCGAATCCCGACTGTTTCATATAAATCAAGACATTATTTATTGAATTTATGGCATCTTTGTTGCTTAAATACGCCATTGTTTCATCATAGCATTGACTACTGTGCAAGGAGATCTCCTTTTCTTGTTTAACATCTTTAGGTACTGAAGATTCGCTGTGACTAACATCTGCATTATTTAAATCGCAAAAATGTATCACTTTGCCGAGAGGATCCTCTTCGTATTTCTTTTGATCAAATGCCAAAGTTCTTTTTGACTGGCTTTTTCTAGATGTGCAAGAATCATTTGCATTAGTTTGTAATTTTTCTAAAGTAATAAATTGATGGTCATCAACCGCACCATCTTGACTGGGACTTTCCTCCACGATTTCACAAATTCCATATCTCTGCTTAAACCTGGTTAACCATCCCGTGGAAGCATTAAATTTACCTTCCAATCCAAAAGCTTCGTGGAAATATTTGGCCTGACGAACGCACATGGGTCCAGAAATTAAAACACCCGCAGTTCGCTTCTGAACAAACCAATTTAAAAGCGCAACGTCAACTTCTTCGTACTTGCATTTTTTCATTGACTTGCGTTTCAAGGAATTGCTGCCCTCCAATCTTGAAACAAACTCAAATAAATTTGATTTATTTTTTTTAATATCTCGAACAGTCGTCGTTGAAATTCCATAATGATCACTGACACTCGCGACCGATTCGCCATTTTCAAGTTTTTTGATAACATTTAGTTTTTCTTTAATTGTAAGAACCACTTTCTTCCGCTTGCCTTCCATATTCAAATGTCTATGAAAATACCATAAAATTATTAATATTTTATTCAATTCTAGTTTTGTACTTCCAATATTAAAATTGATTTACACATACATTTAATTAAAATCAAAATAGATTTATAACTCAATTGTGTGGAAGTTAGTGATCCAAGGCAAACAATCGGGGTGGGGATGACTGTTCACTTGGTCCATGAGACTTTAGGGATGTCAAAGTGTTCAGTGAGACTGTCCAGGTGCTGATTAAACTTCTCCACCCTCTGTTTGTGAGTCATTGCAGCTTTCTGTGCTATGCGTTCTTTTTGCTAAAAAAAAAAATCACAGTTAAATCAAAAAAATATTTGGAACATCATTATACTGAAAGTCTAAAATTCCATCAAAACTCACAAAAATATAATTTTTACTCTAATGAAATGTATTATTATTTTACCATCCATACGTTTTATAACATATTGTGGCGTCTCAAATCAGAAATAATAATATTACATGAATGGCTCCGCATGATGTTAATAATTTACAGCTCAATAGTGCTAATGTAGTTTCTGGCATACTTTTGATTCATAAAAGTTAAAAATAATAATCTAGAACGATCTTTAAGGTAGAAAACTAGGCCGTTATCATAAAAGAACCAATAAAAATAAGTAAATAATAAGACCATCTAAAAAATGTTGACACCTTATATTATATTTGCCAATCCATTAGTGATGAAATGAACTTTGGACAAGAGCAACCATAATACTACATTACATGAATATCAATTTGTTTACAGTTACTAATAATTCTTATATCTATTTAATATTTTATGTTAAATTTCAATATTTCATGGTGCTATTTCACTCCCTCTGGCGCAACTATGGAGACCGAACAATAGATGGTTGATAATTGATAAAAGCGAAAAACAAATTGATCGTTTGAAATATCTCAGTTGACCAAATCTGTAGGAGTGACAATGTAAATCCAATACCAGCATCACCGCTCCTATCCGATGAACGATGCGAACGACACCTGGATTAAGGATGCAGGCTGCAGCAAAAAGTAGCCACCTCAGTCTGGCCTGATTGCTCGCTGACAACACATCTTCCGCTCCGCCACAACGAGCACCAGACCGGACCGAAACCAAACGCTGGTGACTCACTTCTCTACTCTTCGTATTTCTCACTACATTATCTCATGTATTCATCCTATTCTATCCTTTGACACAATAGACGACTACACCAACAGCGCATTTCTTTCTCACTATCCCCCACAAATGAAATAAATTTGTCTTATTTAAAATGCCCAGTAAATATCTCTGAAAGTGTCAAAAACCTTCAATATAAATTTCAGTTAAAAATTTTCGAATAATGACAAATAAACATTTAATAATAATTTCACACCTCAAATTCAGTACATCAATTTAACAAATATTATTACTCATTCAACATTTAGAAACGTATATGGAATAATTCTGATCAACTAAGTGCGTTAAAACACAATAAAAAAATTGTCAAAAATTAAATTAAATATTTACCATCTTATCGTGCATTTTTTGAAAAGCCAATTCGGCAGGAGTCCTTTTCGACTCGGCAACTAATTGCTTGACTTCCGACTCCACGACCTTGTTTGCTTGTTCAGACAATTTCTTATCCTTATTCTTCTTCCGTTTTTTGCTGACACCAGAGTCACCTTTAAGATTTAATTTTCCACGCGAAACGCAAGAATATTCGTCCACTTCATCACCCATTTCAACACATTCCAGAATCTGTAACCGCCTGTAACGAGTTGACAATAATTGACAATGATCTAGATAGCCATATAACCCATAGACAATAGAGTATATGCGTATAACTGACAACTGACAAGTAAGAATGCTAATCTATGAATTAGATTTATTGTTAGACCTAAAGGCTCGAGCGCAATTTCTTTATTATGATCAAAATTAAGAACTCGATCCACAGATCTCCAGCACAACTTCGAGTAATAAATAAATTCTAGTCTATGATAAATGGGATGCTAGGCTATCGCGAGATACTAAAGTATTGAGAGTTACTCTCCTGGACCTTTGATTATTTTTTAAGTCGAGTAATTGGCCAAACAATTGTTTTTTTACAGCAAACAACCAATAAAATGCATAGTAATAATATAATTTCACAACACCAGGAGCGGTGCACGATCAGAATCCAAGGAACTCGGCTAAAACATGTCGACAAATTTAAATACCTCGGAGTCGAATTTTCAAGCGACGACCGATAAGAAGATGAAATGGATAAAAGAATCGGGGCTGCTAACAGTGGTGTTTTGCGTTATTTTTATAGTGCAGTGAAATAACTGATAACTAAACTTACGGAAAGAGTGAGATCAAAAATCCAGGCTACCAAAATGACTTTTCTTAGGTGAGTAGCAGGAATAAAATAATTAGACTGAATTAGAAATACCAAAAATACCAAGATAAGAGAAACCCTCAGCATGGACCTCGTACTTCACATATAGAAAGAACTCAATTAAGGTGTATTGGACACATCTTGAGAATGCCAGAGGAATAATTACCACTACGTATTTTCTTGGAAACTCCGGAGGAAAAGCGGCTGATGGGTCGCCCCAACTTATAATTTTCGACTCAATGAGTCATCTCAGAATAAGCTGGAGTGAAGATAAATTAATTTTAAACATTTTTTAATTTGTAATTTCAGATATGTCTTCGCTATCTAGGCTTCAAAAATATAAGAAAATATATTTCGTATATGCAAGAATTTTTCATATTAATGCAATTTTGTGACACACAGAAAATTAATTTAATTTTACATTAGTATTAAAGTCCGATCTAAGTAATAGTTTTAAAAACGTCCAATCTAGTGTATAAATTCTACCTTAAACTATTCTATTTTTTTTTTCCACCCAACCACATTTTCGTAAAAAAAAACCGTAAAGTGATGAATTATTATTGAAAGGGGCGCCTTAAGGCCTCTGTCTACGAAAAAAAAACACGATGAGAAAATCTCAGAGGTTTAGTTGAGATATATTTCAATATCATATACCTATACGTATTAATATTTTGATATGGAAAAAAACTTGAGATTAGTAGAAAGAAGTAAATCAGTGCACAACATTCGATATGACAGCAAGATTCTTCGTGTGCACACAATCGTCACCTAAAACCACCTATTAAAATAACTATTTATTCTATAAAATTAGACAAAAGTCATTAAACATTAATATTCATATAAGGTGTTAAATTACAAACATTTATTAGCTATGGAGATTCAAAATTGATTGATGAACAACGGCGAGGCGTGAGGCGCAAGATGGCAAATCTCTCATAGGGTGTAAACGGAGATAGCTGATAGTTGTCTTCAAAGAAACTCATGAAAATAAAATCCATATCTCAAAGATTTTGTGTCGAAAATCTCTTAAAAGTCTCATCTCACGGGGGCATTAGATGACTTTCAAGACAAACCTCATCTGGTCTCATTTGCGCATGGGTATGCAAAAAACTTCTATACTCTCTTATTTGTGCTGAAACTACACATAGGACGTTTATAGAAAATCTATGGCCAATTTTTTAATCTATGAAATAAATTACGAAAGCAAAGAAAAAATACAATACGTTTTATATTTACGATTGTCAACGACTAACGATTGTTATTTTTTGTGCACATGGACTAGTGTACGCCCATTTTTCTTAAAGCATTGTAATTTTATTACTGAATTACAATGGACGTTCATCAAAAAAACTCACCTTGTATTAACAAAATTGTGTTATTAGGACTTCTGTTAATATTTGGTAAATATGTATTTATGCTTTCTGTACTTTTGACTTGGTCAACGCCCTAATACTAAGGCATAGCAATGACTCAGAAATGTTTCTAACATGATTTGAGAACTTAAGCTCAACTCTAGTTGCATATTCGTTTACGCTTACCTTCAAAAGACCGTTTTAGAGGACAGTTGACTAGTACGCGACTGATACCACCTGAAAATAAATATATATTTCGAATTGTGTTTATATTTTTGTTTATCATACAGTGACATATTATTAAACTCTATACTAATTTAATGTATTAATTATAAATATATACATTAAATTAGTATTTAAAACATCACAGACCTATGTTCTGAATAATTACATCTTCACAATAAGAATGTGTTCTCCTTAATAATTAAATTCTATGTTTATTGAATTAAGGTTCTTATATTTGCCTTAATTTTATTTAATCAGAATGATCTTTCCATTTGGACTCATCTTTGCTTATGCCTATAAACCGAAGAGAAATCAATAGTGAAACATTATCAGAATATATCTTTCCATTTGGACTCATCTTTGCTTATGCCTATAAACAAGAGAAGTCAATAGTGAAACATTAACTCTGTAGTGGTGCAATGGCTCTGCAGTTCTCTGGGAATTCCTGCAATTCTAACTCATTTAATTTTAATTCTTAATTTTTTTTTTTTAATAATTTACTTTTCATCTTCAGTTTCTGGAATCAGTTCCGAATGCCAAATTCCTTTTATTATCCGAGGTGCGTGGTTTTCCTGGGAAAATGGAAAAAGCACTCTTACTGAAATCAATGCTGAAGAAATGACCAGACGGTATGTCTTATTACTATTGTTTTTGTCATTCAAATATTATATTTATCTTTAATGTTCTAGAAACATTCATTTTTATTTATAGGGGTGTCTGTGTTGACATGCAAGAGGATTACCACGTCAATTACACACTTATTTTAAAACATTCCTCTTGTTACTTCTGCGTAAAACTCCTAGTGAGAACAGTGAATGTACTAGAGAAGATGGAAACACCGTGTGTGAACCTTGCACCTGGAGAGGAGCCTACCGTATCTCGGGTCTGTAAAGGTCTTAATCCGGATCAACAAGTCGTTACTCTATTCAGTGAAAACTACATTCCGGTGAGTTTAACAAGCACAGGTGGCCTGCAAATTTTTTAATTTTCTCATAACACTATCGCATTTCTTCATAATACTATCTCTATCTCATTAGCTATTTATCTTCTATAGTTTAAATAAGTGATGAGATGGACACTAAAGTTATATTAACTCAGCCATGGCAATCTGGGACCAGCCTCGAGATATCTCGGCGCCAGACAAATTTCCAGCACAGAGATATCTCGGTGCTGGCCATGGTGGTAATTTTTATTTATCTCAGATATTCAGTAAGACCTCGGTTTACCCTTCTGTTACTTACTTCCGCATTAAAAAATAGATTCTATGGAAACCCTGGTCATGTAGCAGTCACCTGCAGGGCCTATCAGCAAGTAATTGGCGATAACTGAGTGCTTTTTTGCTAATAGATTAATAATCTAAAACTCTCAGCTGGGGAAATCTATTTTCATTGTATTTTTTAAAATAATTTCAAATTCCTTATTTTTACTAGGTTAGCCCAGCTTGTTTTAACATTAATACGAATAATACTCACTGTCCTCTTTGCCCAGGTCAATTGCCGTTCATCCTTGGAAGGTGTGTGGCAATTTGCATATCAAAATAGGTTCCGCTTCACCGGAGAGTGCAATGCACCTGATGCCCAAATCAGGTCTTGTCAGACAGCCGGTACCCAGTTTCTTATCACCAATCAAAAGTTCAATATCACATACAAAAGTTGTCTCGGAATGTCTGGAACATTTGATGGCACTGTTGAGTACAGTTGTTTAGGTAAGCTATCCATCAGTTGTATCATCAAACATCCATCACACTATTTTCATTCTAATTACATTTTGACGACAAATCTTTTCTTGCAGGTGATTGGTTTGTTGGTAAGAATCATTTCTTCGCTGTCGCCAACACAAAGGAGTCTCGAAAAGATGAAAAATATAGATGCTTTCTCAAAAACAGAGATGATGATCTGTACATTGGCGCGTCTATTACAGCCGAGTGTAATGTACTCAAAACTCCAGAGAGGTCGCCAGAAAGATTACGAATAACGCCTGTTAAGGTTTGTTTTTACTATTTTTAATATCATCCTATTCTAATAACGAGTATATTCAGATGCGTTTTTGATCTTTCGCCTCCAAGATTTGACAGTTAAGGTCGATATGTATCAGTTGGTCATTTAACTCTGAATGACAGTTCGCTCCACGCTCGACAGTTCCTTGAGCGACTTTCGAGATGAGTCTCCATGATAAGAATCATGAATATTTGGTATTACTCCTAAAATCCTAATATTACTCTCTAAAATATATAACAATGTTTTAAATTTTTACAGTCTGAAGTAGTGGAACCTGGATGCCGCTTGCCTCAAAATTTTTCCGGTGATTGGATCAACACGGCCAATATAGATGCTGACGTGTTTATCAATGAAACCCACATTATTGAAACGTGGTACCCAGATGAGGGTCGTTACAGGCGTACCATCTATGTGTGCAGGTTAGCTATCCTTGTCAAACGTATACAGTAAAATCCCGTTTATTTGAAGTTGAGGGTACCGAAAATCAAGAAAAAAGTTGGAATAACGATTTACGGTAATGAATCTAAAAATTTCAAAAAATCAATTTTTTTTTACTTACTAACTTTTTTAATAGCAACTCGAAGTAATTATATATACCTATATACACACGTTTAAAAATAACAAACAAGTTGTCAAAATACATTGTAAACAAATTACAATATTATTTTAAAAAAAACACAATTATAATGGACTATCATTTCGCATCATTTTTAGTAACGACATAATAGTCGAACTTGTCAACCTGCCATTCTCCGCTGAAGATGTTTCCAGCGCTTTTAAAACTTTTGTTTTGTGATGGTCGCGGCGACATTTGGCACTCGCCTGTGACGTCTTGTTCTTTGTCTTCTTCACTCTCCACTTCCTTACTCCTTTCCCCTCCGTGACATATCTCACATTTCAACGCTAAAGTTCTATCTGTCATCATGTTTTAGGTTACCAAAAATGACATTTTTCGGGACCTCGTCCATCGATCTCAAGTCCTTATCAGTTTGAAAAATTGCCGCCATATTAAGATTGAGCAGTGCGCACGCGCAGTTTCGAAAGCAAACTCGTCAGAAGCGGACTCTGCTCCGAAGTACTATTTTCAGTATACATTGGTTTAACGGAACATTCATTTATCACAAACTATTTAAACATTTTTTTGCAAGTGTTAGGTGTGCTCTTTTTTTATTTGTGTCGTGTTTCTGAGTTGTTATAGTGAGTTGAATTATAATTCGGAACCAATACTTTTATGTGAGTTTACATTTTGTGCGGTCATTTTTGTCAAATTTTAATTTTATTTTATATTGTTTTCCACTGTAAAAAAAATAACCTTTAAAATGGCGCGGCAAAATTTGCATGAAGAACAAATTGGTGACCTTATTCAAGAATTAGACTCTGATTATGAAATTAGTGAAGAAGAATTAGAGCCATGTGACATAGTTAGTGACGATTTATATACCGAAGCACAACCTGTCGAGGAAGACGTTGGAGAATATTTGCAATCTTGGACTTCTGGACCTCACATTCCCGTCATTTATGAATTTGATGACTTTCAATCTGGCATAACAACCAACATTTTTTCTGAAAATTCATCAGAATCAATTTTTTTCGAACATTTCCTCAACTTTTCGATCATGTCTAAAATTGTGGAGGAAACTAATAAATTTTATTATTTTAATTTTAATAAGAAGGAACACGGGCCAAAATCACGTTCGCATAAATGGAAAGATACCACCGTACAAGAAATGTATGTATTTTTTGCAACAGCAATGCTTATGACAAGAAATAAGCATTTGTCTATTGAAGAACACTGGAGTACTGATCCCTTACTCGTGAGTCCAATTTTCGGTAAAACAATGCCGAGAGATCAGTACCAATTATTACTACAGATGCTACATTTCTCTGACCCATATGAACTAGCTTCGCAAGATAAACTCGTTAAACTTCGATTATTATTAGAACATACCCGTAAAATATTTAAAGAAACAATGGTCCCACATGAAAATTTATGTATCGATGAAAGTATTATTGTTTTTAAAGGCCGGCTTAAATTCAAACAATATCTTCCAAAAAAACGACATCGTTTTGGCATAAAAATGTTTGTTTTATGTGACGTGATGACAGGCTACATCGTCGATTTCATAATTTACTGTGGACAGGGGACGGAAATAGTGGATGATCAAAATATTGGAGTTTCTGGAGCTGTTGTCACTACTCTCTTAAATGATTATATCGGTAAAGGCCATAATTTGTGGTGTGATAATTGGTACACAAGTCCAACGTTATTTAAATACCTTCATACTAACCGAACGAATGCGTGTGGGACGGTGAGAAAAAATCGGAAAGGCATGCCAGATTTTAAAAAACTAAAAAAGGGAGAAATAGAGGCTAAGAAGAACAGTCCATTATTGGCCCTCAAATGGTGTGACAGAAGAGATGTGCATATTCTTACCACCTTACATGACGAATCTTTTGAATGCAGTGGGAAAAACCATTATCAAACGGGTGAGCCTATATTGAAGCCAAAGTGCATAAACGAGTACAATAAATGTATGGGTGCGGTGGACAAAACTGACATGATGCTTAGTAGCTTATCATGTATGAGGAAATCTGTAAAATGGTACAAAAAAGTAGCATTTCACATGATTGATTTATATTTATTGAATAGCTATAATATGTATAAATTTGTCACCGGTAACAAAAAAACATTAGCTGAATTTCAGCTGAGCGTAATTAGGCAGCTCTTAGAAAAATACTCTGTACCAATTATCAATACACCACATCCAACACCTTCAACAAGCCATACTCCACACAGAATTTTACCCAAAACACTAGCCGATCATATGCCAGAACCCATTCCACCAACACTTAAAAATAACAAACCCCGAAGGCGATGTCATGTTTGCGGCAATACGAAAATTCAGGAAAAAAAAATGTCACTTACAAAATTTATGTGTGGTAATATTGTCGACAACCTCATTAATGGGGTCGCATATTTTTCTGTTAATTTTGTTTTGAATAATATTTTTTGTCAATCTCATTAATTTGTATTCTTTAGCAACTGTTTGCGTTTTATACGAGTTTCGCATTGATGTATATTATCTAGAATATAAAATTATCAGTCAAAATCATAAAAATGTTTTCATTTAAATTTAATGAAATACGGAAAAGTTTAAGGAACGCAAACCACACATTCGTGAATTTCAAAATGTCTTAACACGTAAATATTAGAGAAAAACAAATAATTTTCTTTATATATAAAACAATGGCAATAAAATACGAGAAAATCTGAGAAACGCTACTACACATTCTTTAAAATGCCTTGACCCTAAACTTAAATAGAAAGAGAAATGTCTGTATTAAAATTAATATAAATGAAATAATTTATGAACCACGGAAAAGTCTGAGGAACTCGACCGCGTATTAACGTTTGTAAAACAAAATATACAAACGCTATGTAAACAAAGGTAATGATGATAACATTATGGAACAGAAAATTGGCAAGCACTGACATTCGCAGCTAGTAACTGGGAGAACTCGGAGAACTCCGTTACCTATAAGGGCGCAAAGATAATATTTGCTATCTTTTTCTAATGTAAAGAAAGCGAGCGAGAGAAAAAAACATGCGACCTTAAGTTAATGCGTCGTAGTAAGGAAAATAAAGATTTCAAATAGAGTACGCACAAGATATATTTGTCATCTTTTCTAGTATACTGAGAGTGAGAGAAAACAAACAATACAAATTAACTTTATGCGTCCGTGAATCAGTATAGGGGCGTAACTACCCATTTGGATGGTCTTGGACTTTGGACAGGCACATCGCGTAGCGCATGTGTATTTTCCAGATTACGTACATTTGACAAAAAATATCCATTTAGGCAAAAAATTGATCGACAAATTCATCTGATAGGGTCCAAAAATAGCTTTGAATAACGATCTTCGATTTATAAGTACAATTTAATATGAAAACTTTCCAGAGGAACCACATTCTGCTCTAAAACTTCAACTTGCAGCGAATTTTGATTAAACGGGATTTTACTATACTATTATTTTACATCCTCCCTCTTCTCCTACTTAACAGATGTGGATCATGTCCTGACAATGTAGAACAATTTTTTTCATTATTTTATTTCAACAATATTAATAAAAGGTAATGAATGATATTTGTTAAATTAAATATACAATTTACTCACATGTCTTACCAAATTCTGTATGTAATGTATTTATGTGATGGTGGCATTTTATTATTTTTAGAGAACAACGCGACTCTCGGGTGATGATGGCCCGCCTGACTGTGGACGGCTGTCAGAAAGATTATGTTTGCTTTGATTTTGTACCCAAGCATCACAATATCATCAGGTAAAAGAGATTTGAAAAATATATGTTTTTTAACATGGAAGAATTATTGTCAAATTAAACTTACTCTTGCTCCTCTTAACCCATCAGCGTACCATTTATTTTTTAAATTAGAGATTGTTTATTTTTTCTTTTACACATTGCTACTACTTTATGTGTACTGAAAATTTTAGGTAACACTTTTATGGTTAATCAGTACAAATTAGTTATCTAATATATGTTTCTATTTTTATTGCACGTAGCAATAAAAATGCCCAAATCGAATCCATTAAATTTTTTATGTTATAATTATTATTTACATTTAATTGAACATGAACATCCATTGTAATACAAATAAATGTTGTCCTTCTTCACTTCCAGGTATCGCAAAGGAATTGCTGTCATAAAAGACGATTTCCACACGGTTTGCTCCTGGGTACAGTTCCCAAATAAAGATCAATGGAAGTACGATCTGTTCCTTGCTAAGAATCCTGCGGGTGTGCGCTGTCCAGTTGCGGGAAAGTTTAATTTCACACAAAAAGGAGATGTTCCATTTGAAACCAGAATTCTCGGCGGTGTCACCCTCAGTCCTCGACCAAACATATATTGTAAACAAAATATATCAGACTTCTCTGTTTGTGACACTGATCAGAAAGAAATTGCTATTGATGAGACGTACTGCCTGTCTGTTGACCATTTGGGCAGACCTGTTGACATTTACAGTGATCCTGATTACCGAATGAAGTGCATTGGTTATTGGAAAGAGAATCTTAAGTCATATTTAATAACGTACGATGAGTTAGATGCCTTCTCAAAGTACAGATGCTGGGTTTATCAACGCTCTGATTTAAACAGGTTTGTGTTTTTAAATTTTATTTGTCTTTTTTTAATTTCCAATCTTTTCCTGAAGCTAATTATTTATTAATCAATTAAATAAAAGTTTACCTTTTCCTGACTATCGGCATACTGTAAAACCTCGTTAGTTTGAAATTTAAGGGACTGATGAAATATTTTTTCCAAATTAAGTAAAATTCTGCCAACTTTATTTGAAATGGAAACAACCATATAGGTTAAGACTAGGCTTTAAGGATCTTGACTTATCTATCGAAAGATGGGATCTGTCGTCCACAGATGCCAAAATGATTTTAAAATGTGACTTTAATCCCTACAAGTTTGCAAGGTCCAAAAGTGCGTGTTAACACGCTTATAGTTTGGCGTGGCGTTCAAAATTTGATGAGTTAACTCGCTCATGGCATTTAAAAGGCTGAGAACATAGCAAAATTTGTGGAAAAATAAAGCTGAAAGGTAAAAATGCACTAATAATCAATTAATCAAAAAACAACCTATTTATTTTTGACCTTTGAGTACTGACAGGCCGAAAATGGATTGAAAGAAATTCATGTCTAGTGCACTACACTTGATATATATGTGGATAAACATAAATTGTCAAAAATTTCTTGGATCAACAAAGTGTAAACAAAAGTATTTGGAAATTTTTCAGTTGTTTTAAGTAAGTTGACTTACGAATTAAAAAATTAAGTGAATGCGGCACAATCTTCAAAACGAGTGATAGACCAATTTTAATTTTAATTTATTTATTTTAATTATTAGTGTGTGTAACAGCCTGTTTCAAAAACATGTATGTAATACTTTTTTAAAAGAAATATTAAATAAATAATATGGTGCCGTAAAACTCGTAGGAAATAGAACACACAACGCAAACAAAACTCAAATTTTCATGTACATTGTTTTTTAGGATATACATTTTATATTTTCTGTTGCTGTATATATGTAAATATATATTGGAACATATACAGTAAAACCTCATTAATTGGTACCCCTTTTATTTGAAATTCGATATAATTCAAAAAATTTGAAAACACTTCAAAACCCAAATTGTCAGTTTCATACTTAATTAAGCCCTTTAACCTGTTACCTGCCCAGAAAAACCCCTAGGTGAGACAGCATGATACTACCAATTTGCGGCAAAATTCGTAAAATTCTAAATTCATAGTCTAGCTTTTTCCGAATTTTATTTTTATGAAAGCGTTGATATAACTAAAAAAATAACAAACATGGAGCTTCTATTTTATTATAAGCGTCCATCGACCGCAATTTCGTACGGTTTTGAGATGAAAAAATTAATAAATAAAAGTTTATAGTGTTGTCAGGCCTTAACGTTCAGGAGAGGAAATTATTATTTATTTTGTATTTGTTATTTGGAAGGACGACTTCAGATTTTATGTATATTTGGAACATAACAATTATCTGTCTCCTATTCAAATACTGGCCTAACCCCTGCACTTGTTGAAGGCTGGTTTTCATTAACAGTATTGTTACGGTCTTCTTCATCATAGATGTGAACCTCAAAATAATCATCCTCGACGTCGTTCTCATCATCGGACTTTGTGATAGTAACAAGCATATCGGAAATTTCTAGGAAGTCCGCAATATCTCCATTAGCAAAAGAGTCCCACTCCGCCATTTTGTAAAAAAAAAATCAAAAAAGTTTTCAAAAATTCGTAAAAAACTCTAAATGAAAAAATATATATCAGTACTTCACATCACACATCGGACTTATGATATATTATTAACATGCATGAAATATCGTTCACGCCAATGGCCAATATGGTCTATAACGAAGCACTCACTGTATTTTTATAGTAAAACGCGCTTAATAACTAAAAAATAATATCTTATTCACTTTAATTATTCACTTACAAACAAATAAGTATCACGAAATAAGGGTACAATTGTAAATTTATGTGTATTGCAGGATAAATCCTGATCATACTCTGCACCGGCTGGAATCAAAATGTGACTGACAAGTACTTTCTATTTGAAAAGTTCTGGTATTTTAGAAGTGCGTAATTAGCACATGCAATGCGTTTGTCATCGATACGAGTGGCGTGTGTGTTCAAATATTATACTGAAAATCCGGTCATTTGAATAAAGAAGAAATCTGGCAACCCAAAATAACCGGCATCTGCACGCGCTCACATGGTGCAACATTTCTTGTCTATGGTATAACGTTTATATATGACATTTATCGCGCTATCCCTCTCTTGGACGGCGATATTCGCCCTGGGCTTTCTTGGGGTTAATATGAAAACCCCGGTAACTCGTAGTATTGTTAAAATGATTTTTTTTTAAGATTGACTTTTCGTATTATTATTTCACATATATATGTAGGATTGTATTTCTAATAATTATGTTAGTTGTGTTAATAATCTTTGTTTTCCTTAAATAACATTGATAACTTTTTTTATTATTTCAAGTGATTCCGAGACACCGGCGTAAGTATATGCTCATTTGATGCGGTGGTAAAATTTATATTGCGATAGTCTCAAGAAATGGGCTAATGAAAAATTGATGATTTTTCAAGCCAAAACATGCCTGATAATTAAAAATGTTTAAATTAGTTTACAATATACTTTACTTAATGATTGTATTAGTTATAGTGTACTTTATTCAATTTCCTGAGAAGATTTTAAGGTGGGATCTTTACTTGTTACGAGAAATAAATCTAATATTCAGACAAATTAGTTTCAGTAGTACATATAATAAATTACAACGAGATTTTGTATTAGTATAACAAATATTGCGTTTTCAAGATAATTTCGTGAAATATGACAAAATATGTATGCTTTCATGAAATTAGCAGCTCTTTTCATGACTTGCAATTTTTTTACTTTGAATTTCTTATTAACGGGGTTCCGCATAATACAATTTTTTTTTGGTCCTTTGAACTTTGAATTAACGCGGTTCTACTGTACAATTATTTGAAAAACATTTAACCCTTCACAGCCGACATTTTTTTCATCCCATCCCAACCGTTGCACTACACCGGGAATATCCGGCAATGGTACTTACTTATGAATCGCGTCTCGAACATATTACGGAAGGTCTCAAATTAACAATTAATCTTAATTTATTAATTAATAACTTGGTAATTAATAACAATATGCTAATTTTTAAATTAAAGGTATTGTTTTAGAACCTAATCATAATTTTTTCTTTTGCAGGGTCTTAATGTCCCAAGCGTTAGGTCCATTCTGCGATCTCCGTCAGGATGTTACGTCATTCAACTACACTGAAGGAGCCGGGGTGTCCATCGAGATGGAAGAATACGAAAGAGAAAGAGATCAGTGCCCGATGCACTTTGACGATGGCTCTAACCCATGGCTTCTGACGGAAAGTTATGTTAAAATATTTACATACAGCTATTGGGGAACTTCAGGTGCCGCACCATTGAGAACATTCCATTTTGTCTTTTCAATGCTTTGTTTGTGTTTCGTATTTATTGCGTAATTATTTTTACTTGTTTATGTTTAAGTGTTCGATTTTTTATTGACTGTACAATATCGTGCCTGATCTTTTTTTAACTGTATGACTCATTAACAATTTAATACATATGAAATAAAGATCTGTTTATACTTCTGTTATTATTAAGTGTATTATTACAGTGGAACCCTGCTGTTCGTACACAATTTTTACGCTGAGGAAGTTGTTTGAATTGCGATTTGTACGAAAGCCAAATCAATCTTTTTACAACTAAATAATATAAGTTGGATTAATCCCCAGATGTCCAGATGATTGTTTATTTAGTGACCAGATCCGAGATGTGAGTTCCGTTTTCAAAATTCACAATGAGTTATATTCTCAGTTCAATTGTTTTTTTTCACTGCTTTTCTTTTACAGTTGCTTGAATAGCTAATCTTTTTTGGAACCATGAATACGCTTATTTTCAAAAAGTATTTAAAAATGGGTACGATTTAACAAGAAAATTATTTTAAGAGACATGTGCGTTAAAATAAATACAGTAAAATCTCGTTTATTCGCAATTCACCACAAGTCAAAGTTTTGGAGCAGAATGTAGTCCCTCTGGAAAGTTTTCATACTAAATTGTACTTATAAATCGAATATCGTTATTCAAAGCTATTTTTGGACCCTATCAGATGAATTTGTCAATCTATTTTTCGCATAATTTGATTTTTTTGTCAAATGTTCATAATCTGAAAAGTACACATACGCTACGCAATGTGCTTGTCAAATATCAAAGTTCATCCAATGGGTAGTATCAGCCCCTATACCGATTCACGACGCATAAAGTTAATTCGTATTGTTTGTTTTCCCACTCATTTTCAATATGCTAAAAAAGGATGACAAATATGTCTTGTGTGTCTTCAATTTTTAAATCTTTATCTTCCTTACCGCGACGCATTAACTCAGCTCGCGTGCTTTTTTCTCTCGCTCGTTTTCTTTACATAAGAAAAAGATAGCAAATATTATCTTTGTACCCTTATGGGTAACGTGATTCCCCAGTTGCTGGCTGCGAGTGTCATTTGCCAATCTTCTGTTCCGTATTATTACCATCATTATTTGTGTTCACGTAGCGTTTGTATATTTTGTTGTACATACACTAGTACGCGGTTGAGTTTCTCACTTTTCAGTGTTTTATAAATTATTTAATTTGTATTAACTTCAATGGAGTGGAGAAATGGCGGTGTTGACGATTATGTTATTTGTTATTAAAAATGGCACGAAAAAATAGTCCATTATAATCGAATTTTTAAAAATAATATTGTAATTTGTGCGAGACTGATCATGTGACTCGAACTACGTAGTACGAATTCCGGGAAAACATGTATGCCGAGTTATACAAGTAGAGAAGCGGACGAATGGCCGGGTTTCCTGTACTATGAATTTTATTTAAATTTAATTAGTGTCGGATAATCCATTTTCTCTTTATGTTATGTAATTCATTATTATTTTAGTCAAATTGATAAATGAGATGATTCCAATATATTTTTAATATTGATAATAATTAGTATTTCATAGAAATCATTATTATATAACTTTTATGTTTCATTCCGTCCCGTCCTGAAGATTTAACTGAATATTATAGATAAATAACATCCGTCCTTTTTATTTGTGAAAATTGTTTATTTTGTAAGATTTACAATATATAATTCATTAATATTTTAGTCAAATTGATAAATGAGATGATTCCAATATGTTTTTAATATTGATAATAATTAGTATTTCATAGAAATCATTATTATATAACTTGTATGTTTCATTCCGTCCTTTTTATTTGTGAAAATTGTTTATTTTTAAGATTTACAATGATGTATTTAGTACAAGTGATTATTTTTAAGCGGTAGTGAAATGTATGTTATTCAAACATTTCATCTTGCAATTAAATTAAGTAGGTACATACAAGGTTTTTAACCACTACTTATGCCTTATTCTCTGTATATAAAAAAAATATATATTTCCTATCTTGATACAGCTCTCAATTTAGCGTATAAAACAGTACCAATAATTTTTTTAAATGAATTAGTCATACTCATGAATGATTCAATGAAATGAAAATCATTTTCAGATGCCGGGCATTTGCTTGTGCATCCTTTATCATTCAATATCAATTAAGAAGCCGTGCTTTTGAAAATTATAATGATAATCCATTTGTTCTTTGTCAAACTGACCTACATATCAGATTAAATTTAACTTTACGAACTCTGAATAATATTTGAAAAAGTGAATTTGTTTTCCGAAATATACTGGCCTAATCAGGCCCTTCGGGTGCCAAGGTCCGACCAACACTACTATAATTGTTATTGTAGAATAGTTATATGTATAACAAAAGATTGCGGTTTGATGGCAGGAACACCTATATACACCAAAATTTTTAAAAACTTACTAATGTGACAAGACATATTGGGAAAAAATCATATTAAGCACTAAAATGGGAGAAATGCAGTACAAAATTTATGTAAATTTAAATTAACACTCGGTTACTTGATATTTTAAAAAAATATTTACACTTTATGTTCACATACTTTTTATTAAAATAAATCAATTTTGTTACAGAATCTCTCCATAAATCGATTTAATAGATTTTTTTATGTGATGTACACCTCTCTGTAAGAAAAAAATCTAATGAAAAATGTGTACATATATAAATCTATAAAATGTATCTATTATGTATATGAAATGAAAGTAAAACTGATGTATGCCAGTGCTTGATTCAGTTTATTGTTGATTATTAATGCCATATTCACTAAAACTCATAGTTTTATTCAATTCTCTACATATTGACCAGTCTGTTGCTTGACATGTTAATCTGCGTAGGATTAAATAAAAGTGATGTCCATTGAATCGGCATGATGAGAAATATTGTCTTGGCCAAATCCTTTGTGCTTTTGAATATGACTAAAGTCTCGTAATTGGTCCTAAAACCATAGCACACTCTTCAACAAAACATCTTCATTTTATGATTTAATTTTTATAAAAAAAAAAAAATTTATTTAGTGCTACTTAATATGTATATATTTGGGAAAAATACATTCCATCCGAGCAAATCATTATTGACAATTATAATTATCTAAATGCCACGAACGACATATAATTATTTTGATTAACATTCCATGAATTTGCAATCCTTTCATTCTCACAGAAGAGAGATTTCCTCAGTTGAGTCATGGAATCAAGTTAACCTTGGTTTTTAAATAAATATTTCATAACTCTTTTTAATAAATGCTGCCTAACATTACATATATAAATAAAGCTTTTCTCGACTTAAAATCTTTTTAAAAAAAAATTTTAGTGTGCTTTTTTGTACTTTCATTTTATTATTTTATGTCCATGTCCTGCATAATTATATGACGATAAAACTAATTTAAAATATTCTTAGGTTTTCACGGTCATTCAGAATCTTCTGTGTACAATTTTCTGACTGATGGGCTGATGACGGACACTGCAATGGGATCCAAAACGTCGGCCTGAAAGGTCAGATATACACGACATATTAGCCCAGAAAACTGTACACAGAAGATATAATGAATTGGTTTTTTTTTCACGCAAGTGATTAGCTCTTGTATGGTTTTTTTCTCTCTCTCTCACTCTCTCAGTTGATGTGCTCATGACTGAGAATCGTGTTCATCACTCTCTTAATCCTGGGTCTTATTTACTCCAACAGAGTGAGGCTCCAGTCATGTTTCAGACTTTGTATTTGATTATAATTTTGATAGTCGTGATCTTACAAGACATGTATAATAATTTCATTACCAGTATACACACAATGCAGTGTAATATAAGTATATATATGCAAAATGGTATTTCATGATGATTTTTCTGGTTTTATATAAATGTTTTTCCAGAGATACAACATGTCTATGGATTTTCTATTTAAAAATATAAAAATGCAATACAGTGCCTTTAATATTATCATACTTTCAAATGCTCAACATAAATGCGATACAAACTTTGATAGGCATTAGACGCTTCACTAGGATTAGATATATCGTATTCTATCAGAAGAATCACATCTTAATTAGTGCCTTAATTTATACATTTTTAGAGAAAAAAATCTTCACTTTTCAATGCTTGTTTTTACAACATGTATATGTCCAGCGCGGTTGTATCGTTTGATGACTTCCAACAAATCGGGTGTATCGGATGCTCAACCAATAAAATTAAAAAAGCACATGAATAGAACAAGTTATGTTAATGTCGGTCACTTAAATGAAAAATGCTTACGTAACTGTACAATAAAAGTTCAGCCGACAAAAAACATAAAAGAATAAATTATTAATTAATAACTTTTGTATTTAGAACTGTTATGTTGTTTATTTACTTTTTACTTATCGTTTATTGCCTCCATACCTTGTATACAGTATTGTGATGTATATTTTGTAAAATGTATGCACTGTATTTGAAAATGCCTTTTTAATTAAAATGATATATCTACAAGTTGTTGTACTTTATTTTTCGTATCTTACTTTTTCTTCCCAATTACAAACATAGCTGACACTGCAGGTAAGCAAGATCAAAGTCTTCATAAAAGAATGTTCTATACACAGGGTGGATTGTGTGAATGGTTCACAAAAAATGCAGTTTTCAAAATTTATTTAAATTCCTAAGAATAAGTTACACTGCCCAACACACATTTTAGAAACAGAAAGGTTTGACCTATTCCTGGATACAATTAGACCACTGATTTAAAAAGTGGCATTAAATTGTTTCTATCAGCTCTAGTTTTGGAAATATAGCACATCCAGTTTTTTAATTTTTTACTCATGCTCATGTGATTATATTAATATGATGTAGAAAATGATTTTTACTTTATATTATATTTTACAAAGAAAAGCAATCTCTGTATGTTTAAAATCTTACATTATTAGTAATAACAAACAGTCAGAAAAAAGTATTATTTTGTGTACAATTATTTACCTATATACACAAAATATGTGTAGTGATCGAAATTCAAATCTACCACCATCTCAGTCGGCATCGGCGCTAGCGACAGCGCTGCCGGCTGCTGCTACAAGTCGGGCTCAAGCAGTCTCTCCAGTTTGATCGTTTCACAACGGCGGTCTTGCCGGCTCGCGCTCGCCGAGCAAGACCGCCAATTCATTTCATTTCATAATAGACATGCACCTTCTATATCTTCATTCATTCACTGTATTCAGTCTATGTCTTGTTATTATCATACAGACAATAAACCTTCAACACACCCCAATCACATTTATTTCATTTAACCACCGTCCTAACCCCCAAATATGTTTCAATGTTATTATATAAGTGCTATATGTAAAGTCCGACCGAAGCTTCAGCTTTAACTAAAATCTGTCGAAGGATTGGCCGCAACTTTGTACAACTTCGCGATAATAATATGTAAGTTGTATCAATATGTCCAAAATTTAATAAAAATGAATTATTAATTCTGGTGTCTCCTATCAGATTACTCAAAGGTATTTAAGATTCCGTAAAAATATAAAAGATGGCTTTCAAATAATGGAACGATAGATGTATTAATTTGATAAGTGTAACATAGGTTTGAAAATTTGTATCAAAGCACTGTGTTGGTGTTGCACACAGAGACTATTATTATCATTTAAATTTGTTTCTTGCTTTGTTTGTTTTGTTTATGTTATCTGTTTAAACATTGTAAAATTATTGTTTACTTTGCGCGGCGTGCCACGGGATTGGGAACACAATAAACCTTTCCCCAACCGTCGGTACGTCGCCTATTTTGTTTGATTTTTATTTTATTCGGTGCCGTGGACACAGTAGAAATAAACGAGTATCATAGTCCACGGCACCCATACGAATTATCCCGCCAGTGCTCCTATTTTTGGTTCAACAAGCCGTTATCAGGGCCACAGAATATGAGCCGTCTGCTCAAATGACCTACGGCCCTTTTCAGGAAGGCAACATTTACTCAAAAACTAAAATAAAAAACAAAAGAGCGCTGGCCGGATAATTCTTATTGCGGGATATCACGGGTCGCGATATAACCTACGAAATTCCCTACTCGTGATATCCCCCCATTGTTAAATTAAATACATTATTTAGAAAAAAGTCTCCGCAAACCTGTTTCTGCCGTCTGCCAGCCCGCAACCGAAAAATGAAGCAAAGTTGCGCTGTTCGTCCGGCAGGCGGCGACGGCCGCTGCGTCGCTCAGGGCGCGGTTAGGATTGTAAACGCGCCCTGACTGGCTCAGCGGCAGATTTGGGAGTGGCGGGCGCTGCTAGCGGAGCACGTCTGCCGAACATGAATAAATATCGGGCCACTGCAGTACGGGGCTCACTGAGGATTTTTTATCAGTATTTTTTTACCCTTCCAATTCATGTATTAATATAAAACACATATGATGTTTATTATAATAAGGTAGTTAGAAAAAGTGTCAAAGTGATTAGCGCTGATGCACTTGTAGTAGTAGATTAGGCGGTCTAGCCGCATGTAGAGTACTCAAAGTATCGTAGACTTTAAGGAATTGGAAAAAAAAAATACGGGGCTCACTTTCGTCTCGTCTGCAGTGCGCTGAATACACCTTTAGCAAGTGTTTTCATTTCACACCTCATCCTTCGGAACCTCGTCGTCCAGCTGCCTTCCTGCCTGATCCCTCAGTCCGGTGGAGACTTTCGGGTCTGCGACCACCGACGGTTTGGAGCGAATGTGAAGAGCTCGACTTCGGTCGGGTGAATCCGCTCGTACCCTAGCGAAGCGATTTAAGGCGACCGCATTTTGTTTGGTTGGCAACAGTTGGTATAGCATAATCGGTTAATGCACGTTCCCCGAATTGGAAGAATTCCGGTAGTAACAGAGTAGTGATTTTATATGTATATCTTTCTAATTAATACATTTAATTAGTATTTAAAATATCACAGACCTATGTTCTGAATAATTACAACTTCACAATAAGAATGTGTTCTTATTAATAATTATTATCAACACCATAACGCAGAAAACTAAGTAATAGTGCTCGGTGTTCTAAGATTTCTAAGTACGATTAAAACTTTGGCTTCGACCGAAGGTTATGGCAAGATCTGAACAATCGATTTCGGCTACGGCCAAAAACTGACCTTCGCTCGGACACTAGTTATATGTAATAAATTTATTTAAATGATAAACATTGAAAAATATTTTAAAAAAATAAATAGATACAATATATAGGATAGAAATATTCACGAATTTATAAATTTTCTTCTATAACTTTTTCTGGAGAGAGGTTTTGCAAGACAATCCTATTGAGGGCTTCAACAGTAATCTACCATCATGCGGCCATCCCACATCCCTTTGTATCTTTCTTTCATTATCTTCACTTGAGTCGTCGAGATTATCTGAAAAGCTATAAAGGTAAGAAACCTTAATATGTACTCATATTGCACCTGTAGCGATCGTAATTCGAATCTACCGCCATCTCAGTCGGCATCGACGCTAGCGACAGCGCTGCCGGCTGCTGCCACAAGTCTGGCTCAATTCACCGCCAGACAGTCTCTCGAGTTTCAGCGTTTCACAATGGCGGTCTTGCCGGCTCGCGCTTGCCGAGCAAGACTGCCAATTCATTTCATTTCATCATTTCCTACATCTTCATTCACTGTATTAATGTCTATCTGTCTTCATTGTTTTTATCATTTGTCACAATAAACCTCAACACGCGCCAATCACATGTATATCATTTGACCACCGTCCTAACCCCCAAACACTTAACTTTTAAAATTTGTCAACAGTATGTTTCCCGAAAAAGCTATTTATTACTGAAAGAAATGATGACCAGATCTCTACATCAATCATAGAATTCATGAATGAGGAATCATTTATAAGCTTATTTTTTAAAAATAAATATTCAAAACACGAGTTATTGACGCTTTAACAAATAATTTCTGAGGCAAAGTTTTATATGCAATGGAGGTAAGATAATTTTTTATTTTGCAACCAAAGGTTTATTAATTATATTTTGTTTTCGTAAAGTTGTATCTGTTCTCAAAGGCCCAGGCAGGCTTTTTTGACCCAGTGTTCATGTTTAATTCTACTATCCCAGAGGCAAATGTAACACAGATATTTTGTGTGATCACTTTGTTATTCAAGGAGAAAATTTCGAGAATATCTGAATGTAATTTTCAATCGAATATACTAGATGAAAAGTGAAAATGATATAATATCTCAAAAACTAGAGCTGATACAGGAAATCTGATGCCATTTTTGAAATAGGTGATCTAAATGCATATGAAGTCAGATCTAATTTTCGCAGCACCAAAAGATTTTTTTTTTATTGGGCAGTGTTATCTAATTTTTTTTTGTTTGTTTAAACAATTAATGAATTTGAGTATGTATGCAAGTTTTAAAGAACATGCTTTAATTTTTGGGGCAGAAATTTCAACATTGTGATTGTATTAATGTGTGACATTGTATGACGTATAGTTTCTAATTCTTTCAAATATGAATTAAATATATTAATTATAAAGATATACATATAAAATCAATTTTATCGAAAAATATTGTTGTTGCGCTACCGGTATTCGAACCTGGATCTCTTCCCTAACCGGTTTCCTTATTACGGTTACCGGTTAGGGAAGAGATCTAGGTTCGAATCCCGGTAGCGCAACAACAATATTTTTCGATAAAATTGATTTTAGATGTGTATCTTTATAATTAATATATTTAATTCATATTTAAAATATCACAGACCGTCTGTTCTGAATAATTACAACTTCACAATAAGAATGTGTTCTCCTAAAAAATTTAATTCTTTCACCTGGTTCCTGAAGAATGGTCAATGTAAATACAATTTAATGTTAATAAAGATCCTTTCACAATATAGTTAGAGAGTGGTCAATAACACAATTCAAGGTTAACAAACATCCTTGGATATCTGCTATATTGACACTGAAAAAAAATTATGGGTGAAGTTATGACAAGGTGATATGTTTTTCAAACAAAAAATATTGCTCAAATGTAGTACTCAACAAAAGACGTACGTTCTGTACATTGCTGGAAGCATCAAAGTATGTACTATATTTACCAATAATATGTTATTGTAAAGTAACAGAAGATAGTTATTTAAAGTCGTATGTACGTATTTAGCGTTCATTATAGGATGGGGTTTAAATACTTATAATTTAAATCATTTTTGACAATAGACTTACTTATTTATCATGTATTTTGAAAAATGTACTTTCAGAACAATAAGGTCACATTTCAATGGAAATTGACACTTCGTTCCAATGAAATATATCAATTTCCGTAAGAACACACAGAATTACGTTGGGAATTTGTATATGAGAATAGAGAACCTGTAATATATTGATATCCTTATTTGTTGTAGCAGCAAGGCATTCATATAATGAAACAATAGGTTCGAACCTTGTCCCTAGGGACCATTAAGTTAGTCCTATTTTCATATTTTAATCAAAGTTGGTAAATTTCAAATGTTTTTATCATTTTGTTTTTAAAAACCGTGGGTTATATATACACTTGAATTTTGAAAGCTTGATAAATTGCTTCATCTAGCCCCTTATTCAACAAATTTCAGTACCTACTTTGTTTGCCACGCGCATGCTCATTACGTTGTTATATGCCGACGTCAGTTGCAAGTGTCATTTAGTCATATTGATTGTCCCGCATTGCGGATTTCTGAGTCGTAGGGGTGAGCTCGCTCCTGTCATTGTAAGTTTCAAGAGAAAAACAAAACTGATATGTCTTCAATGGTAAGAAAAACATTAGATAGACTAGAAAATCTTATTCTATCTGCCATAAATTTGTAGTCGCATCAATTTGTGATCAAAAAATATCAATATCTTTATTTATTATTTATCGTTTTGTGTTTTAATTATACTGAATATCATTAAAATCATGTCGACATGTAATACTTTTATGATAATGACTTTTGTACCATCATATACCCGCCAACTAGATGTAAACGAATACAAAAAATTCTTATCTCATCTTAAATCATATAAGTTAGATTTTTATGACAGTTGTTCCATTTTTAATCATTAAGTCATCATTTTTTTTTAAATGATGTCATGCCGGTATACTTTAGCGCCTGTTAGCGTTCCTCCCTTCGTTATACCCTAGATGCTCCGGTTTTATTTAGTGTTCTCCTAATATATAAATATCCTGTCTCCTTTTATATGTAGCACACATCTCAATAAACAATTAAAACTTTTGTTTTGTTGATGATCTAAATATTCCTGGAATAATAATAATGGAAGTTTTTCACTTCTTTTTAAATAATATAAAAACATTATCTATTTGGGTACTTATCAATTTTAAGGATACACCAATTGATTTTATAAATTTAATTGTGTGTTTTAGAGGGCGTTTTATGATTTGACACCGAGTAGCTTTCAAGGTATTCAGCCACATTGTGACTTCTCTCCTTTCAAAGAAAGGAAAGACTGCCCAAAAATCATTTGTATTATTTATGATGTTGAAAAGTAACTCTTTTAGACATTTTTAATAATTCATTTTCATTTTTTTTAACCTCTGAGTTTTATGGTTTGATGCCAATCATTCCCAGAGTGACAGGTCTTTCATCAAGGCAGAATAAAACTTATCCCAGATATCTTATTATTTATCATTATTTTCTCCCCTTTATAACTGCTCCCTTAATTTGAAAAATTAATTTGTGCAATTTTAAGGAACTGCTGATTTCAAACGTGTACTTCCAATTGATCATTGACATTACAACATCACATTGACTAACACTAAAATAAACTAAAACACTGCAACATAATATCATAAAATATAGTATAATAAAATAAAACAGTAAAAAATATGAGATATTATTTCTCACTACTTCTCTTTTGGTGTGTATTAATTTTTTTTCCATGATCATGTGTGATGCATTTCAAAAATATTTTTCAGCGCATGCGTGCGGAGCGGTGTCCATCGGACGACCTCGCCATCACAAACTGCGCTTTCGCAAGCTCTGACGACTTTGGTAGTGATGTCAAGTTAGTATTTACATATTTCATAAAGCTGTTTTTTAAAAATTATTTTTGTCAAATTTAAAACTGCCTAAATAGAAGAAAACATTTATAATTTAAGAAAATTATTTCATTCTGAAAGGCTGTGTTTTATGAAAAATTTCTAGTATCAGGCGTACAAATTAATTCTCAGCCCCTAATTAGAATCAGCTGCAGCACTTATTTAAAAAAACAATAATTTTGTTGAAAAAGAACCATTAATTTGTACACATAATGTACTGGGTATTGTACCATCTTCTTATTTATTAAATTGTTTCCCAAACATGTAACATGCTTGTACCCCTTAAAGAACAGATTTCACTGGTGTACCCCACTTTTGAAAAAAAAAAAAAAGAATTCGAGGGGGGTGGGGGTGCATTGTGTAACTATTATACGGTGTGGCATAAATTTAGAAAAAAATTGTTAAAAATAAATAAGAATTAGTTTATTAAAAAAAAATATATGTATTTTATATTTTTTTTTAAATTACAGATAATATTTTACAGTAGAATCTCATTATTCCGGCACATTCCAGTGAGCCGGGGTGATTGTGTCTCGTGATACATTTTTAGTAACATTCAAAATTGTTGTTGGCATATAACCTTCACAATAAAACCAGAAAACCAGAGTTAGTTTTACTTCCTGCATTACTTGGGTAAAAGAAAAATGGTGTATTAACTGAAGACATTTTGGTTTTGACGATTTAAGGTTATGGTTGATTAAAAAAACATGTTTTGCTTACTATTTTTGTTTGACAATGAAATACATGCGGTCTGCCGGGTGAATACGATGTTTCGTGATTAAATAACTGAAATCAAAGAAATGGAATATTTTTTTATGTTAATATGACAGTTTGAATGAATCCATCATCCAGAACGTCCAGAGCTCGTTAATCGTAAAGGAGTGGTGTTTCATTACGACAATGCGAAACCACACACACACACACACAAAAATTGTTGGAGCTTGGATGAATTGTGTTGCCGCACCCACCATACTCGCCTGACCTTGCACCGTCAGACTTCCACTTGTTTCGCACTCTTCAAAACTTCTTGCGTCGTATAACATTCAATTCCGATAAAGTCATAAATCAGCACCTTATTCAGTTTTTCGTCGATAAAGACAGGTCTATGAACGAGGAGTTATGAAGCTTATTGAAAGATAGCAAAAGGCTTTTAAACAAAACGGGCAATATCTTTGTTCTTTATGTAAATAAATCACTGAAAACATAGAAAAAATGCGTCATGACTTCCTACCACTCAATAAATAGCTGATACAGCTGAATAGTCTGAATTAATCAGCTCATTTTGTTCAAATTTTACTTTCAATAAACTGTCTATGCTGTACCTATAACCAATAATGTAGCCAGCTCCAACACCCATCCTTCTGCATTTGAAATATTATTATTATTATTATAATAAGTATTCTAAATGAAAAAAAAAATTATAGATTTTTTTGCACTATGTTATTTTTGCACCCTATTGTTTATTGATAAATGCCAGCTTAGTTAATAAAAAGTTAAGTTGTAAAGTCATAAACAGTTCAGTGAAGGCTCAACTGACTGGTCTCATTTGTATAAAATGTTAAGGGTGATATGCGGCAAGCATCTATTGTTTTTCAGATCTATCGGGTATCTATTGTTATTATCAGATGTTCGATTTGATGAAATACATAGACAAATATAGTTGTTTACACATAGTTGTATAGTCTATGTTGACCCAAATATTGTCAAAAAAGCAGTTGTTCTTTTTTAAGTTAATTTAAGTATATCGGGTTGTGAGTTCCATTTATTTAAAACTATATTTTCCAATATTGTTGCTTCGTTATACTCTCCAACATTTCAGTTTTTATATTCTATTTCGGTTGCACAAAGGAGAATTGCCATTTTATCCCAAGTCTGTAATATTACAATGATATGATATGTTGTGGCTTGAAAATAATGTAGTGTAATTTCACCACACAGTCTATATTGTGACTCAACACAGTACTAACTGAGAACATTCATTTGAGGTATCACTTAGGACCAAACACCTATTCTTCTTTATTTTTACAAACAAAACTGTGTTAAAATTCAATAACTCCATTTCCAAGTCGTCTAACCCGATTCAATTGAATAATTATAATTGTAAATAAAAATATTCTTCCTAACTTTAAATCATTTTGCACACAAACTTTGAAAGTTGCCCGCGTGTCACTTTGTAACATAGGTTCTCCATCGCTGACCTAGTCATTAGAAAATTGAGTTATAAAATCATATATACTAAACAATTTGGTGACAGCACGGCGGCCTGTATATATATTTTGTTTTTCTGAGATGTGAAATCATTTTATATTGAATGTTTTTAATCAAATGCATGAAATCACATAGCACAATAGTAGAGTTGGCAAAAAGAGCACAAAAAACAATTCTTAACGTAATAAATGGTTGTTCCTATATATATCTGGAATGAACTAATTAACACAAGACAAGACAAACAACGAACATCTACACACCAGCAACAACGACATTTTATCAAAGATTCTACATGTTCTTAGCTCCGAAACTGTACAACACACTCAGTACCAACTGGAAATCGTTCAACTCCAATAAGATTACACAAATATGGACCCAATATATGATCCAATCGGGTAGAGAGCAATCAGAAGCGTGGCTATCCAACATTCTAACATAATCATTATACAGTGCCTACACTAATAATTCACTAGTTCTACAATACTCCCACTACATTTTTATTTAAAAATTTAGTTTTTTTTCTTTTTTATTTTCTTAAATAACAGCACAAAAAAAACTGGCTACTTTAACACAGACTTCAGTCTAGCAAAGTAGCTAGAACAACGCTGTATATATCAGAGGTGGAGTCTACTCTATCCCACACAATAAACTACGAGTATTTAATTGCAATATAATTGTATCTTATGTTTATCATGTTATATTATTATATTTTATATTCACCTCTGTTATAACAAAAATATGTATGTCAATATAGTCTAATTAAATACATTTTGTCAGGATCAGAATGTTTTCATGTTGTCAGGTTTAACATATTTAATGTTTTCCACTGTATTTTCAAATAATTTTAATTAAATGCTGTAGAAAGACCAACATTCTTATGCATACATTTTGATTCCAAATGGAATGAAATCTAGAACTAAGGTGAGACATAACTGGACAATTGGGTGCTTGACTGATCATCCAAATAAATAATGATGCAACATTTTGACAGGAAATAAATTTATTTAGTCCTTTTTAATATTACATACCTTATTCTTCATTTAATTTATTTTCCCTTTACAGACATATAGAAGTATCTACTGGACCATCTCAACATTTTATTTTCACCATTCGTTTCAATCCTGGAGTCGAGCGAGGAACCATTGGGTTCTCTGCACCGCAGAGGAAATGGGCTACTCTTTCCATCAAGCAGGTTAGTATGATATGTTTCATATTATCCAGCAAGTTACACCTAATTCTGTCTTTACACAATGAATTCGTTCCAGAGAATACAGTGTAAAAAAATACAGCACATTTAAAAAAATAGAAGATAGATTCCATTGCATAAAAATCAAACACACAATTGTGTGTTCATGTGTGATTCATATTTATTGAAAAATAGTAAGTTTAAAAATGTTATTTATTTAGTGTCGCTGTCAGGCAATAAATACACCCGTTAAGGCATGTTTGGCACAAAATAACTTTTATCACTTGAAATATTAGCAATTGTGTTATCCAACATTTCAGCGTTTAAATCATGTTATATCAACAACAAAAAAACGGTCATGGACACATCACACGAAATCTCTCTAATGTTGAATCGACCGCTTGATCTAATTCTCGTCCCTCGTACCCCTCCCTCACCTCGCCACCCTGTATAGTGTGTGCATGGGGAGGTGTAGAAGGATCGACATCAAGCTTTAATGAAATTTTGAGATTTCAAAAATAATTTGTGTTCCCTAATTTTTTTGTACCGCGTAAAAAGAAAATAGATTTATTTTCTTGAACCGTATTATATCAAAATCGTGTAAAAAAAAGACCGTTTAAAACAGAATTAGGTGTACTCTTTTTCAAAACTGTATTTAGTACCATGTACCATGCGTCTAGCGTCTTTAGCAGTCTAAACAACCTCATTTTTTTGATAATTCTTAGAATACTATACAAATTTACATATTTTAAATATGAATTAAATGTATTAATTAGAAAAATATACATATAAAATTAATTTTATCGATTCGAACCTGGATCTCTTTCCAAACCGGGGAAGGTGAATTATCCAACTATACTACAGCGACATTATTTTTAATGACAAATTAACATGTGTTCTGAATAATTACAACTTCACAATGAGAATGTGTTCTCCTAACAATATATAAGTTGTATCAATGTGTCTAAAATTGAATAAAAATGAATTGATAATTCTGGCGTCTGCTATCAGATTACTCAAATGTATTTGAGATTCCGTAAAAATAAGGTAGATGGCTCTTTCAAATAATGGAACGATGAATGTATTAATATAAAAAAGGTAACATATAGGTTTGAAAATTTATCGTTAAAAATAATGTTGCTATAGCATAGTTGGATAATGCACCTTCCCCGGTTTAGAAAGAGATGATCCAGGTTCGAATCTCGGTGGCGCAACAACAATATTTTTCGATAAAATTGATTTTATATGTATATCTTTCCAATTAATACATTTAATATCACAGACCTATGTTCTGAATAATTACATCTTCACAATAAGAATGTGTTCTCCTAATAATAAATTTACATATCTTATGATATACAGCTGATATACCCAGATACGTAGATAATTTATTTGCATATTACTTTTATTAAGATTATTAATTGTATTATCATAAAAAACATAATATCAATAATGAAATGGTAATTAAATATGTTTTAAATAATTTCTAGACAATCGAAGTGAAACCTTTTCCTGCCAGCTCTGCCGATTGCCTGTGTTCGATTGTACTCGAAGCTGACTTTATGTCAAAGAAAACGTAAGTCTTTTTATTTACTAATTGATATGGCATTTTGGCTATATCTGCGCCTTTGATAAACCTGCCAATGATTGTTTTTTCCTTATAAAGTAAAAGCTTTTTAATACATAATAGAGGGGACCAAAATATAGTATTTCGTAAAAAGTTTTCTAAACATCAACATATTAGGTGTACAAAAAATAAAGGCTGCATTTTACATGAATAACTTTGACGGTCAGTTGTGATTTGCTTGTCGTCTGGATCGTAAAGTTTTTTTTTCAGTAGTATTTGATCAACATCTGAAGAGTACATCGCGAGCATAACAGTTAAAAAAAACAAACTTCGTTACGAGCACACTCTTGTGAGCTGTATGAATTTCACCAAAAAATTTGGTAACCACAGCAACCAAAAACAATTTTGCCATTTATGGTGAAGCTTTACTAGTTTGTCAATGCTAAAAATGGTTCAAAATAATTAAATCGAGAAATTTTTGTTTCAAAGACAAGCATAGAAATAGAATACCAAAAATCATCGATTAAGATCTCTTAGCTGCAGAAATTGAGCCCAATTCAGAGATGTCGATTAAAAAATTAACAAAGGAGATCAGGATTTTCATGGCCCAGTATTAACAAAATTTAAAAAAAAATCGGGAAGGTGTGGAAACAAGTATCGCACACAAAAAATTATGACAATGTGAGGCTTCATACTGCGAGAATAACGAGAGAAAAAATTAATGCTCTCAGATTGAAATCTGTTGATCACCTTCCATATTCTCTTGATTTAGCGCCAATAGGATTACCATTTGTTTAGGTCTTTACAACATAATTTAGATTTGAAAAAATTTAATAGTGTCAGTGAAGTGAAAACAGCCCTCCCTCAATATTTTAAATCAAAGTATGTAAGAAGGTTATATCTATCGATGGAGACTATTTTATTGAATAATATTGTGAAAATAAATTTCTTTTAAAAAAAATGCTTTTCATTTACAAAAATGTCATTTTTTTTTGGATACCCCTAATATTTTCTAAACGTTTATAAGTGTACTTCAAATATAAATTTTCTCAAAACATTTTTAAATATATTATGTATGCCAATGTGACTTTCACCACATATTGACAAGCATGTTATGTTGAACCTTGAATTAAATCTGTAGAGCCAACTATTGGAGGGGCCAAAATCATTAATTGGCCAATGAACGTCCTTTCTCAATGAGATTTGGACCAGAAATTGGAATATTGGCCTCATGCATTTGAGAAAAAAATTCAAACATCCTACTTTACATCTCTTTGTGTTTTGCTGGGTGAATGTGTCAATGCGTATTACTTTCCTTCAACTTATGATACAATTCTTCAATTTTGGTGCGATTTTTCAAAATTGTCAAAACGGTTGAGTTGGCCATATTTTTCTGCGATATTTCCCATACTGTCCGTCTTTTATTAAATCTATTTGCTTAGAAATCGTTAATATTTTGTACGTACTGCGAACTTACGCCATTTTAAATAGTATATGAAAAAGACTACAATTCAACACAAGGATGCATATAAAAATGAAAATGTAAATTGTTGAATCTCACGTAAGATGACACAACTTTAATTAAACTCATCTTTTAGCTGGATTTTCATCTTGGGCGACCACTGGCCGTTTGGGGATATATTTACGGTTATACAGATGGTCAAACCCATATGATTGGTCAATCCCCTTAGGGATTAGGGACCGGCCGTGGCGGAGCAAATATTCCGATTTATAATGATTACATAAAAAAAAAAATGTTTTATTTCATATTATGAATTGTCGAGTTAAAGGTAGAATTTTATATGAAAATTCATTTGAGAAGGATGAATTTTTGAAATTAAGTTGTTTATATTAACAAGTTTTTACTGTATTAACAACAGAATTAGGCTCTATGTTGAAAATTTACTTTTCAATAAGCTAATTTTCTGTCAAAATGTCTGTAAATGATCCTGATTTTTGACAGGTTAGGAAAGTGTTCTACTCAATACCCTTTTAAATTCTATTCAATAATGTGACATGGTATCAATAATATCAACAAATGTAAAATAATTGTAGATGTTGTCAGTATTGCAGTTACAAAATTTTAGGTGTTGAATAAAATTCTTTTGATTTTCAAGATATAAATCATAAACATACATACACTTATACATGTACACGTTCCCCAAAAAAATAATAATTAAATTGTATAATCTCTATGCAATCAATGCTAAAAGCAAAAATTGTTTTGGTTTTTCAGCACAGCTACAGAGGCGTATGATTCAGAACAAATGGCCAGAGACTTTCTCGCCCAATTTTCTGGACAAATTTTTTCTGTTGGTCAACAATTGGCATTCAGCTTCCAAGACAAGAAAATATTGTCTCTACTTGTTAAAGCATTAGAAGGTGAGGATATTTTCATAAGAGTGTGGTTAATCTCTGAAAAAAATGTGTTTATAAAGTATTGAAAAAAAGGGTTAATATTATATATATATTATTTATGTATTTAGCTGTAGACTTGGTTGCTCTGAAGGCAGGAACAGACGCTGTTCCTCGACGTGTAAGACTTGGCCGATGCCTTCCTGATGCGTGTGTTCAGTTTGACAAAGCCGAAAACTCCGGACTGAATCTGACTGGCAAAGCCAAAGGGTAAAATTAAATAATATTCTATTATTGCTTTGTCTTATCTTATTTATAGCATATTTTCTGTTTAAAGAAAATAGAGATGCGTACTTGGAATACATGTCATATCAATATTCTTGTGCTATGAAAAAAGTACTAACTTACTGGTCTCCTGGAACGAGGCTCAAACCCCCCGACCAATAGATTACTAGGCGAGTGTCTTAACCACTGGACCAACAAGCTACACAATTATATTATTAATTATTTCATAAAATTGTGTACAAAATAAATTAATTGTTCATCTCACTGGGTGATGTGATGTATCTAGATCAGCATTTTAAGGTTGAATATGTATTTTGTGCGTGTTTACTTTAAAATAAATGTTAAGAATATATTTATGTTTAAAATTTGGAAATATATTACTAATTTGTTAAAAGTTTGGTAAATATGTGACATAATGAAACATACAAATCGATAAATTAAATTATTTTGTCCTTTCAGAATTCAGCCAAGACAGTCCATCATTAACCCTGATTGGGACTTTGGTAAAATGGGAATTGGCGGTCTTGATAAGGAATTCAATGCAATTTTTCGAAGAGCTTTTGCTTCTCGGGTTTTCCCACCTGAAATTGTTGAGCAATTAGGTGAGTTGCAAAAGTTAATAACAATCAGGCAAAAATTTATTCATGAGCTATTTATCATTTATTTTATTTCCAGGGTGCAAACACGTAAAGGGAATTTTATTATTCGGTCCTCCGGGAACTGGTAAAACTCTCATGGCCCGACAAATAGGCCAGATGCTTAATGCTCGCGAACCTAAAATTGTAAATGGACCCCAAATCTTAGACAAGTATGTCGGCGAGAGTGAAGCCAATGTTCGGCGGCTCTTTGCAGACGCAGAGGAAGAAGAGAAAAGAGTAAGTTTTTATCTTTAGGAATTCATTATTTGTAAATCATGTCGACATCTCTCAACACTAATACATCTTTAATGTCAACAGTGTGGACCAAACAGTGGTTTGCATATTATTATATTTGATGAAATTGATGCTATATGCAAAGCCAGGGGTTCAGTTGGAGGCAATACCGGAGTGCATGACACAGTTGTTAATCAATTGCTTGCTAAAATAGATGGTATGTATAAGTTGTTTTAATATGGGATCATGCATTTTTTTTTTATCATGCTTGTAAACCAACAAAATTACAATTAAGACTTTTTAATTCCTCCAGTTCAAAAATTTATGTATGGAGAAAAACTCCCTTGATGCGACATATACATCCACCGGGTAGCTTCAGGTTATTGCATAATTGTTTGTGAGTACCATAACAGAATTGATTATTTCTTCAACACCTACTTTGAATAGTTGTTCTATGGAAAAGTAAATAAATAAGAAATTCAAAAATGGTTTAAAACAATATGTAGTAAAACTTTGTTAATTCGTAACACTATATTTCGTATTTTTACAGAATTCGCACTATTTAAAAAAAATATGCCCCGAAAATTTCATACTAATTTCTGATCTGATTATTCGTAGTTCGTATGCGTTTTTGACACCCGAAATAAATAATTTGTTCACGTAATTTGCATATTTGCAAATGTTTTTAAATCCCTAAACTCGTGCGAAGGCATTTGACCTTCGTCCCTTCGTAAACATTTGCAACTAGCCACGCCTACCGGCCAATCATGACGCCACGCGCTGGCATGACATATGGCAAAACTCATGTACATCAAATTCCATAGTGCATTTTATAATATTTGTTGTTAAAATAATGTTTTCATTGAATCACTGGATCTAGTTTCTATGTTTATGAAAAGTTGCGATTTGCATATGTAGGTACTAAAGAAACTACATAAATCTTTCATATTTAAATACATTGACATTTTTTTTTTTTTCACGATTCGTTCTCTAAAATGGCACCAACATCTTGTAATTCGTATAAATCCTTGACTATTTGGATAAATGGAGCTTATTTTGAAAACTGTCAAAAAATGATATCCAAGATAAAATTGGCAGAAAAAATTTAATTAAGAATACCTCTCTGGGTTTGAACTTGAAAAATCGCGGGAAAATAATAAGCTTCAACCAACAAGGTCAGCGAGACATAAATATTTAAGAGTTTTTAATTATTTTTCATGCGCATTTTAAATATTCCAATTCGGATGGAAAAGGTGAGTTTGACTGCCAATCAAATTAATGTGCGTGATTTTGTTGCCTTGAGGGACTCCCGCGTCACCACTCACCACACACTTTTCTTATTCATATATTAATAAGATAAACATTTTGACATGAGAAATTGAAATAATGGAGTCGTCATGTTTCAGTATGAAAATCACGATGTCAACAGTGGCGGCGTGCTTTGAATCGCGGACGCAATAAACTAACGTGTTTTTATAAAAAAAAAATTCTAATGTTGCATTTAAAAAACTTTGTTCTCATTATTCGTAATTCGGATTTTTTTTTTAAATTTCGGCCCTGTGAGTTACGAATTAACGGAGTTTTACTGAAATTCTAATAATTAATAAAACAAATTAAATCAATATGATGCAATCAACATGAGAACTTATAATCTAGTAATGGAAAAAGCCCGTTGCACAAATGCGAGTTGGTTTCAAATAGGGATTTTTAGACTACCTCTTGAAATTTACATTTGGATTATAGTGAAACTATAACACGTACAAATTTACGCTGACACCTCTTTATGTTTGAGGTTACGTTGGAGTTTTTCCACCACTTTGAATCCATCGCGTGGAGTAATCACAAGGTCCAACTGCAACCTGGCATCTCCGGATCAATCATAACAATCAGTTATATATATCAAGAATAACTAGATTACTTGTATCATTGCGAGAGTGTACTCCCATTCCACAGAGGCATCAGGGCATTCCTCCTGACTCTGTGACAATACTCCTTTACATGGAGTCTTATGGCGAAATCGCCATTTTACAAGAAATGGACTAGATTCTGTAATTAAAAAGATTTACGATGACACCAACCGACAGTAACCAAACTACAGATTAGCAGAAATTTCACTTATCATTATATTTACCCTATCTTGATAATTTAACATTATATTTTAATGAATTTCAATCCGATTTCCATTATGTGCGTGATTGCTAATACACCAGTTAGTGTTGCACTCTGCGTGGAATGTATTACCATAGAGTTTTAGACATTCTAATGTTGGGATCATATTATATCGCAATGTTACAATTGTTTCTTCTTTTTTGCTTTTGCGAATTATTTAAAAGTGTAAAATTAGTGTTATATGAAATAATGTAAAACATAATGTGAATGTTTTAGGTGTTGAACAGTTGAACAATATTTTGGTGATTGGAATGACCAACAGGAAAGATATGATAGATGAGGCCCTCATGAGACCCGGAAGACTGGAAGTTCAGATGGAAATTGGATTACCCAATGAGGAAGGTAGATTTCAAATCTTGAACATTCACACCAAGAGAATGAGAGAACACAAAAAGATGAACGAAGATGTGGACAACAAGGTAACAACATAAAAAAATTTGCACTGTGGATTAAAATAATTATTATTCACCCTGACTATTGGTCTAGACTTATATACATGGATATGTATTTCATTTACAGGAGCTAGCGACATTAACTAAAAACTTTTCCGGAGCAGAATTGGAAGGTTTAGTTAGAGCAGCCCAGTCGACCGCGATGAACCGTTTAATAAAGGCCGCCAGTAAGGTGGAGCTTGATCCTCAGGCAATGGAGAAACTATATGTTAACCGTGCAGACTTCTTGCATGCATTGGAGAATGACATAAAACCGGTATGGAAAGAAATTAGCAATGTGTTAACATTTTATTGATTTATCATAATAAATATAATTATAACTTTCATAATTACAGGCATTTGGTACTGCTGCCGAAGCATTGGAACACTTTCTGTCTCGCGGTGTTATCAATTGGGGAACTCCAGTATCTTCCTTACTGGAAGATGGATCTTTGTACATACAACAGGCACAGGCTCCAGAATCGAGTGGTATTTTTTCTGCCTCTCTCATACTTTTAAAATATTCTATTAATTTTCATTGAATCTCCAAGCTAATTTTGTGAATAATTCATTACAAGGTTTGGTGTCTATACTTTTGGAGGGCCCACCCAACTCAGGTAAAACTGCCCTGGCTGCCCAACTTGCCAAAATGTCAGATTACCCATTTGTCAAAGTTTGTTCTCCAGAAGAAATGGTTGGATTTACCGAGAATGCCAAATGTCTGCAGATTAGAAAGGTAATTTGACTATTGCTGAATGTTGATATGGTGTCCCTCTTTTTCATTTTCAAATTATTTTTATTTGTTTGCAACTTTGGAAAAAGAGTAATATCGGTCGGTGATTCCATTCCGTTTTTTGAATGGGAAGACATGGGAGGAAATCAAAGTGAAGTATCATGCACCATCGATAACTACCATCAGGTATTGGTTTAATGAATTCAAGCGTGGCTGAACATCCGTTTTTGATGAAGAGCGCCCAGGCCATCCGATTGAGGTGACTATGGAGAATATGGTCAACAAAATTCATTATATTGTGTTAGCAGATTGCCAGGTGAAGTTCAGAGAGATTGCTGATATTGTAACATCTCAATTGAATGCTTACAAAACATCCTACACGAAAAATTGGCATGATAAAACTATCAGCGAGATGGGTGCTGCATTTGCTCACAGTGGAATAAAAACGGAATCGCATGACAACTTCGGAGCACTGTTTGGACATGTTTAAGCGCAATCCGAAAGAGTTTCTGTGGCGTTTTGTGACTGTTAACAAAACATGGATCCATCACTACACACCAGAAATTGAAGAACAGTCAAAACAGTGGACTTTACCTGGCTAACCTGCTCCAAAGAAGGCGAAAACGGTTCCATCTGCCGGAAAGGTCATGGCCACCGTTTTTTTGGATTCGCGAGGCATCATCTTCACCAACTATTTGGAGAAGGGAAGGGCGATCATGGGGCAGTACTATTGCTGATTCGACACTGAATTAATGACCCTATTTGATGAAGAAATAGTACTCTCACCATGACAACGCACCAGCGCACTCGTCCGCAATCGCCACAGCAAAACTGATCAAATTACACTACGAATTGCTGCCTCATCCACCCTATTCTCCAGATTTGGCCCTATGCAATCAATGTTTCCAAATATGGAAAAATGGCTTGGCGGAAAGCAGTTCATGCCAAATGAGGAAGTTATCATTTTACTGAGTTCGACAAATCATATTTTTTGGATGGCTTAAAAAAGTTTGAAGTTTAAGTGTATCGAACTGAAAGGAGACTATGTTAAGAAATTATTTTTTTTTAAATTTTTAAATGTGTTTCCTTCCCTGACACAGGTACTTATCGCACAGCCGTCGTGTGTATATTGAAAGCAACCCATAAGTGCAAATTAAATGGTTATTCATTCTCCTATAATTCTGTATAATGCCTCTTAGATACATATTAGATTGCATCTTTTTAATCCTTACCTAACCTATTAATCTCAATGCTTCTTTTATATCATTAATTAAAGGTTTTCGATGATGCCTACCGTTCAACCCTGTCATGTATCTTGGTGGACAATATAGAGCGACTGTTGGATTATGGTTCCATCGGACCCCGCTACAGTAATTTGACTTTGCAAGCTCTTTTGGTGCTGCTTAAGAAACAACCTCCCAAGGGCCGGAAATTACTTGTTCTGTGCACAAGTAGTAGGAGGTAAACAAATTATTTTATTAAGTTTTTTTAAATTAAGTTCCGTATGTCACAACGCCATCTGCTCGGCATATTGTGACTCATATTATGTACTAAACATTTATTGTAGTCATTAGATTTTTTAAGTGAAATTTTTTCTATATTTTCAAGGCAAGTGCTGGAAGATATGGAAATCCTGTCAGCATTCACAGCAGTTTTACATGTTCCCAACTTATCACAATGTGATCACTTACTTTCTGTTCTTGAAGAATCTGATGTTTTTTCCAAGAAGGATTTGAAAAGCATACAACGACATATTCAAGGTCACAAGTAAGTAGACCTTTTTATTATTGTGTTCCTCATGTGAAAATATATTATTTTTTAAATTATATTATAAAGATGTCCAGCGGAAAAATTTTAAGTTAAATTAAATTAAATAAATAAAAAAACTACAATTTTATTCTCATATTTTATTTATACAAAATGGAGTTTAACAATGCGGATTTTACATTTTATAAACAATATCATCTAAATGCCGTCCATTTCTCTCAAGACAATCTTGCAATCGGACTCTTAAATTTGCAAACACGCGAGAGCAAAGCGTTAGTTCAATGGCAGCAACTTCACGGCGGATATTTTCTTGTAGGGCCTGAATTGTTAGAGGATTGTTGCTGTAAACTCTCGACTTAAGGTATCCCCACAAAAAAGGTCGCACGGTGTAAGATCCGATGACTGAGGTGCCTAGGGTATGTCTCTGTACTTGCTGATTAATTTATTGGGAAAAATTTCACTCAGCTTCTCCATTGAAACTCTAGCTGTGTGTGGAATGGCCCCCGTCTTGCTGAAATTGTGTTCTGTTATTGAACCCGGGAAACAGCTGCAGTTGCGGTACCAAAAACTCGTTGATCATTCAGCAATACACGTCAGCAGTGACTGTCTAACGCTGGTTAAAAAAATAAGGGCCAATTATCCCTCGGGCAGAAATTGCACACCATACTGTCGTTTTTGGACAATGCAAACATTTTTGATAGCGTTCCCTTAGGTTCTCAGGGCACCAGTATCTCATGTTCTGTTTATTAACATAGCCATCGATATGAAAATGTGCATTAAACATTATTAAACAATATGTTTCCAAGCGTCCGTGCTGATCCAAAACGTTCCAGCATCATTCTTGCTAAGGTTTCAAGTAAATAATAGTCATTTTCGTTGAGAAACTGCACGATTTGCAGTTTGTATGGGAGAAACTGTAGTTTCTTTTTCAAAATAACGCGCACTGTTGATTTTTTTTTTCCAGTACAGGCTGCAATCTTCCTTATCGATTTACGCAGATTGCGCATAATTTCACGTTGAACTTGAGCCACATGTTTTGGCATTGCCGCTGATGTTGATGGTCCCGAAGGAGTTTGATTAACCATTGTCCCTTCTTGTCTGAACTTTTGAACTTTAAATATTGCTCAACCGTGAACACGCGGTGCGCTCCCGACCAGTGACTCATTGCGACTGGCAAATTCACAAATTACGCCTGTAAAACAATACCCCTCCCACTTACCTCACCCTGATGGTTTACGAGCAATTACAATTTAATCTTGAAATTTTTCTGCTGGACACTCTTTACATATGTATTCCTATATTATATAAAATGTATTACATTGTTCACAAATTCACATATTTTCTTCCATATGAGTCTTAGAACTTAAATATGTGAATAATATTTTTACCTTCCAGAATTTAACAACCAATCAAAAAAAGTCACATGTAGAAAAAGAAGTGTATACAAACAGAACTTAATAAATGTAAAAATAATTCTAACAGTTTTTTAAATACAGTAAAATCCCGTTTATTCGAAGTTGAGGGGACCGAAAATCAAGAAAAAAGTTTGAATAACGATTGAATATAAAAATTTCAAAAATTCGATTATTTTTTACATACTAACTTTTTTCATAGCGACTCGAAGTAATTATATACATCTATATCCACACATTTAAAAATAACAAACAAGTTTTCAAAATACAGTGTAAACAAATCACAATATTATTTTTAAAAAAACACGATTATAATGGACTACCTTTTCGCGCCATTCTTAATAACGACATAATAGTTGAACTTGTCAACGCGCCATTTCTCTGAAGTTAGCAACAAAAATTTCCAGCGCTTTTAAAACTTTTGTTTTGTGGTGGTCGCGGCGACATTTGGCACTCGCCTTTCAACGCTAAAGTATTTCTGTCATCGTGTTTAATATTGTCGACAACCTCATTAATGGGGTCTCATATTATTTTGTTGATTATTTTTGGATAATATTTTTTGTCAATCTCTTGTATTAATTCGATTTTTTTAGCAACTGTCGGCGTTTTGTACGAGTTTCGCATTAATGCTATTATCTAGAATCGCATTAATGCTATTATCGTGAATTTCAAAATGTCTTAACACGTTAATATTAGAGAAAAACAAATAATTTTCTTTACATATAAAACAATGGCAATAAAATAATTAACAAGATACGAGAAAATCTGAGAAACGCTAACTACACATTCTTTAAAATGCCTTGATACTAAACTTAAATAGAAACAGAAATGTCTGTATTAAAATGTATACAAATTAAATAATTTATTAAACACGGAAAAGTCTGAAGACCTCATCTGCGTATATTTTGCTGTACAAACGCTACGTAAACAAAAATAATGATGGTAATAATACGGAACAGAAGATTGGTAAGCACTGACATTCGCAGCTAGCGGCTGGGAGAACTAGAGAACTGCGTTAAAGAAAACGAGTGAGAGAAAAAAGCATGCGACCTTAAGTTAATGCATCGTGGTAAGGAAAATAAATATTTAAAATCGAGGACGCACAAGATATATTTGTCATCTTTTCTAATATACTGAGAGTGAGTGAGAAAACAAACAATGCGAATTAACTTTATGTGTTGTGAATCGGTATAGGGGCGGAACTACCCATTTTGATGGTCTTGGACTTTGGACAGGCACATCGCGTTGCGCATGTGTATCTCCAGATTACCGACATCTGACAAAAAAAAATCGAATTAGGCGAAAAATAGATCGAAAAATTCATCTGATTGGGTCCAAAAATAGCTTCGAATAACAATATTCGATTTATAAGTGCAATTTAGTATGAAAACTTTCCAGAGGGACCATATTCTGCTCTAAAACTTCGACTTGCGGTGAATTTCGAATAAACGGGATTTTACTGTAACAAACAAACGATTGTGTGAATTTTTTGTGTAATGTGTATAAATATAATGTATGTACATGGTCAAGAATGCGCCAAGAACAAGCAGTAATTACCGTGAACTAGTTTATTTATGACCTTTGGGTATTAACAGACCGGAATCAGACCCAGAAGAGAAATTAACATCTGGTAAACTAACCATGGTCGATATATTGAACAAAAATGATCATTTTTTTCTTTGATAAAATTTTCCTAAACTTATACGATCAAAAGTCGAGCTTACCAAAATTAAAAGATAAACAAATGCAATACAACCAATGAAATGAGTAGAGCTCTGCTGCCAAAACAAATACAGTGAAATCTCTATCTATCGTTTTTGAAGGGGCCTTCTAAAATAAAATATGTATGCGGGAATCTACGGAGGGGCAAGTAAAAAATAAGTTTTCTACATTTTTTTAATTTATAAGTTATTTTTTATTGCAATAAATAATTAAAACATCTGAAATCTTTTACTTTATTATATTTTTCTACTTAGTCTACTGATTTTTCTATTCATTTTTCCTGACGAGTTATCCACTCTGATAAACCCGTCTCGAAGAATTCCGCGCTAGGCCGCCGATGAACTTGGTGAGTTCTTTACCTCTTCATCTGTATTTGACGCGTTTGTTTCCACCAAGTGGTTGCTTCAAATTTCGGCAAAACAATTGGAAGTCGATGGAGCAAGATCAGGGCTGTAGGGGCATGGTCAAGCAATTTCCGCCGGATTTTGACCAGTAGGGCGGTGGTTGTCGAGAGACATTTGGTGGCGATGCATTGTCGTGGTTGCGCCTAACGCCTTGGTCAGCTTCCACGCTCCGGCGATTTGGATGGTTATTGATGTTTTGTCAATGTACTCCGCCAGTACCCTGTCGAATTGATGGTGGTCCTTTAGGCTTTAAGCTCGGGTCAGCAAGAAGCTTTTCGGTCCCACAAACACCGTAGCATCACTTTCCATTGAGGAAGAGTCCTGCTTAAACTTTTTCAGGCCTAGGCGTTCAGGATGGCGCCATTGTTTGGACTGTTCTTTTGTTTCTGGAGTGACGTTGTGACACACGTTTATTCCCGTAATAATGGTGTCCAAGATTCTTCGGTATTCTCGGCGCATTCTCGATGAAAACCTCGGACACTTGGACCACGATTGTCTTTGTGGGTTTCTGAAAGCATGTGTGGGACCACCGGCGGCACACCTTGCGATAACCAAGTTTATCGGTCAAACTGTTGTCGATGGTTTTTCACCAAACCTCGATCTGGACAGAAGCTCCGAAGCGGTTACTCTCCGATCTTCGAGGAGAATGGCTTCAATCTTCGCCACGACTTCGTCGACATCCTCAATGGCTCCCTACTCCTTTGCTCGTCGAGGACGTCTGTGCGTCTTCTGGAGAACTCCCCAGACCATTTGCGGACGTGTTGGACGCTGATGCAAGCTGTGCCATAAACTTCTTCCAAACTGTCGATGAATTTCAAAGGTTAACGGCTTCTTCGCGTTTTTAATAATCGATTCATCAACGAACGGATTTCACACTGGCGGTATCGGAGATGGCGGGTTCAATAGCGGATGGCGTCAGGCCTCTTACTGAAGCGTCGCAGCGTTTGATCGTGGTAGTGGGGATGTAGTTAAGCGGTACAACAATCAAGGCGGTGTTGCCGGTGATTTCGCCTAGGAATCTCGCTGTTGACGGTGTGTACGGTAAGGAAAAACCTTATTTTTACTTGGGCCTTCGTAGAATGAGTTACATTGATACATCATATTCTAAAAAAGATACATATTTCACATGCAAATGAATGTGTTTAAATACAAATACAATTAGAAAGCTGCACAGAAACAAAAAAAATTAAATTAAACTTTCATCATAATTTTGCATTATTGCCATAAGTAAACAGTAATTTTTCAGTGTTGCTATTGACATTTTTTTCAGCATCAGTTATTGAATTTGCATTAAAAAAAAAGGTTTCAATTTTTCGAAGGCTGTGCATGCTTCTGAAAACAAAGATATAAGCGAGGGATTTTCTTCATTGACATCTTCAACCACTTCTGCTGTCTCCTTCAATTCAAGAATCACTTGGGCGAGCTGCACAGTTGTCTACAAACAATAAAGTATTTCATTGTTTTACGCGCATTTCTGTATCAAGGTCCCAAAATTTAAAATATGCGTAGTCATCCATGCCTTTTTGTTTACGTAATATTTTACGGGTAAAGTTTTCGTACTCTTAAAATACCTAGGCTTCAGCGATTTGCCAATGACGATTAGCTCGCATATGTCAATTCCATCACTGTTGACGCAAAACAAAGATCTTCTCTTTCGACCCTTTACTACCGTGACAAGACTCACTCTTTAATGTCAATGTGCCATTAGGCAGGCAATTATAAAACAAGCCAGTGTAACAAAATATGCTGCGTAATTTAAACAACTAATGCGGTAAAATGATGCGTAGAGTAACGATTGATGCAATCTATTTTTGCGTGTTATGTATGAAATTAATTCGGGACTGGAAGAAATAAACGACACATGAACGATCGATTGAGATTTCACTGTAACAGCTAAAAAAACATTATTTGTACAGATTCGCTATCCATTGTGCATTGTTTTTTTTTTAAACAGTGCAGTTCTTTGTAACTTTAAGGCTGTACAATGTCATTATATACCTATTGTCAGATTAACCAATTCTGATATCGACATTAGGAAAAAATCGTACATCGTGAGTATCTAGCAATCTCATTGTTAAATATAAAATGTTTTTTCAAAGCTTGTTGAAGCTATGCGGATTGTAGGGGCATCTTTACGTCTGCCAATTTGTTGTAGTTTTCAAGCTAATTTTATTTACTATATTCTGATTTTTTTAAAGGAGTTATCTAGACTGAATACTGAGTGCTATAACACCATTAATTAATTCTACATACTCAACGTTTTGTTTTCATGGTGTATTCAATGTAATTTCGTAATTCATATTTCATTTCGAGGATTTTGGGGAAAGAAAGTGGTGTGATGTTTTATGTTCATGTATTTGTCAAAATGTTGATGGATCAGAAGGACGTGCTTTAGTACATTTTACCCATTCATTCACGTGTTCGTTTGAATTATAACGCATGCGTGCAGGTGTTTGCGCTGGTTTGCAGTGTGTGGCTAGAGCAAGATGAACAATAAAATATACAAGTATAAGCAGTAAGAAGTCTACAACATGAAACGTTTGTCAGAGAACTAATCGGGGAGATGGCTCCCTTGGCAACTGTGGTGCGTTGTATTGGTGTCTGTCAGGGATCAGTACCAGGGGTGTTTTTGAGATTGATATGAGCTCCGTTTTGCATCAAGGTATATGCAGGGTGCATGCAGATTGTGAAGGCGATAGACCTTCACAGGATGTATATCTTTTCTATGTATATTTTCATCAAACGACAATTCAATATTATTGATGGTTTAAGCATGAGTTAAAAAATTATTTAAATTCCTGGATTATTTCAATATCCACATACAGTAGCGGACCATAAGCTTTGTTTTAGTCATTAAGTTTTGAATTTTAAATTCACTAAAAATGCAAGTTGAAATACAATGAAACTTCGATCTACCGTTTTTCAAGGGGCCGAAGAAAAATGATGATGAATGCAGGAAAGCAATGGATACAAGAAAAAATGAAACGTCCACAAGACTCCAAGAATTCCAAAATAATGTAATATTACAGACTTTTGTATAATTATTTTATTTTTTATTATAATTATTAGTAATATTCATAAAGGTGCAATACAGGCAGCTCTCGATTTACAAACATCACAATTTTAATTTTTTTATTTATTTACGTAACGCACAAAGTTGTTGAACTGGGTAATCAAATGGAACTCAAACATGACTCGGCTGAATAACTTGAAATTTCATATTCCAGAACATTTATGACGCAGAAAATGGTTAATTTCTGAGAGATTGACAATGTATAAAGAACAGGATTCGAATATATAATTGCAAGTGAAAAGACATGTTATAATGAGATTTTTAATGTAAAACGAAACTAACTATTCAGTCTTGCTTCAAGTCATATTTTAAAAGAGTGGAACCAGCCTCAGTTCAGCTCAGCCTTCAACTATCTATATCTAGCGCACAAAGTGACGTGCATATGAAAATAACTGACGCTGATGAAAATTTTAATGAATAAAAGTTGAATGTACATATATAATTTTGTTAATGTTTTTAATTCAAACTAACATATCTTGTGTTCTCTTTTTTTTAAATAGAGATGCGCACACGGAATACGTGTCACATCAATATTCTTAATAGGACCAAGTTTTCTTCAACTGTAAACTCGTGTTTTTCTATTAATAATCATACTCTTTGTTAATAAATTTTATAAAATACTAATCAATTTAGGCAATGATTATAGCACATGGTCTTACATAGAAAGTTTCAAAAAAGAAAGTCAGAAAAAATTAGTGGTGAAATAGAGATAGTAAAAAAATATATTACAACATATATTAGAATGAAGTCTAAAAATTAAAAAAGATTTTTTTATTATTACTTGCAGAATACACAAAAATATATAAATATTTTTTTCCAAAAATGTTGCGTGTTTTGGTTTATCCATTATGTAATATTTATCTTGACTACATATTGTATATGTGTTCATGTCTAGGAGCATCATTCACACGAATCAACTTTTAAAAGCGTGATAAAAATACAAGTATATTTTTGTTTTTTTTATTATTTTTCTCACACTCTTCAAACTGGTGCAACGATTTATAACTTTTTTTTTTTTTGACATAATATGCAAAGGGGTTAACGTGAAAACTATTTTTCATACGTATTGACTATAGTCCAGTAAAAAATCAAATTTTATAGATACTCTGCGCCATGTCATTAAGTACCTACTTTCAATAGTAATTCATCTTTTTGAATTTTTTATTATTTATTTATATCAGATTACATAAACTTGGTTTTAAATATAAAACTTTAATAAAATTGTATAACACTAATAAACTTCAAAGAGTTTTTGAAAGATCCCAACCATTCAATTTATTTTCAGTGTGTCAGAAAACTCTAGTGATGGAAAAAAGTGTAAAAGTACAGGGTGCAAAGTTATTATTTCGTAGTTTTTTCTTCAAAAACTATTACGTATAAGTGCTTTTATTTTTTGATTAGCCATATACAGGTCCAAACTCGATTCAGTTAATTCTTATCTTGAAGAGAGTCACAATCCTAATCAAACTTTTACACTAAACACCGTGCTATCGTTTTCTAATAGGAAATGAAAATATAACGTTAAATTTATGTCAATTCACCCAAGAATATTTTAAGAAAATTATTGTTTCACAGAAAAAATGTACATTCTCCTCTTATTTAACACATACTTTGTGGTGGTGGGTCAGATTTGACCCGGGTGTGAATTACACTACAAATATTTGTTTAATACTGTTTTCCTTCTAGCTAATCTAATTAAATATTTTCAAATAATTTGAGATACAAATAAATGTTGTCGGACTAGATTCAAATGAGTTATTGATAAAAATGTGAAAAAACGCTCAAAAACCTGTAAGTTTTATGACACTACCTGTTCAGGTTCCGACGAGAAGATCACATGCTCAGTGGATGTTTGTATTTTGGCTGTGTAGGGCGTCTGTTGATGCGTGAGAATATGTACATAATTCGTAATATTTTTTCATTTTTAACTTTAATTTTTAGCAGAAACATTACAGCACATCATGCCATTTCATTAAATCATATTTAAAATGAAATATCTATAAAAAAATGTCCCACAAAACGGTTGAAAAACTGAAAACTTGAGGTGGGTCTAAAATGACCCACCACTGCCGGACGTGTTTTGTTTTGACCCACCGGGCAGTAAGTGTTAAATAAATCTTCCTTGAATTTATTTACTACGGCATATTCAATTCTGTAAAATAATTTATGAAAAATATCAAAATACCTACACGGAAAGTGTAAATTTCCAAAAATTGCTTTTAAAACAAAAAATGTCAGTAGATTGTTCCATTGCATTCAGTCCCAAAAAAATACTGCTTATGTGTACACTTCTTCAGTATGACAGTGCAGCACTGTTTGCACTGGTCAGGAATGCTTTCGCTTTGTTTAAAGATATTTATATCATTTGGATAATCTGAATTTTATAATTTGATTATTATTTTCTCAAAATGAATTAGGTATGTAATATCGTATACTTTTATGAAAAATTATTTCTTCTGGATGATATATAATATTAATATGTTATTTTATATTTTTTTCAGAGTCTTCATTGGTATAAAAAAGTTGCTTGGATTAATAGACATGGCTAGACAAACAGAAGAACAATACCGAGTGATCAAGTTCCTCACCAAATTGGAGGAAGAAGGAGGAATGGATGCCGGCACATACACTCAATAAGGGGTACTCAGTCCCTAGCATTTAATCAAATCAACCTTAAGACCGCAGATGTCCATTTTTATTCCATCTGAAAATATTTCATTGTACGAAGATAGTGACATCTCCAACTTAAAAGAGGATATCAATAAAGTAAAGAACAAAATTTATAAAATTTGTAACACAGAGGACACGTCATCACTGAGTATTCCAACATATCCAAAAGATTTAAAAATATATCCCAATTTGAATGGCACCAAAGATTTCTTCAAATTATCTTCGTTCTCCAAAGAAATATCTTTTGATGATTACAGCGATTCCAATATTCTTATCGAAAAAAATAATTCTAATATTGACTCGCAGGATAATATTATTGGTGATCAGTTTTCATCGGATGGGCAGTGCGATGAAGTTATGGGCTGTGTACCTGTTGAAAAAATATCAGAATTGGAACATTATGATGAAAATGATGATTTAATCCCTTTCCAAACATATATTGATATGGGAAATTTTTAAAATCTTGTTGAATTCCACATTAATCTAATATTTTTGAACTTTTAGAAAAAATACTTTAGCTGCTACAAGAGATGTCGTTGAAAAGTGGCGGTCTTAAGGAGTATGGAATTTATTTATTGAATGTTTGTAAAAATTATATATTATAACCTTTTCATGTACTGTTTGCTTAAAACCAACTTATTAACCTTATCTATAACATATTGAAGATGTGTAGAAAGTTCAGAAAAATATCTTCGGTCCAGTGTGAAAATTTATCAAGTTATAAAATTGAGCTCCTAGGAATTTTTTTCTTGGATAAATTTTAATTTTAAAATGCATAAGAAATACATCAATTTAACATTTTAAGTTTATTATGTTGGGCTGTAAAATTGACTAGTCAATGTTTAGCTCAATATTAAATGACTTAAGTCATTTTAAGAAAAGTGTTTATTGACAAAGAGAATAGGAGAATTAAATTTATAAAGTAACTGATAGTTTATCTTTATTGGCCAAATTTATTTTCTGGAACCTTAAAGGTGATAAGAAAAAGACAATTAACAAAAAAATCACAAAACCTAACCTAACCTAACCATAACCAAAAAGATATACTAGATTATTATAATTCTGTATATTAAATTATAATTATTATACTTTTAAAATGTTGATTTTATAACTTATAAAAATATAATGAAACATTGTTTCTTTGTGACAAATGCACAAAAAATTTATAATTAAATTAACATTGAACAATGAAAAATATTTTCATACTTTAAATCAACATTAAACAATGAAATTTGTTTTTTTTTATATTTCACATGCAATAATTGAACATATATTTAACAAAGGGAATTAGATTTCAAAACCTCAGTATGTTTTATACTGAAAGTCGATAAACCAACTTTTTAAGTTTGTAATATATGTTGATATAAATATACAAATGACTGAATTAATAGTCTTTTGTTTTAAAAAAATCTTGCCGGTTTGACAGCAAAAAACACATCAGAAGAACAAGTGCTCGTATGGCATCAATATTTTTATATCTAATAAGTGGAATTTGCATATATTTTGGTATACTTATCCAATCTTGTATAACTTTGACTTTCTCTTAAATGACACACTAGGCCGACGATGTACATGGATCGAAACTCATTTTTCCTCTCGATGTTTACAGCTTCTTGATGTATTATTATAATCTAAGATATTTCAAACTAATCAATATTTTATTGATTGGGAAAAAGTTTTCAAAATATTTTGATAGAATGCGATAATGATTAAATGTTAAGGGGCAGTCAAAATATTAATGTAGAATATAATGTTATTAAATAATATTTATTAATTATATAGCTAAGCTACTCTGACTAAATAAATGTGTTATCAAGTGTATTTATTTAACAAAATCAGATAACTGATTTAAGAAATCAATTAGTAATGTCAATTTTTATGTAACTGTAAACTCACCTGTTAATTGCAATGGAGAATTAGATGTTTTATTTAGAGTTTTTGAAATGTATTTTATTAATGATACTTATTTTCAAACATCTTTTATATAATTGTGTATTGATTTACTACGACCTTTAAATTTTTAACTTATAAAATATGCTATTCATTCGGAAATATTATAACGCTCCATATAAAATTATATGGTTATACGGATTCATTTGAATACAACTGATTTTAGATCAGTGTTAAACATGCTGTTAAAATATTAATCAATTCAAAATAATTGTTAACTATCTATCTACCTTTACAAAAAATGTATTTTAATCTGCGCATATTTAGTGTTTTGCAAAAGTTACATAATTAAGTACATCATTAATTAATAATTATGAACCATGAATGTTTGTTTAGCATGTAGTAGCAAATCGTGGAATAAGCAATATCAACACTAATGAAATGTTTCCAATTGTATATTTGAATACAAGTATAAAATGAGAAATAGTGTTTAAAAATGAATAATTAGTCACGTGCTTCTTTGAGAATACTTCTAAATATTTCAAGATAATCTCTTTACATCTTGATGTCTAGAATTGAAGAATTACTAATACATTAATAATATTACGTTTGTAAGATCATTTGTGGATAATCTAGACAACAATTAAAACCAACGAAAGAGCCGACCGTAGGTAGAACAAAGAATCCATTTGATGCGGTGAAGGAGGCACGCCTCGCTCCAAATGATGAAATGTGGGACCGTTAAAACCTTTATGAATGGAGACATATTTTAAAAAGTTGAATGCTTAATATATAATACCAACATTCCAATACTAATTGATTTAATAACTTAAAGGCATACTGAGACTAATTAATTAAATGTGCTATTGTAATATAGAAAATCACCTTGTTAAAAATTCTGTTTTGGTGCCATAAAGCATTGAAATTGAAAACTGTATTATTGTTATCTGTTACTGAATATTAAATCACTTTTGAGTCAGATGCACTTGCGAAAGGACTGCATAGCAACAGCAATGAGTTAACTCAGGATTCAAATGGGACCTCAAAATATACAATTCATAACTTAAAATAAACCTACTGTCGTTGGTTGACCAACTTCCATTAAGCTTGTGTAGTAATTTCACTTGTCATTTTCATCAAAACATTCAGTAGTGCTAAGCTGGCCTCACTTCCACAAGAAAATTACAAGGAACACCTAAGATGAATCGGAAAAATCAATTTTTAGGTACTGCCCGCTCTAATCTACAGGTCTCGCTATACTCATAATTATTTTAAAAACTATTTGTGAAATTTAACGAAACGCCATTGCCTTCTATAACAATGTTTAATAACTATCAAAAAAATTATATTTACAAAATTGAGATCAATTTAATCATTATTTTAGAAGATATTGTATTATTTTAAATGTAAATGTGTCTCAGTCTATTCTTATTATCTTCAAACCTTGGGAATTTCATTATGTATATATGTATTGGCAAAATTGACATGTTTTTATGTTATTTATTGCTCAGTCTAGCCTAACTGAATAAATATTTGTGGAACTGCTTGTTTAGTCTACCAATATACGTTTACCTAGTGACCGAGTTAGGGATTGAATCCTCACCCTGAGACAAACAAGTTGGACCTATTTTGCATACTAAAAGTGCTTAACGTAGATTGAAAAAAATATATGGAAGCGGCCTTTGCTTAAGGCATAATTTGATTTTTAAATTGGTTGTAGGGAAAGGTAAATCCAAAGATTACTTTTGTAATTCAGCTAATCTAGTAATGTAAATAGTGGTTCCAAAACAGATGTATTTATTACATACATTAACAGAACATATATATATACCTATTAAGTGTATTACATAGATGTGTACAATAGTTTGTCATTGTGAGAAAAGTTAATGACCTGAATATTAGTAGGGTATGATAGAGGATTTTTGTAAAGTTATTAATATATGTAAAAACTTATTTACTGGATTTTCACTAATATAATCTTTATTTTTTAACTATGGAAACAGTGAAAACTTAAGAAAAAATGTTGATAAATCTCTTATATTGACAAGTTGCATCGAAATATATGAAGTATTATCTTGTGCATAATATATTAATTACAAAATAATTAGCATAATTTTTTATTATTCATACATATCGGTAAAATGGAGTCTGCAGTTTCAGCACGATGCCTTGACAAGCAAAAGTAGAAAACAAGATTATATATCTACGAGTTGTTTTTCTTTTATTTCTCTGCAATTTGTCAAATATGAATACAGATCTAAAGATCGAGACAAACAATGGTTAGTGTCGACAGAATATATTTTCTCATTTTGAATTTAATCTATTCTGAATATTAACTGTGTCATAAAATAAATCATAATATTGCTTGCTTAATTGATAAATCAAAGAGCTAACTATGTTCAGCCAATTCAATCACTTTAGATTGAAAAAATGATTAGTAAACCGTATTTAACAACTTTTGTTTGATATAATTTCAACATTTACCTTTGATTTTTGTACATTTTATTTTCACTCAAAAAACTTTTGACATGAAATGTAAGAGTAATTTTGTATGAGTTATATTAAAATTAAAACACACAGTAGTTTGTTGATATTTAAATAAATGTTTGTAAAAGTTTTTCTTGGTTTCTATTAATTATATCATATATGCACATAAGTGCAGCAGGGTGAGTGGTAAACTTATATAGGCAATTGTATCCCCCTTTTGAGATAAGTAGTGCATGCGTAAGAATAAATGAACTATCCATATTGTGGTTTGACATTTTAAAAAGGTGTCAATATATAATGTTACCATGGCTATTTAATTTGTACATAGATAATATGTAGTATGAAAGAGCTGAAGGGATTGGAAGTTAGATTGAGAATGAGAAGAGTGAATCTGGTTATATGCCACTTACTACATGCAGATGATAAGTGAAGTCTATCTACAGTGCCTAGTGACTGCCAACTTATGCATGTAGAGAGAACTATTGATTAATGTTTGCAAATTGATAGCGATAGTGTAAGAGAGAAATGAAAATGTTACATTAAACGCGACATAATGGTAAATAATAAATGCTTAAAATAAGCTAATGTGTTATGTATTTGGAAAATACGATAAGTTTAAAAAATATATCAAAAAACTATAAAAAGGAAATAAGGTGGATGGTGCTCTGAACAGTTATCGCCGATAGGAATTGCCATCCGAAGTAAGACTAGCAGTGTTCAACAATTCTCCGGAAATCAGTGGTTTCGGTCCCGAATACGGTTTTGAAGTCACGGTTATAGAGAATGCTTGCTCTTCTAATTGTTACACTGTATAATAAAAATGAAGACACAAAGGCAAATAAAAATATTAAAATAATTAATCAGTTATATTTTTTAGATGTTTATTATTTATTCAAAACTTCCTTTACATAATACAATTTCAAAAAATGAATTAATAAATGATAAAACAATTAAAATATATAAATAAGCGGACAAATTATTATTATAGTGACATAATTTTCTTTTTGTTTTTTTTTTTTAAAGTAAAGTAATTTAGTACAATGTACTTAGGCTTTGAAAATAGAATAAAGATGTATTGCTGCTAGAATGTTCAAATCCCCAACCAATAGATGAACAATATTTTATTAGTTTCAATTAACAGCGGTAACTCTAGGTTCTTATTTGAAATTTAGTAGATCATTTTCTTGTGTTTCATATATAAGTATACTTATAAGTAGGTGCATGTATACTTACAAAATATAATAATTTAATTTGTCTGAAGATATTTATTATGAAATATGAGAAGTGAAATGTGTGAAGATATATCTTATTACTAACTAATTAGCACATTCACAAGCATCCACCCAATCGTTATACACATCTATAGGTTCAGATAACACATTAGTTGATGTTTGAAAGTCCTCCAAACAAACTCTGCATGTAATTTTTGCTGTATTCCTACTTCGATCCCTGCAAATACAAAATTTATTAAGCAAATTAAACTAAATTATTTCCATGACTTATAAATTTTGCACAATTTCCTGGGTTTTCAAAAAACTACAGCCAAAAATTTTACCATTTTTCTCTCGCTTGTGAAGAAAGAAAAGATAAATTTTAAAATATCAAAATTAAACTAAAAAAGGTTTTTTGAAATAAAAGGCAATTTTTTTTTTGCAATATTTGAATTCGTCCAAGAACACAATTACTGGATTTTCACCAACAAAGACACTGTTATTAAACAAATAATAGATACATCTCATAGAGACGAAGATATTTTTTTAAATTATATTTAATGGAAGTATGTATAATGTAAAATTCTAGTATAATGTGTTAAAAACATTTTACAGATAAAGAATATTGCTTTAAATAATTAAAAAAAAAAAATTAAAATTCTCATTGTGATATGCATGCTGTTTCAGGGAAATGAATTATCAAATTTAGTCCATAGATGACGATAATGTAGTGATACTCAAAGTGAATCTACATATTAACATATATACAGCTTTGAAAAATTTGATAAATATAGAGATTGATTAATGGGTGAGAATGGTGAACGTTATATTTATATAAAGTGTATATTATTGTTTCGCCTGGTTTGAGTAATTCAAAATGAATGTACAGTCAAACAGTCAATAGGACCTTTTTTAAAATTGGACTGGATTTTCAGGTTGTACTTACTACCTGCTTCATCGATAGTCGTTGTCTTTTGTGTATCCACTTCTAGTCGCCAGTTACCGTATGATGCAAAAAATGTGAATCGTGTGGCCAAAGCATCACACGATTGTGATTTTTTTTAATGCATTTTTTGACATGGACCATGAGAATCCAATCTTGTTAGCTCATTCTTCAGTTGACTTTTCTGAATTGGCTTCAATTTCAGTAGCAATTCGATCTCCATTGACAATTTTAGGTGTTCCATTTCAAGGTTTGTCTTCAGTACTAAAACCTCCCGACTTGAATCTCCTAAACCAATTATGGCATTGATGAACATTTAATTCATCGTCATAAACTATACAAATGTTTCTGGTTGCTGTGGCTGTTGAATTTTTTTTATGAAGCTCATATAGCAGCATACAACAAAAAAAAATTTAAGAAAAATCTTAAATGTGTTTTTTTGTAAAATTTTATATATGAAATATGTTTGAAGAAATTGAAAAAAAAACGCTTCTGACAAAAAGACCTGCAGTCAAGCCGGTAAGCAAGTCACAACTAACTTGACAAAGTTAATCGGGTAAAAAATACCCTTTTTTAATACATGATGCCACTTAAATGGTCTTTCTATTTTTCAAACTAAGCTTACCACATGTACTATTAAATATTCTTTACACTATTTATTACATTTTTTGATATATTATTTTAAGGACCTACTTTGCATTTTTTAAAGACAAAAGTTTATAATTAAATAAAAATACAAAATTGGAAGACTTACATTTTAACTTCACAGGATTTTTCATGGTTACAAAATGGACAGTTGAACTGCAGATCTAGTGGCTCAATAGCTTTTTTTCTAGTAGGCGGTTTTCGTTTTGACTTACGGCGACCCATGGTTAATCCTATTATAAAAAAAACATATTCACAAGTTACATTTTGTTAAAACAAATTAATTATGCACAATTTGCAAAACGTACATGCAAGCCAATCCCCATACGCTTTTATCCGTCCTAAGACGGGATGATCAGATAACATCAGGGAAGTTGTACAAAATTGGAAACATTGCAGTGGAGATAGGGAGCTGTAGAAATTCAATATAATATTTTGATATGAGAATATTGGCAATTTGCAAACTATACATACTCCACACACTGACACGTTTTCTTTAAGGCTGGTAACCTACTACCTGTAAATACGGTGTTGCAAGGTAAACCAAATAAAAATATAGTTTCGAGTACTTTACACTAATGATACTTACACTTTACAGTTCGCACATTCAAATCGTGCTGCCACTTCAATAGTTCAATACTTCACACAGGAAGAGCCACAAGTGCAGCTCTCGGTGAAGTATTAAGTATGAAGAAATTCAACTTAGTTGCTACAATGAAACTCTCACTCAGCGACACACAAAATTAACTGCAAACTATGTAGTTATAGAGAATGAAACTTAGCGAAGTACTACAAGAATTTGCTGCTCACTTCATGGAGTTCATTGAAGTGTGTACTTCGCGAAGTGTCACACTTCGCTTCGCACTTCAGACACTTAATTGAAGTATCACACAATAATGGTTTAAATAATGTGATATGAGGGTATCAAGAGGGCTCAATGAAAGACGGTGGAAAATGGAAGAAAAATTTATTTTAAAAAAATCTTCAGGAAAAATAATTCAATATATTGCGGGGTAGAGCAAACATAGAACGAAGCGGTGATCCTGCGCTCAACGCTGTGAATGTTGAAGGCTTGCGGACGGCAAAGAGCAGTGGGTGCGATGAAGGCAGTGGTTAACGTAGCCTTGAAAATGGCCTATTCAGTGGCGCAGTGCTTCCGGCGGGAAAGGTAGCCTGGGTGGTCCGCGGTGGTCAACAGTTGCCAGCAGCATACTCCTCAATCGGCGATGGCAACAATGACGGGGCAGCAGTTCACATCCCCCAGAAGGCCCAAATAATTTGGTGTGGCAGTGATCCATGTAATTAGTCCCTCGGGTGGCAGCAGCAGTCTCATCTATCCAGACAGAGGTCAGCGGCACGAAGATCCCGGAGTGGCGGCAATAGCAGCCAGCGGCACGCTCGCGCAGAGTCGCTGGATTCACTGTCCAGAATCGACTCATGCCATCCTCGTCGCCAGCAGAACCGGGAGCCCTTTGTATAGCGCCGGCAGTCTTATTTATACCTGCCGCGCGTGGTCCGTTAACCCGTCTCGCAGCGGTGAAGTGGGGTAAGGCACGCACCCCGCCGCTTGTTAGTCGCCCCCTCATATCGGTCGTTGCTAATGGCCAGCGGGATTTACCAGAGCGAGTTTGAGGCAATTTCATGGAATTGAGTCGCCTGTGCATGGCCCCGGTAACTTCAATTGCTGGGTCATTTCCTGGAATTCTGATAGTGGTTGTTTCTGAAATGAACTTAAAGCAGCGGCGACCGCGGTGTTTCTTAGCATGATATTCCACTTGTATCAAACAATTTAACCACACTGTATTAAAGTGTACGAAGTGTAAAGCGATTTAAACGTGCTTCGGGAATGGGTAAACCAAGTGGTACCAACATACTTCAAATGGTGAATGTACATTTCGTAAAGCGTTTATTCCGAAATTAAGTTTTGCCCTTCACTACTTCTATATTAGCACGAGACAAAACATACTTCATACAATTTTATAATATGACAAAATACTCAGTTAAAAATATTGATATACAATGAAAAACATTTAACGTAAAAAATCGGGTAACATGAAAAAATATTCTGATCCTGATAAAATTCGATGTGATTTCATACATTTATTTTCTTTTAACATGAAACAAAAAACTCTGTAACATTAAAAGATTATGCATCTCGGAAAAAGCAAATAATATACTACCGTTTACCATTTATGTTGGCCAAGCTGGCATCTGTTAATAAACCATAAGATACGCAGATGCAAAATAAAACGATGCGAAAAAAGTTTCAATAAACTTTTATACCATTTAGAATTTTTACATATCATTTGTATTCTTATATCTGTTGTAAAGGTATCCATCCAGCGGAAAATTTTCAAGTTTAATATTAAATAAATTTTAAAAAACTACAATGTTATTCTCATATTTTATTTATACAAAATGGAGTTTAACGATGCAGATTTTACATTTTATAAACAATATTGTCTAAATGCCGTCCATTTCTCTTAAGACACTCTTGCAATCGAACTCTTAAATTTGCAAACACGTAAGAGCAAAGCGTTGATTCAATGGCAGCAACTTCACGGTGGATATTTTCTTGTAGGGACTGAATTGTTCGAGGATTGTTGCTATAAACTCTCAACTTAGGGTATCCCCAAAAAAAATAGTCGCACGGTGTAAAATTCAGTGACTGAGGTGCCCAGGGTATGTCTCTGTACTTGCTGATTAATTTATTGGGAAAAATTCCACTCAGCTTCTCCATTGAAACTCTAGCTGTGTGTGGAATGGCCCCCGTCTTGCTGAAATTGTGTTCTGTTATTGAACCCGGGAAACAGCTGCAGTTGCGGTACCAAAAACTCGTTGATCATTCGGCAATACACGTCAGCAGTGACTGTCTAACGCTGGTTAAAAAAATAAGGGCCAATTATCCCTCGGGCAGAAATTGCACACCACACTGTCGTTTTTGGACAATGCAAACGTTTTTGATGACGTTCCCTTGGGTTGTTGAGGCATCGGTATCTCATGTTCTGTTTATTAACACAGCCATCGATATGAAAATGTGCATTAAACATTATTAGACAATATGTTCCCAAGCGTCCATGCTGTTCCAAAACGTTCCAGCATCGTTCTTGCTAAGGTTTCACGTAAAGAATAGTCGTTTTTGTTGAGAAACCGCACGATTTGCAGTTTGTATGGGAGAAACTGTTGTTTCTTTTTCAAAATAACGTGCAGTTGATTTTTTTATTCCAGTAAAGGCTGCAATCTTCCTTACCGATTTACGTGGTTTGCGCATAATTTCACGTCGAACTTGAGCCACATGTTCTGGCGTCCTGGAGGAGTTTGGTTAACCATTGTCCCTTCTTGTCTGAACTTTTGAACACACCAGATAAGTTCCGTGCTCGGCCCATCACTTACTTGTCAAATATTAAAGTGAGTACAAAAAGCGCGACACGCACGAACCAATGAATCACCGCGCTTTAAATATTTCTCAACCGCGAATGCACGGTGCGCTCCTGACCAGTGTGACTGGAAAATCAGCAAATCACGTGTGTCGAACAATACCCCTACCGCTTACCTCACCCTGATGGTTTACAAGCAATTACAATTTAATCTTAAATTTTTTCGCTGGACGCCCTATAGTAAATGCATATACATTTAAGGGTTTAAAATAAATAAAAATTTCCATTATATACAGAGCGAATATTATGTTACATGCCGATTTTATTAATTTGGGTTTTATTTATCGATTATTTGGTTTATTACAATTATGTATGGAATATGACATCGGCCAAGTGGTCACTTCTGGCAGCGGCACACATTACTCGTAAAATTTCAAGCATAGCTCAGGCCATGTGAGGAGCACTGTCCCTTTCAAACCACAAGTGTGCAGGCCTAATCGACCCAATTCGGCCACTAAAAAGTTTTCCAACATTTGACAATAGATCATTGCCTTTTCCGCCAGCCCGCATGGCGCACCATACAATAACTCTGCATGGGTGTAAAGGTCGTTGGTGTATCAATTGAGGATTTTCAGTGCCTCAATAGCGACTGTTTTGTTTATTAACAAAACCTGCCAACTCAAAATGAGCTCTGTCACTCATGACTTTTCTTCAAAAGTCAGGGTAATCAATATTGATCTGTAAAACATGTATTTTTAACAAAGTTCCTTGAGGCATTCCCAATTCATGTGCACGGTGTTAAGATGTTCCAGCACTTTCTCGAACACTCCCTCTCACTGCATCAATATTTTCTGGCGTACGTACGCTACGTTGTCGTCCCGTTGAATGGTTGACTTGCCTGATACGTGATGAACACCAAAAAAATCACGCAACTTTCTTCGTGAATAAATATTTTAATGACTTCAACATGTTGTTGAAATGTTAGATGCTCCATAATAAATTGTAATCGACTACTCTCTACGACTACCAAATGCGAAATGACAAATGTATGGAACATAATATTCACCTGTAGTAAAAAAAAAAAGGTAACTCATTTGATGTGTTTGTTTAATGTTTCTACCAAGACTATTTCAATTATTATTTCTTGTAACCTGAAATTTGTTTAACATACAAAAATATTCCAGTCCCCATGGTTTCGTATTAACCGATTGTCATTGCATTTGTAATCTCTAACACTTTTCGTAATACATGTAGGTAAGCACAGGTAATGTTTAAGATAATTTTATTTGATTTTTAGTTCAACAAATTTGGAGTAGGCCTAATGACAATTTTAGAAAAAACTCTTTCTGCAGGTACAGCAGTTACTCAGAATTTTATTTAACAAAATTAACAGACATAATCTGCATTAGAATGGCTCTGCCCATAGATGTAAACATGTAGTCATTTAAGATGCTACCAAAATGCAAATTTTACACGCAGTTATAGAACATTGTGGAATGAGAATACTGTATGGAACAACTATTTCATTTTTGAGTAATTGTGTGTATTATAATAACCTATATAGATCTATGTATAACCACATATAATCGAGCCATACACAACGCAGTTGATCTGTTAAGCAACATCTTGTATATCGATTACTAATCATTTAATTATAAGGTTGTACAACTACTTATTATTCATTTGATTAGGTAAAAATCTCTAATTTATTTAATATATGCTTGTGGAGTGGGAGACAAAGAAACTTTAGATATTAAATTTGTGCCCAAACACATCAAATCAGAAAAATTTAATGTTTATTACACTACAGCAAAAAGTAAAATAGTATGTGACCCCATAATTTAATAAAAAACAATAATATATATACATATAATATTTTAAAACATACTGATCCTTTCTGTTTAAACACTTACTTTAAGAATTATCTCTTGAGAAGCCTTTACCAACAACAATTGTATTACAAAACAATTCACGATAGTTAAAATGTCCAGAAGTCCAAGTCTTATACTTTTTACCGCATAAATATATTTAGGATTTATTGCAATTCACAATGCGGGCAAAACAATTTCGAATATTATTGTAATATACCTCTATTCTATGATTATTCTCGACTGACGACTTATAACTATTTTTTTCTATGGAATTATTGTCAAAATGGAATCGCTATCTCAGTATCAACTACGGATATCGTAAATATGGTTGGATCGGTTGTTAAATTGGTAACAAAATGATCAAATATGATATAAGCCAGGTATGATATTGATACGCCTGAACGGTAATTCGTGTCGCGAGTCGATTTCGATTCGGACCGACATATCATAATTTGTCACCCGCGAACACTTGATTTTTCTTGGAAGTGTATTTCGTATGGACCCGCGTCACACCGGAACCTTTTCTTCCATCATTAGAAAGCCATCCTTTTTTTTTTCGGCCATTCATCGAGGAGATTTATCTCTTCCGTAATTACGCGCATTACGCAATAGATTATGTTCGGGCGACAGACATAATAGTCGGGAGAGCTCCCAAAATCGAGTTAATCGGTTGCCTTTTGTCTAAGGAGTAAATTGTTCCGAGAAACATCTCACTCGAGAGCGGTTAATGGCAAAACAATACACATCGCCGGCCGAGACATCGAGTACATCGCACAAAAGAAAAGCCATTAAGTTGCGAGCTATATTGTCCTGGGTAATAAAGTAACTTTTGTTGAACTCGGGCCGGAGCCCATATGCAATGGCCCACCATGAGCGGCGACTGACTATCGCGTCTTTTCTCTGTAGAGGTAAGCAGAGAGGATAGATCGAATACCTACAAGTTGATGTACTCGATTTACATCTTCCACAATCATGCACCTTATGCGGTGCATGAAATGAAATGTTCGTCCCATACGGCAAAACAATCTGAACGAGTCTGATCAATCGCGAATTTAGATCTAATTAAAGTGTGCCGATGTAACGGCACTTCTGCGGTAATCTACTTTCTACTAATCAACGAGAATAATAGAAATGAAGACAAATAGGGAGATTAAAATATAAATAAATGAAAATGATAAATAATAATGTAATTATAATTGGGCAGGTAGGAAAAATATGTAATGCGTTTAAGTGTGTATAATGTCAAGCTGAATAAAGAAAAGACCAGATCCCATATGTACCTAATGTTGTAGTAAAAAGAAAAATCAACATATTATGTAAAATTACTATAGAGATAAATTTAGTCATAATTTGATATGAGCATAATGAATAGCGGTAATGAGGTCACTGGGCTAAAAGTTTAATTGGCAAGACAATTTTAAGTGTTTATACTTACGGGTGAGATGACCTCGAAGATTAAGTGACTTTGGGTGATTTGGCGGACACGATTAAATTGTGCAATTAAATGTAATTAATTATGAAGAAAGTGGGCGCAACCGAAAATTAGGCCTACAAGTAAAGGTGTAACGCCACTGCAACAGATGGACTAATGTGGCATCGCCAATCCTGTGAGGACGGACCGACCCCCGAGCGAGAAATACGCCCTCGCCACGGTTACTTTAAAAGGGCTAGAACGCCATTTTTAAATTTAGTTGAAACAAGGTCCGGAAGAAGGGAATTGAAAACACGCGGTGGGAACGAAAGTTGGGAGTAAGAGCTGGGAGTGAGAGTTCATCCACAGTTTAAAACGAAGTCCGGGAGGGGCAGTGGAAACGAAGTTTGGGAGAGTGAGTGAAAACCACAGTTGAACACAAGATTCCGGGTTGAGAGCGTCAGTTGGAAACCACAGTTGAACAAAGCAGTTGAACACGAGATTCCGAGTTGAAAGCACTATTTGGAAATCGCAGTTAAACGAGACAGTTGAATACAAGATTCAGAGTTGAAAGCGTCAGTTGAACGAGGCAGTTGAATACAAGGTTCAGAGTTGAAAGAACAATGAGAGTGGACCCACCACATTCCCTAGATCGTTTTAAAAGCGCTGGGTTTTTGTGTCGATCTCTCTCTTACGCCGCCAGGTTGGCAATTTTTTATGCTAAAAGGCTATCATGTAACAACGCCCACACGTTAGGTTATGTTAATTTGGATGGATGTTAAGAGGGTAGAGAGGGGGTTTAAGGAGAGGGTGGAAAGGGGTGGATGGGCGTCGCCGCAGGGCAGCCACAACAAATGCTCTTATTGTTCCCCTAACCATTCTCATTTATTTCCTTTATTTTTCTGAAACATATTATACATAAGTTAAATACAAGACAAAAGAACATATAATGTAAAATAAATTAATGTATAGAATGTAAAAAAAAAGAAAGTAAAAAGAGTATATAAACAAGGGAAATATAGATTTAGTACAAAGGTAAAAAAGAAATAACAGAATGTATAAAGTGTAAAACAAAATATAAACTGGTTAGAGGATGGGAAGGGGAAACAGTGGAGCAGTTTCTTTTGGACACCTCCTTTCGGAGAAAGGACTTCACAAAATAAAAGACAGAGAAGTTACAGTTCCTAAGTCATTTGACAATTCCTATATCGCATAATTAAGAACTAAGTGGATGAAAGTTATAAATTACTGAATCTCATTTAACAAAAGGAATAACAAATAAAGTAGAAAGATAAATATATAGAGTTAAGTCCAAAATGTCAAAATATATTAGCACAAGGCATCATGTTATCATATCTATATTACTGAATCTCATTTAACAAAACAAATAATAAATAAAGTGGAAAGACAAATATATAAAGTTAAGTATAAAAAATAAAGCACAAGGCATCATAATGTTATCAAATATGTCAAAGCAACAAAGAAAATACCAAATTAAGCAAGTTAAGTACAAAATGTCAAAATATATTAGCACAAGGCATAATAATATTATCAAATATGTCAAGGCAACAAAGAAAAAAAAAAAAATCGGTACAGGAGCAGGACAGCGAAATAATACAATATAAAGGAAGAAAATGAAAATCATATAGAATTAATGCAAACACGAAGTTACGGTTTCCTAAGGATCTCCCATCTGGAGACCCACACACTGACAAAGGCTCTAAACAGCTCCAGATTCTTACCACGCTTAAGCAGGTCCAAATTCCTAATAGGAGGTGCCGGGTCTGCTTGTCCTTCCTCTATCTCCTTTCTTTCCAGACCTTCCAGCATCTCATCCCTGGCATCCGTCAAAATTTCGTAGCGCCAAAGGATGTGCTCCGGCGTTTGCCTCACGCGACTGCAGCTGCACTAGGAATGTGAAGCCAAGCCTAAATCATGTAGTTTACTTCTGAACTCGCCATGTCCTGCAACCAGCTGCATCACGTAGTGGTCAAGCACCGGAAGGCCCCTTTGGCCTTTCTCTCTAACGTCCACCGTCGGGAGAAAGGAATAAGTCCATCTCCCGAGGGGGGCGTTGTCCCATCTCTCTTGCCAAGTTTCCAAACTTACAGTCCTAATACATGAGCACAACACCCTGCACTCAGCATCTAAGGGTCTGAAGGTGCGTCTAAGATGACACACTTCCAGACCCTTCCTTAGAAAGAACAGATAGTTAACACCAGGAATCCGACCGAATGTGACAGGGAATCGGAGGATAGACAGCCACGGTTCATCGCAGTCTATCCAGGAGCAACCACCCAGCCCGCTGTCCAGCAGATCAGTTACAGATGGCCGCCCACGCCGGGTGGTAACGGCATCACTTCGCCGGCCTGAGATCAGGTCTCCGGAAGAACATTGCGAGATAATCTGAGGTAGAATTAGTTATAGAATAAATGTCTAATTTGTGCATCTTCCATGTATTCATATTTACCAGTATTCTATAACCATGGTACTAATGAAGGCGTGATATCTGATGGATGGGTTGCGAAGCGAACATACCGTTAGAGTGCAGGGTGTCGTTTTGATGAGCGGTCAGGAGCATGATACATGTTCGATTAATCGAATTATAACTCCTAAAGACCCCCGACTTAAATCACATGGCACCCACCCAACGATGTTTTGGCATTCTTATATCAGGTTGACCAATTAAATATCCCGTTTTGGCGTCCTCCTAGTCTGGCGCCCGGGGACATTTGACCCCACCCCCCTCAAAATCCTAAACTCCCATAGCTACGCCTATCTTTTATCTATGGCTACGCCTCTGGTCTCCGATAAAACCTTCCAAGTTAAAAAAAATATTTTTAATATCGTTTATAGTCTATATGATAATTTGTATTTATTCCATATATAAGAAATATAATATAATATATTATTATCTTTAATCTTGCTTACTTCTTTATCTATGGTCATGTCAGATTTCGTAAAATGAGTCGTGTGGTCGCTTTTAGTGCATAAAGTCATAAATAAATATTGTATATCGTTTTCTTTCAAATTCAGTTAAAGATTCGAATCAAACATGGATCTCCCTCAACCACCACAAGGTATCAATAATTAATTTTTCGATAAAACAAAGAAGCATTAAGTATTTTTCAATTAATTTACACATTTTGTTTTGTTTCTTCCAGATACCGATCTTCGTAATATTATAGATAAGCTAGCACAATTTGTCGCTAGAAATGGCCCAGAATTTGAACAAATGACTAAGTCAAAACAAAAAAATAACCCAAAATTCAGTTTTCTGTATGGGGGAGAATTTTTCAATTATTACCAGTACAAAGTCACCACAGAGCAAGCAAGTAAGCTAAAACATTTATTTATCCATTATATTTATTTAGAAAAAATGAACGTAACATATAAAATGAAAGCAACGGTGATGTATACAAAGTGTGGACAAAAAGTTTGTGCAATTTTAATTGTTCCGGTTCACAATCGTGATCACCAACAAAGTACTTTCCCCCAACTGAATGCAATTGGCCCAACGCTTCTTCTATTATTAGAAACAGTGTTGCTTGTCTTTCGAAGTTAGGTCCTTCAGATGCCTTATCGTGTCATGTTTTATGGTTTCTACATCCTCAAAATATTAACTGCGCGTAATCGTTTTTACTTTGGATAACGAAAAAAAGTTATAGGAGCTAAATCCAAGATTCGTCTCCAGTTATCATTCTTCGCATGAAATTTCCTCGCTTTAGCCAAGTTTCACTAAAAATTTAATGTTGATTCTTCACTTGGTTAAAACATCTTGCTTTTTTCGATCGCGCAAAAAAAAACTTGTTTACAAAAACTTGGACTGATGACTCACAAAACTCACGAAACATAGGGGCGTGCACTGCATACAAGCAAAAAATCTGTGCATTATTAAAGATCCTGGAAAATAAAAATAGATTAAATAATCCTTGTTTTATGAAAAAACCCTATAAAATTCCAACCGTTTAATTACCCGGACTAGCGTAGGATATTTGTCTAGCCGTGCGTTTTCCATGTGCGAATTATTTGTGTACCTTCATGGCCATTCTAGTACGCATTTTGCCAGGATGTACACATCGGTACCCGTCTAACTTGTTTGTTCAATCCGTATGAGAAACATACTGATCTAAATATTTTCTTATTCAAGCAATGTGGGCATCTTTATGCCTGCCAATTTTCTGCATTTTTTAAACAATTTGTGCTTAATTATGTTATCTTCGATCTGTACATACTGAAAACTCTGTAATGACACTTTTACATATTTACTTTGTTAACTAAACTCTTTTTTCCACAATGTATTCTAACGCCCAACTTACTTTCTTGTCAATCATCTGCAAAGTATGAGAGAGTGTAGTAAATATTCAAGTTGATTATTACTTTTAGTTAATTTATCAGTATGTACAGATAGATATACAGGTGGTCCTCGACTTTCATTCGTAATTGGTTCCTGAAATGTGTACGAAAAGTGTTTTTTTTAATATTTATTTTAGAATGAGGTGCATTAGCATGTAAGTAAATAACACTTTATCGATTAGTATCTGGCGTTTTTTTTATAAATTTGTCAAGAGTTGAACAGTACTATTCTTTTTCATTTCTTGATAAAAAGAGTTCTGTAACACCCTGTATCTTTTTCTACTGCCCTTCGTACATGAGATATATGCTCTCCATTGGGATCACATTCGTCCATGATGGACAAAAATTTGTCAGCTTCATTCATATTCTTGATTGTCAAAGTCTTAACAGTGAATTCATTATCAGCTTTTTCTTTTCCTTCATTTTGTAATTCATTTATCTTTTGTAGATTTATCAAATCTTCATTTGACAAAGATTCTGAGTGAGATTCCATTAATCGATTCATATCTTTGTTGTTGATACTGATTCTTCCTTTGCCAAGTACGTATGTGCAGACATCTTTTTCCAAAATAATCTTGTCTCATCCACATTGAAGATTTGATAAGAAGAATAACCTTCATTTTCAATAATTTTGGAGAAAATGGAAATAAATTCACGGGCAGCTTCCGTATTATTATGTAAGGAAGACTTCATTTTTAATTTGTCTAACCAGTCTTTGCTTGCCCTAAATTCTGTAACAGAATCTTCTTTTAATTGTTTCTTCCAATCTTCATGCAAACTAAGAGCCTTAGCTTGAATAATTGATAAACTCAGAGGAATATCTTTTTATTTTGATCTTCAATCGATAAAGTCGAAGATTTCTCCATTTCATCCATGACTATGCCATGTCTTTTTGAAGTAATCTTTGAAGAAATATTATTACAATTTTTCACATACGCTTAATTTTTATTCTTCGTTTTCAAGATTTTTTAGAAATCTATACTTTAAATATGTACGAAATAGCGAATTGTACGAAAGTAAAACGTACGAAAGTCGAGGACTGCCTGTATATATTTCAATTAATAGTATAAATTCAATCTGTTTTGGTTTTTAGTTAGTTAAATGTAAGTTTTAGACCATTATCTTTTTGACCACGCACACCAGTGTGAAGTATTCTTCATGTATTTCGCGATACCTTCCGACACAATGCGTGTCTGAGTCTACTATGTGTGGAACCTTCTTTATGTATATATTATGTTGCAATAAATTTAGAAAATTCTGGGTACGCTTTCGTCAGTTGGCTGCTTGGCAGTTTGCGCCATAGAATAGAAACATTCTTTTGTGCTGATTACTTTTACTTTATTGCGTTTAAGATTGTGTTTCTTTTTACTAATAACTGTTTTTGTTGCTAAAATGTTTTTTTTTTAAAGATTGACTTTTCGTATTATTTCACGTATTTATCAACGATTGTATTTTTAATAATTGTGTTAATATATGATACCGAGACACTGGCGGAAGTATGTGCTCATTTGATGAGGTGGTAAAATTTGTATTGCGAAAGTCTCAAAAAATGATTTTTTAAGCCGAAACATGCCGGGCAATTAAAAATGTTTAAATTTGTTCTTATTCTTAATTTTAATTTAGTATTATAGTTATTAGTTATTGTGTATTTTATTTAATTATTGTTTGATTTCCTGAGAACATTTTAAGGTAGGATCTTTACTTTTATAGGACTTGGACTGTGTGGATGTTGTGGTTATTTAAATATGATTGACTCGTGATTTTGTCTGAAGGTTATGTTGCTGTGAGACAGAAGATCCTAACATCTTCTAGTCTCACGCGTTTTGTTTGTATGTCGCAATGTAGGGTGTCTGTTGTTGTAACTAGAGCAGGGTGTAGAAATGAAAGAGCACTCACAAAATTTTGTTTATTGATGTGATGAATTATACAGTTAAATTCACGTTAAACTCTGGAGTGGCTCGCCCGAGATGCTGTTGAATGGAGATGGCTATGAGAGGACACCCTGCAGAAGAATGATCGCTAGTTGCTTGGGCAGTATTCATCTCTGGTGCATAATTTCTTACTGCATTTGCTGACTGGTCACTTTGGTTTGGGCCCTATATGATTGATAGGTGAGTCCTTACACGGCCATGTCTATGGGTGCGTGCAGGGTTACCACACTTATTAGGAAAAATAGATCTAATACAGAGTGAATATTATATTCCAGGCCGATTTTGTTTGGCCGCCATTTTGGTTTAGCAGATATTTATCAGTTCACATTTGCTATTCGTAGAGAGTAGATAATTACAATTTATTATGGAGCATCTAACGCCTCAACGTGTTGGAAGTCATTAAAACATTTTATAACTAAATAATAATGGCAATGTTGTAAACATTAATGGTGATCGCAATCGTCATATGTTGGAAAACTTCTTGGTGGCCAAATTAGGTCGATTGTGCCTCCAACACATGTGGTTTCAACAGGATAGTGCCACCTCACACATAGCCCGAGCTACGCTTAAAATTTTGTGAGAAATTTTTCCCCGCCGCATAATGTCAAAAAGTGGTGATATCAACTGACCTCCTCGATCACCTTGACGGCTCCTGACTATTTTCTATGGGGGTACTTGAAAGGAAAGGTCTACATCAATAAGGCAATAGCAATCCAATGCTACAGGACAATATTCAAAATGAAATTGCCAAAATAACACGCGAAGTGTGCAAGAATGTTATGAAAAATATGGTTAAAGAAGCACGCATTTGTGCCGCCGTCATAATTTTATTTTATATATTCATATCTGAAGTATGAATAATGTCTTGTTAGTTGTTATTTGCCGTAGATCAATACCGATCGAGAACAATATTGGAGATCAATGCACCAAATGCTTTGTTTTGCAGTATTGAAGCAGTCATCTGGCCAGCGGGAAGAAATTGGGTATGCTGCCCAAGGTGGGGGATTCTCTGGCGGTGAAGGATGGAGCAGGGGTAGTGACCCCCCACCGGCTGCTCCATCTGTGCCCCCCGCGACACCTCTACTTGCCCCCACACTTTCCCCGGCTGTAATCATCATCAATTCGCAACAGGCAGCGCTCAACAAACAAATCCAACAGTCGCAAGGCAACTTGAATGCACAACACTCCGTAAGAAATTCTTTAATTAAATTTAGAGTGTTATTACCTTCATTTTCTGTGTAGAGTTTGTGTTATGTGTCTGACATTAGCCCTGTTAATGAACCCTGCAATGGGATCCGAATCATCAGCCAGGGATCCAATACACACGGGAGAGGATGCCGTGTGTATTTGATCTCTGGTGCATACACGATGTGTAGGTGTTGGTGTTATGTGTATGGGCTTGCAATACTGTGTTAAGTTAACTATGTTCTTGCAATTCTGTGTCGAAAGCGGGGTGTGTCGGTGTTATGTTAACTATGCACTTGCAATACTGTGTGAAAGCAGGGTGTGTTAGTGTTATATTAAGTATGGGCTTGCACTAATGTGTTGAAAGCAAGGTGTGTTGGTGTTATGTTAAGTATGGGCTTGCAATACTGTGTTGAAAGCAGGGTGTGTTGTTGTTATGTTAAATATGCGCTTGCAATACTGTGTTGAAAACAGGGTGTGTTGGCGTTATGGTTTGCAATACTGTCTTAAAAACGGGGTGTGTCTATGTATATGTGATTTGTGGCAATACCATATTGCTGACGGGGTTGTTGCGTTGTGTGTACGTTCCATATACTGCTGGTATAGCGTGTATGTGTAATCTTAAACTGTAGGACCAGATGCCGAAAAGTTTTCAATTTTAGACTAAGTAACCAGACCCAATGTTCAGAAGCTGTGTTACAACTGGGACTAGGAGTACAATTTGCATGGTTTTACTAATTTCAGATTTCTTTCTGACACTACAAACGGGATATAAACAATTTTTTTTAAATATGAAGAAACATCTAAGCCGCCACCGGCGCTATTTACTAGTGATGAGAAAAAATGGTACTTTTGACTCACGGGTGTGATTGTGATTGGTAATAGAATATATCAGTGATCGAAAACTGTGACTGTGATTACAGTTTCATTACTAATGCGCATGCACCGTACGATATCGCAATACACCAAATAAATCAATTAAATAAAACATAAAACTGAGGCTATTTATATATATTATTAAATCTTAATTTAATAATATAAATAATTAATTAATATAAATCTAATTTATAATAAATAAATAATAATATCATCACAAAGAGAATAGAGATGCTTTAAAAATGTAAATTGATTTTTCAAGTTAACTTCTCAGCAAATTTACATAAAACGTTTTGGCAGAATCCACTAGATGGTGCTAATCCCGAATTCCCCATTCCTTCATAAATATTTTCGTCTCATTCGGCGCATGCGCTGAATTATGATACACAACGAAATATCAATAAGTAATATTGTGACTGATCATGGTTTATTTACGCATGCGCGGAATCATTGTCTAATATATCAAAAATCTATATATCAGCACGGCTGTAGAGCGTGAACCGTGAGTCATAAGCGTGATCACGTTTTACAAAATCGATTTCAATCACAGTCGAGTTGTGATGTCGCGACTCACACATTAACTGATATTTCAAATATCAAACTGCATCCGCCGTGACTGACAGTTTGAATCCAATTGCGACTTGTTTTACAAATACCGAGCCAATTTATGACGATCCTGCCTGCCTCACACATTAATAATATAGCTTGCGTACGCTTTTGTCTTAGATTTATATTGATAATATATAATATTATGATTTTCGTACACAATTACAAATGTTTAAATCTGTTCTTATTAGTTATTGTGTATTTTATTGAATGATTGTTTAATATCTTGAGAACATTTGAAGATAGGATCTTTACTTATTACAAGAAATTGATCTAATATTCACCCTAAGTTTCAGTAGTACATATAATAAATTACATCAGGATTTTGTATTAGCATAATAATACTGCGTTTCGAGATGATTTTGCGAAATATGCCAAAATATGTAATAAATAATGATTCCATAAATTAGACAGTTTTACGCTTATTTTAAGGGAAAACAATAAGTAAACATTTTATGTACCCTATTTTGTATGTAAGTTGCAATCGAATAATCCGTTTATATGTAACACCGTTGTCTTTTAATCACCAGCTGTTTGTTTCATAATTACGGCTCACAAAACGACAATGTTGTGTTTTAAATTAATAATATTAAATAAATCGCATCTGACATAATAATTTTAAATTTAGCTCAAGTTTTAATTTTGATTTAAGCGACCATCTAAATATATGTACGTATTTTGATTGATTTCAAAATATTTTAATATATTAGGTATAGCGAAAAGAAATGTCGTTATTTATAATAATGAAAAAAAAAGCAATATTTATTTCCATTGTTATTTATGATATTTTTTCACAATTTGGGTAATTTTTCGATACATCTTGTAAAATTATTGCGGTTTTGATTTTAAAAAGGAATTAGATATTTTCTGACATCTATTGAATTAAAATTTTCTTTTCGAAGCGAATGTTCCATTAATGATAATCTGATGGTGCTATGTCAGGAGAACAAGTTCAAGATCCAGTTTGTTTATTTTGCCCTGTGTAATTTTCACTGTGTGCAGTCTCGCATTGTTGTGTTGTAAGATGCGCTGTTTGATTATTAACTAGGAAAGATTGTTTTTTAATAACTCAACCTTTAATCTCTCCAACTTATCTCTAAAATTTGGCTGTGATGGCTGACCAGGTTTTAATAATTCATAATGAATAACACCCAAAATTTTTAAGGTCAATGATGGTTGAGGTGTTGAGACTGGTGTTTGACTTGGGGAAAGCCATTATTTTTTTATGTGGATTGCTATAAAGGATTCATTTTTCGTCTCCAGAAATGGATCAATTTCATATTTGCTTAGCAGTGAAGAACAAATTGTCATACATTGATCCAAGGCTGACAGCGATAGACTGTGCGGAACCGAAACTCCTTGCCTATAATTTTTGCCAAGCCTTTTAAAACAATATTTTATCATCGACCAGGGATAGAGTATCTCTTCTGATAATTCCTTGAAAAGACTCTAGATGCGAGTTATTTTTGACAATTTTCTCGAATGCGAAAAAATCAACAATTTTATTGTTGTGTCTTTCTATTCAAACCTTCCCCTCTCACATGATTTACGTAACAAATAACATTATTTAGTACATATTTAGGTGACATTTATTATAAGTTTAACTATTAGCCCCATCTTTAGGGACTATGTAATTTGCGTAGAATTTATCAAATTTCAGACTGGAAAAATTAATGTACATCCTTAAAAAATTGACAGAAAGATGGAAAAAAACATATTTATATTGATGATGAAGAAAAAATATCTGTAATCAAAATTATTACGAAGTTTTTTTAAAATTTGGTTTGTGTTAATATTTCAGTCCTTAAAGCAACAACAGCACTCTCAAGTGGAGGAGACTGTGGTTGCTGCTCAGAATGAAATGATCCAGCACCTCGCAGCCAAATGTAATATTTCACTCACAGAATTTGACAGCATTCTTCAACCAATTATTGAGTCTTGTACTAAAGACAGTATATCTACAGGTACCAGGGGTTGTTTTTATTTTTTTAGGAATTGGCGTGTTATGTTTGAATATTTATTTTATGCCTTTGAAAATTATAAAATTATATGCGTTCATACGGATTTTGATAATTTAAAACAGCATTTGAAACTGTAATGATGTATATATTGAATAAATGTAGATAATTCACCATGTTTGACGCATCAGAATTCTATAGTGACAAATGAATTTCAATTTAATTTGTATCTGTCATAATTCTTCAAGTTGCAGAAGCCCATTGTAAAAATTGTAAAAATTCTGTATATTGCTAAACTAACAAAACAAGAAGAATAGCATTAATACTTAGGAAATGTGTTTATTCAAATCGACTTTTTCTGCGATGCTAATTGAATATCTTAGTATCTATAATGATGTTAATACTAAGAATGTTTACACCAATGAGTATGGACAATGAAAACAGTTTTTGGAGCCATGATAATCAGTCTTAACTATAAAGCTAGGCGCTTACACTCGATTATTACCGCGACTAAACTATTGACTCGAAATCTAAGAATCCCTCGATTTCTACTTGACTAAACTGTTTAGTTATTGGAAGTGCGCATATAGTCAATCAGTTGCCAATGAGATCTCCCAACATTTGTGTGCGTGCTTTTTAGTCGAGTGTATGCGCACGCCGATACAAGACAATGTACGTAAGCTGTCGACTGATCAAAAGACAATCGATAAAGTTCTATGATTTTTTGTCAAGCGACGATTGTGTCGATAATATGCGCACTCACATATGATCCAATAGCCATTTAATATACATCTAAATAGTCGAGCGATTAAAAATGGTATGTATGCACCCAGCCTAACATGATGGAACTTGTATTCTTCACTATTATCCGAACAGGAAACAATTTTGCTAGTCAAATTTTGAAAAGACCATGTAAAATTTTTTTTCAAGTCAATAAAAAACTTATTTATTTGAAGTAGGGCATGAAGATAAAAAAATGGAAAACATTTCAATTCATTCTTTATCCCAGTGGGCCAGTAAGCTCAGACTGCTGTCATTAATTTTTACACAGGAAATTAATTTTACGCTTTCTCTTGTCTTCCTCCATAGTAAAATATTGTTTATTTTTAATATATGAAATGTTAATTTTATGTTACAAATTGATAATAATAATTTCCATTTCATAATATTTAAAAAAATCCAAATAGTTTTATAAAATTAATCTTTTTCTCAGGCAAAGGGTGGATTTTAACACACGCGACAAATCACGATGCTGGAACAGTTGTCTCTCAATATCTCCTTAAAAAACTTACAACAACTGGGTCAACATTTACACAAAAGCTTCATATTATTTACTTGGTGAATGATGTCTTGCACCACTGGTGAGTTGCATTCAGATCTTATTTAAATAAATCTTACATAATACATCAATACGCTAAGGGCCGGTTGTTTCATCAATAAAGTATAGTAGCGAGATCGTCATCAGACAAACTCTCATCACTAAAATAGTGGGATATTGAATGGTTCAAAGAATCAATGTGTCAAATGACTTTTGAAACAGCTGTGAAGAGTCTGCCATTTTTAATTGATTAATAAACGATTGACGAATTTTACCATTCGATATTGGAGAGTAAAATTAGTTCACTATTGAATGTACTTTCGATGAGTAAATATTTTTTTTACCAACGATCGAACAACCCATATTTGCAAAAATTGTTACTATATAACGGCCCTAAGTATTGTTGAACTTTTTAACTCATAGATTATGAGAGGATTCAAGAATCTGTTGTTTTTTTTTCTGAAATTTCGGTTATGAGAAAATCCAACCCACCTTAGAATAAACTATTGGTTTCTGGATCGTGACTCGTGACATGACAGATTAACCCAGAAAACTAGACAAAAAATACATTATTAAGATTGTTTCCGAGTATTGATCTATTTAATTTTATCCTAATCGATTTAATTGCATATTTATTTTTTTAAAAAAGCTTACATAATTTAATAATATGCTTTTTATTGTCTCCGAGGTAAGTTTGTAGAACTTCATAATCACGTGTATGAAAATAAAACACTTGTTTTTTTATTCTGATTGTTGGTACTACTTGAGACACATTTCGCCTTGTTAGAACATTATCAATCTAACAATTTAACTCGACAACTTGTTAATCTATAGTAAAGAAGAATTATATTATTTTATTTACATGAGATGGAACATTGTTCATTGGAATTTTGAGGGTTTATATAAATATTTCCACTATTCATTCACAATTTTTGTATACATATATAGTAATATGGTTTTATATGGAATACAATACACTTATGTATTTTTTTACTTTTATTATAATATTACTAAATTATATTTATATAATTTAATCTTAATTATATAATTAATAATTTATTAAAAAAAGCTATCTAAATAAAAATTAGAACAGATTCTCTGACTTTTGTACAAGTTTGTATCAAAATAAATTTTTTGTTACATGCCATTTTGTTTTACAACCCACTTTCCCGGAATGTATTTAGGGCCGTAAATCGAGATATTGGTATATTAACCCCTCTAATTTTCTAACTCATCTCCTCCTAATATTTCCGTTACAACCACCCCTCCACTGTCCACCAGTAACTCCGCCCCCTCCCCCTCCATCTGTCAGTACCTAATTACTTGTATGTCTACCACCTAAGCCTTGTCTCCTATATTTATGTGTAGTTAGTTTAATACTTCACCTGTCGATGAGAGTTACTGTTCCTCTCGAAACTCAAGTAGTGCTAATAAACTCAAGTAGAGTAATAACATTATTTCATTTACATCCATCCATCAGTTTATTAGTTTAGCATATCATATAAACTATGATTTTAAAAAGAAACTAGAAAATATGAATTACTGTTGTAAATCCCTTTTAAGAGGATACTTTCATTTTTCCATTTTGAAATTTGAGAAATTTTACACAAATTTGATATGCTTTCAATATGACGCTAATAGTTAAATTATTTTATGTATCAGATAAATAATTAATAGTGTTAATTGTTACATAAATCATGCGAGAGAGGAAGGTTTGAATAGAAAGAGACGACAATAAAAAATTTGATTTTCTCGCATTCGATACAAGTTTTAAACATAACTCGTATCAAGAGAATTTTTTACCTTTTTTCATATTGATATATTGGAATCATATTAATCATATGGAATGAAATAAAAATGTGTGTTGTCATTTGAATGAATCATTCGAAAATTAAATCATGTGTTAAGTACCTAATTCATATGTATGAATATGTTTTGAAATCAGACAAAGTACCCGCATATATTTATATGGTCGCTTAAATCAAATTCTAAATTTAAAATTTTTGTGACAGCTTTAATTCATTATTTTGTTTAATATTATCGATTTAAAACGCCCCGTTGCCGTTTTGGTGATATGTCTGTTTCATAATTATATACTATTTATGAAACACACAGCTTTGCTTAAAATGCAACAGTGTTATGTATAAACAAAATATTTAATTAACGACTTACATAAAAAATAACGTACATGAAATGTTTACTTTGTTCAAGAAAATGTTGTTTTCCCTTAAAATCGGTAAAAAGACTTCTAATTTATGAAATTAACTACTAATGTTGTGAATAAGTTCAATATTAATTCATACCGTGGGTAAAATATGCATGAAAACATATATTTTTGTCATTTTTTACGAGAGCGTAGACTAAACGTCATTACGGCCGCTGTCGATCGGCGATCTGAAGTTAATAATGAATATAAAAAATATACATTATTAGGATCGATATAAATATTATTTAGTAAGAAATAATTACGTTTTTGATATCAAACTTGATTTTAAATAGTAGCTGAAGCCTCAAAGCATGTGAGTAAATATAATATATTATTTTAAAACTTATGTTTTCACTAAAACAAAGTATTATAAAAACGTCTAAAATTGATAACATGTACTGCAAATTGAATGGTTTATGACTATTAATTTTTAACATTCTGCTAATTTGGTTTCCAACAGATTTGTCTCCATAATCTTGGCTTCAAGATTATAAGAAAATATATTTCATTTATGCAATAATTTAGCCCATTAACAGAATTTTGTAGCACGCGGAAAATACATCTAATGGTCGCGGTCTTTCTTATAATCCTTGTATTGTCTTAATTATGGCAAATAACATTCAGTTTATTAGTTTGAAGTTATGAGTATAAAGGTCCTATCTAAGTAATAGTTTTAAAAAAAGTCAACTCTAGTGTATAACTTCTAATATAAATGAATAATAAAAACCCACATTTTCGTAAAAAACGCGAAAATTTGAATTATCATTGAAAGTAGCGGCTTAACATTGGATCTGCATAGTATCGATCTGAACTATGATATAATAACATAATTACCAACTTTATGTAGTTTAATAATAAGTTGTGTGTGTGTGTACAAGACTGAACAACATACGAGTGATCTTTTTTAAAATTATTTATATTCATACACTACAGGACAGCCATCACTTACGTGCATTTTATTGTAACAAGTTGTCGCATTTCTCAGGCGAAACTATATTTTTAAATTAATTGAAATATAATACACAACACATGTAAAAAGTATTTTAAATATTCTTAATAATAATTTGAATCTGTTTTTGTATTTTCAATTTTCGCCCTTGATATTGACAATTTAACAAATGAAATGTAAGAATGATGCCATGTATGGAGTATTTTAATATTTCATAATTTAACTATATGTTAATTAATTTTGCAGTGCTCGTAAAAATGCCGATGACTTGAAAAAAAACCTGGAAAATGTGGTTGTTCCGATGTTTTGTAATGCGAGTATAGGTAGTATATTATTTCTGTTTGCCCAAAGAAAATACTTGTTTAATTCCTCGAGTTTTTTTTTTATTCTTTGTTGCACTCGTTTTAGGTGTTCACTGATCCCTTCTAAAGATGCATATAATATATTGACATAAAGGACACAATAATTCTATTTTTTACATTTTTATTATTCATTGATATGCGTGTTTATATTTATTTCTCAGCAATTACCGAAGAACAGGAAACAAAATTAAATAAACTGCTTAAGCTATGGGAATCAAAAAGTAATTATTTTGATTCATCGGTCATAGAAAAAATGAAAAATCCGACTACATCTTATCAAGAATATCAGGCTAATTTGATTTCTCAGTATGAGAATCTAATTACTCCACATAAGCAACAAACCAAGGCTACTTTTGAGAGGTAAGTGAAGAATATGTGTCCGGTGAATGTTAAGAATCTAATTACGATTGTGCAGTGCCATAATTTTCCATTTATCATTTGCAGCTATCAGAAGCAACATCAGGCGTTTGTAGCACACACCTTGCAGCAAATACAACAGCTTGAATTACAGAAACAAGTGTTAATTAATGCAGGCAGTCAAATGAGTATTACCTCGCAGATGCCTCCGGACCAAAGTAACAGTGTGACGCAACTTAATATTATTCCCAACCAAATACAACAGCAACAGCATTTTGGCTCTAATAACTTTCCCGAACAGAATTTTAATCAACAAGCTGGACAATTTCAAAACAATCAACAGTCTTCTTTTGAGCAACAAGATTTTTGTAATACAAATCAACCGTTATTTCCTATGATTGACCAAGCAAACACTAACTACGGAACGCCCAATGGTTCTCAGGGAAGTAACAATGAAAATAATTTAAATGACTTTGAACAAAATTACAATCATAATGTAAGCAGCAATTCAACATCAAATGAACACGGTGATGAACCAGCGCCAGCCATCCCGCCCGTTAATTTGTCACTGCCGCCACCAGGATTTTTCAATGAGAAGATACCTGTGTCGTTTGAAAATGGACTTCCCGATTTGTCTAAACCCCCGCCGGGTTTTGCCAACATACCGGAGGTCTGTCCGGAGGACCTTATGCCGTCTGTACCATATTTTGAATTACCCGCTGGCCTTATGGTTCCTTTAATTATGGTGAGAATAAATTAATTTGTACATATATGTAAAGAACACCTTCAGTTTTCACATGTAATTATTTTAAGATTTTTATAAAAAACTTTTTATGTAGTTGGATTAACTTTAAGCATTAGCGCCGTGGATTAATCAGTAAAAATATTGATTGTTCACTTTGTAAATATTGAAATGTTTTGATAACAAAACAATAATTAGAAACTTAAGACATTGGTACGTATTTTAATTGAGCAACCTGATTAATATATACGAGGGCTGTATGATAAGTATGCATGTTAGGGAAGGAAATGCATTTTTTTATTTTATTTCTCAACATAGTCTCCTTTCAGCTCGATACACTTAGTCCAGTGATATTTCAACTTTTTTAAGCCATCCAAAAAATATGATTAGTCAAACTCAGCAAAATAGGCCTTCTATTTCAGTGTTGACTTCCTTGTTTGACGTGAACCGCTTTCCGGATAGGGTGGATGAGGCAGTAATTTGTATTGTAATTCAACTAGTTTTGCTGTGACAATAGGGATCGAGTGAGCTAGTGTGTCAAATAGGACCGTTTTCTCATCAATTCAGCGTTGGATCAGCCCAAGAAATCAGCATAGTACCGCCCCGTGATTGTCCTTCCCTTCTCCAAAAAGACGGTGAAGATGATGCCTCGCGAATCCCAAAAAAATGATGGCCATGACCTTTCCAGTCGATGGAACCGTTTTCACCTTCTTTGAAGCAGGTTCGCCAGGTGAAGTACACTGTTTTGACTGTTCTTTAATTTCCGGCGTGTGGTGATGGATCCACGTTTTGTCAACAGTCACGACACGCCACAGAAACTCTTTCGGATTGTGCTTAAACATGTCCAAACAGTGCTCCGAAGTTGTCATGTGATTCTATTTTTGTTTCACTGTAAACAAATGCGGCACCCATCTGGGCGATAGCTTTCTCATGCCTAATTTTTTATGTATTGTTCAATTAAGATGTTTACAATGTCAGCAATCTCTTTGATCTTCACCTAGCGGTCTGCTAACATAATATCATGGATTTTGTTAACTATATCCTCCGTAGGCTTCTCAATCGAACCTGGGTGCTCTTTATCAAAAACGGGTGCTCGTCCACGCTTGAATTCATTAAACCAATATCTGATGATAGTTTGATTGAAAACGCATGGTCTGGATTCTGAGAAGTTATTTTGATAATTTCTTTTGTTAGATCAGGTCATTTATTTTATATATACCTCCTTTTAATTATTTTACACCATTTATGTTTAGTTTACTCCCATATTTTGTGGTGTAAAATATCTTTAAACTTTACAGTGATATTTGAGTTCTCTTAAAATTTTTATAATATTTATTATGGCAAATACCAAAGAACTTTCTACTGAAATCTGTTGCTTGATAATATCTTATTATCAATTTAGTAAATTAAATATAATGTAAAAATGTACAAGGACAACGAAACTGTTATAAATAAAAAGCCCACCGCAAGCGCAAGATCGATATCAATTTTGTAAAGAAAATTGTTATATGTGATTTTTCAATTTAGCAGGGTTCATTATAACGAGGTTTTACTGTATATTAAAGAGTTTCGGGTATATTATGTATTTTTCATGCTCAAATATTATATCATTTCCCTCTTTCTTTTTGTTATTTACAATTTTTATTTTACCTTTTTTCTTATTTTTTTTATTATTATTCTCAATTTATTTTTGCTGATTTGCTGAACCAACTATGTAAAATATGATTATTGATTAACCATATAAAATGTTTGCCTCAGCATGGGCGAAGCCCAGTGAGGCAGATATTAAAATACTGTATGTACATACCAAAGAGTGTTTATCCAGAGAGTCGAACTATCCCATTGTACTGAGAAAAATTTTGAAGCCAGGTCTTGTAGTATGTGAGAAGGCCATTAGGGTTGTTCAGCAATGATCGGCAGTTCTCGAAAGTTCTCGAAAATACCTGAACGTAAAGGGTGTTACTTACAATAACACCATAAGTCAATTTTCACAAAACAACTAATTACGCAAATTTATATTATTTTCACACTAATCTGGTTTATTTATAAAAGTCAATATTCATATTGTGTTTTGTTTATTTCAAAATGTTACGTTGTCATTCTTTGAGATGTTTTTAATCGTCAAAGATAATGTAACATTAAAACTCATATATTTTTATTTACTGAATTTACGAGCTTAATGTGTACATCCAAGTTTGTAGGAATACGTTACTAAGTTACGGAAACAAAAGTATGGCTAATGTTTCCGTAAAATAAATACTGTGTAATTCACGTAGAATTTCTCAAATTTCATACAATAAAAATAAAAGTACGCCCTTAAATGATTTAACGCCAAAATAACTAATTATAATAAATAACAGTATACGTGCACACCAGGAAGTACGATTATTGTATTGAAAAGTAGAGATAAGTAGTATTCAGAGTATGAGATAATTACAATAAATTAATAAATGTTATTTTCCATTTCATTTACTAGTTACCACTAAAAATTACCAATTTATTGTAATACTGCCTTTTGGTAGGTTTCATATTTGATAATTTTGTAAGATACCTTATTCGAATAGACAAATACCTATCCAGCACATCTCTCAACAATTGCAGTTGGTGATTATCTAGAGGATGCGTTTCTTTACAATTAACGCTTAAACTGTCAATGAAATTTACATTTTAAATACTAATTTAATGTATTAATTATAAATATGTACATATAAAATCAATTTTGTCGAAAAATATGGTTTTTGCGCTACCGGGATTCGAACCTGGATCTCTATTTCCAATCTGGGGAAGTACACTACCAATTGTGTTATAGCGCCAGTATTTTTCATGACAAATTTTCGAACCTATATATTTCACTTTTTCAAATTAATACATCTGTCGTTCCATTATTTGAAAGCCATCTACATTATTTTTACGGAATCTCAAATACCTTTGAGTAAACTGAATCTACCGATATACAAAATTATTTGCTTAGAAATTTCCTTCAAATTTGTAACTAGGAATTCTGATAGATTTTCACTATCTGCCTCATTTGATTCATTTTCTATAAATTCCAGTCTATAATTTTTAGATGTGCTATTAATTTTTGTTATTGCTGAAGAACAGTTCAAAATCTGTATATTTCTTATATCTCGTAATTCCTGATGCATTAATATTTTTTTATATGTTGTAGTAAACTGTTGTGGCGTTTAATATTTCGTTTCGTGTTTAATATTTTTCGATAATATTATAATTTTTTCACACATATTCAATTCCATTTGTTGGACTAACTAATGAAGTTCAACTTCAATAAAATCAGTTCACATATATTAGTTCTTTCTATCCAAATAATTGCTTTATTTTCATTATACCTAAACACAATGATATACTCTATATTAATTTCTAGTAATTAATTAATTTAAAAATTTGGACTTAACATGTTTCTGTGATAGGTGCCAATATTAATATATGACCAAAATTAAAACTTTAAAAAATACTTCTTACCGTTGAAATCCAATATCACTTAATGTATTTAATAATTTATTAGAGTTGATGAACACAATTTGACAGCACAAGTCACCATTTTGAATAATTAGATCACTTAAAAAGCGCACTTTGTTCTAATAATGACAACCAAGCGTCACCAGCGAAAGGCAGAAGATGACTAATCGACATGTCCGTACGAAATCACCGCTGAGGCTTCAAATCACCGCATTTGTTTTGACTCTTTGTAATGTAACCTCTTTGATACGTACATATAAATAAATACTTTCCTCTATTTCACAACATTTTAACTCAGTCCCCACATAAGTGTAAAATCTGAGTTACACTATAGGTAATTTTACAATAGAATTTGTCCATAATTAACTGGGAATAATATATTGTTTTTTATTTATTTATTAATTAATCAATACAATAGTACAATAAATATTTTTTTCATGCTACACTTCTCTTAAAAGCATAATATGTTGGTGCAGAGAAGTGGAAAAAGTTTTGGTAAATACTACCGTACAAAAATGTCATATTCCACACAATCCAATTGTATGTATTCAGAATTGTTAAAATGGCTCTCTCTGATAAGAATTATTTTTAGCTGGAGGACTGCGAATACAAGTCTCTGGATCCAGATTCTATCCGACTGCCCCCTCCGGCTCCCCCCTCCGACCGCCTACTGGCAGCAGTGAAGGCCTTTTACGCCAAACCAAACCACACTAGACCCCAAGACAGGTTACTAATTTGAGTTGTACAAGAAGTTTTACATCAATTCATAAATTTCATAAAGAGTTTCATATAATTTTCAATAAATTAATTTTGAAGTATAATCTTAGATCAGGGATATTATTATATCCTTCTTTAAAACATATTATTTTCTTCAAATGTATATCTTTATGTTACATTATTATTTATTTTTATATTTCAGTGAAGGATGGGAGAAATTGGGTCTCTATGAATATTACAGAGCAAAAAATGCAGTTCGAAAGCAAAAGGAAGAAGATATCAAAAACGGTTTGCGTGAAAAATCACGATCACCAACACCAATAAAGTATGATATACTCAATGTAAGATCCCCGCCAGCAAGAAGATACAGGTAAATAAAAAATATTTTGTATAGTTTGTCAAATATTTTGTATGGAACGGATGCTGTTGTATGTATGGAATCAGTTTACATGAATCTGAAAAAGATTCTGATTCCATGAGGATAAAAAACTAAAGTAAATCCACGTGATAATAGAAGACTATAAGTGATTCCTGACTAATAAAAAACAACTTATGTTGGATACTTTTCAAAGTACGTTTAGTAAAGTATCCAAGTCTCATTGAGAGATAGGCTTTGTAACAAAAAATTGCTGATTGGATGGATTTGTTCCGCTTCTAAAACATCGAGTTGCTGGCATAGTGTTGCAGCTGGAGCTCAGCACCAACTCTCTAGTGCAAGCAGTGCTCTCATGGAAGGCTGGCTTCCTGACACGAGAATGGCATCAACTGCAGAGTTGCTACAGATATAATAATAGTCGTAATTGATATCTATTACTTATATTTTTTTTATGTATATGTGTGTTTTTAATTTTTACTTTTAACATAAATATTATTTTGTAACTTGTATGTATTTGTTATATTCTGTGAAGTCAGCCATATTTCGGTTGTGCCAATTGTTTTATCTCTTCCTTGAAGAAATTGGTTGCGTGGTGACGTTAATAATACTCGGTGGAACCTTGTACCAATTTAGTATTTATTCCCGTAACACAAGTACAGATTACAATGCATCTTATATCTATCTGCATTGAGAGATGTGGAGTGAAGGGACTCTTCACTTGCTGTCGGCTGTACTTATGCATTCTCACCGGACATACCTCTCCATATGCACATCTACACACAGACCCGTTCATCCCGAACACGCATGCACTTGTCATTCTGTCATTATTCCATAGACATCATAGTATTATTTATATGGCGAGTCGAGTCTTGCACAAATAACCTGACCACACTAGAATAAACATATTATTATTATTATTATACAAAACATGTCATAAACATAAAAACCAGATATGAAATCAATAGAACTGTTACACACAATTAATTTATAAATTATGAGATTCTTTTAACAGAATACTTTAAGTAACTTTAAGGGAGAAAAGGAAGAGTGTACAATTGTTTGTTTTCTCAAATTCCTAATATACTGTCAGAAAATACCCATTTCTCGAGCATTCATAATAATATGTATATGGAATGTGTGGAACTCAATAATATGTGTCATTTGAAATTATCAAGCGAAAATTTAATAATTTGTTAAAGTTCTCACCTAAGAATTGTTATGTTTATACTATGAAGAATTATTATGTTTATACTATGAGGAATTACAGTAAAACCGCGATATAACGAAACCCGATATAGCGAAAAATGACGTATATCGAAAAAAAAATCGAAATTTAGTCCCTAAAACCAATTTTTCATACAAAAATGCATTTATATAACGAAATCCCGTTAATATTTATAACAAAATCATTTTTGTCCCGTACGAAAAAATGCCAATACATTTACGTAAATTTATAACGAAATAAAAAAATGTTAAAAGATGAAAATATTATTTCGCACTTACAAAGCCGCGCCGCTGCATCTGCCGTATGCGAACGGTTTAATGGCCTTTTCGGCGGTGCGCGGCGGTCTGCCGACAAGGTAGTAAAACAATTCAAACTTCTTCTTGGGTTCATAGTATCATATTTTGAAGTGGTTGCCGCCGTTACCGGTAAGTACCTTCGTAATTTATATACGACTCATTTTATAAAAATGCCGCGATTCAACTGTCAAATTTTTATTTTTGAATTATTTTTTATGTTTCATGCCCAAAACTATGTTTGAAGCGGCTCTACATTTAAACACAATTAAAATATTGTTTTGTGTTTGCAATATTCTGGAATTTACAAAAATATCTTCCAATTGGTGTTGAATAGGTTCTGTTCTTAATTTAATTCCTTTGATTATCCATTTGCTTATCTGTTTTAATAACAAAACTACTAAAAATATGTAGGTATTCAGTTCCCTATGGCCTTCTTCCTCCTTTGTTTGCAGAATTTGCGATCTTTTTTGAAGCCGCGCAACATTTTTTTGCGACGGCGCGTAACATATAGTAGGATTTTTTTAATTTATTTCGTTATATGTGGGAATTCGTTATTACGAATTTTTATTTTTTGGGTCCTTGGATTTCGTTATATCGCGGTTTTACTGTATTATGTTTATGATAAAAACCATTGTTTGTGTCGATAAATGACTTATGAAGAAATAACTATTTATGCTATTAATGTATTCATACTCAGATTGTAATAAAAAAAGTGGTTTATATATTTTTTTTATTGTTTTAATACACATAATACATTGCATATATATTTAATATTAAATATAAATGAAAATATGACAAAAGTATTATTATTCTCTGTTAAATAATTTATTGTCCATCAATCATATTATTGTTCTTCAGAATGGTGGTGTATTTGAGAACATCCGCATAATTATTGATTTGAAAGTAAAGATTTGAGCTGAATTCAACAACCACCCAGGAGACATTCAGATGATTGCATTTTCTATCATATCAGTTTTTTCTTCACACGTATTTAAAACAAAATTTGATCCACACATATTTCACTTTAAACTGAATTTAGAAATAAAACCAATCTTATGTTCTTCCTATATTCTTCCTAATATTCATTCCTGTGCACCCAAATGTCGATTTGTGGGAGTAAATTTGGTTAATTTGAGAAAAGAATTGGTGTATGTCGACCACTTTTTTGCCATTCAATTTAGAAGGCTCATATGAGTCCACAAATTCAATGCTCAGTTCAGGAACATCCTGAAAATAATTTAGAATATTATTGTTATTAAATTATGTATTGTACTTTAATAATATACAATAATCTAAAATTGAAATAAGGGTTTGAATAATAATAATATTTCATTAATAATATAAGATACTACCACTGGTAAACATGAAAGCCTTGTCCATTAACATAGCATAATCCACTGTATACTTGCAATATTTTTAGCATTCACATTGATTAGGTCCACAAACAAGAAAATATATTGTGTAATGTTGATGGGAAGCGCCCACAACTAAATCCATTTTAATTAAACATATCCAATAATATTTTACAGTGCAAGATTCGTTACAAAGATGATATGTAAAGATATAAAATCAACAGACTGTACAAAATTATTATTTACTTACAATGCTGGTTGAAGAAAATGCTTTGTGATCCTTGTTTATTTATATGACTATAACAAATACATTTGTACCAATCAGACAAGTCTGTTATGTATTATTCTTTTGATAAAATTATTCATCTTTAAGGCTTGGCTTTCCTTTCAAAAATAATTCATATTTCTGTGTTTTTTACGAAAATGTGGGTTTTTATTAACCTCTCGGCCGCTAAACAAATGTACTCCAAGTATACCTCCCCTACGCGAGCCTTTTTTCGAAAGCCGTGTATTCGGTTGAACACCACTTTTAAAACGACATTTAGACATCCATAAAGGCATCCTGTGTACGATTTATTACTTGATAGGACTTCACAGATAATGTTGTTAATATAAACAATCACTTGAGATGTTCAAATCCTTAAGATAATGTAAATATTGACTGAACAAAATAATCGATCTCCGAAAAAGCCGCTGTCTTACGAATATTATCACACGGTCACCAATACAATCACAGTGTTTGTACGATCATAGCTATCTCGTTCAACCGGATTGCTATGCCGATCTTCAATATGCACTTACGCTGTATTTTTTTAACATTTCTTATGGTTATTTGAAAATAATGTTTAAAGTCTCATAAAGTCCTTTGGAATACATAAATAAGCAAAAGAGCACAGATACGGCTAGAATATGTAAACATTAAGATATCACAAGTCAAGTGCCGGCCTCAGAGATGTCTGCTCATGTAATAAATAATACAATAACGTTGGTACTAACCCGCTATAATATTTTTATTCGTAATCGTTTTGTAAAGTATTTGAGAGTTTGATTAAATCAAATTAATTATATGGAAAGCCACTTTCTTGTACCACTTTATTGTTTTCCATAAGCAATTTAAGCTACTCAACATCATGTCCACTTTATCCACAGAATCCATACACTTACTATAGTCATTGACACATTTCGGTTTAATAATAGGTTGACTAATGTATTTCGACTGTCGTTTCCATAGAATCATCATGCAAGGTTGTTGGAATGTGGACTTCCCTTTTATCGCGCCATTTTAATGCCCAAAGAGGTCCACGATATTTGGTGTCCATTTTACCTTTTTTTAACTTACAAAATGTGGCCCTACCTTTCCGTGTTTTACACAATACCACAAGCATTAGTATTTTTCTTGTGCATAAAATCAAATAAGTGAGGGCTTCTATCCCAATTGACGAAAAGACTTTAACTGACATCTTCATTAATTATTTCATATTGCTCATCTTCACTTATTTCTAAATCGGAGTCCACATCTAAAAATGTTTCTAATATTTCTTTCTCCGCAAGTCTATGGCCCACCATTTTAAAAGGTATACAATTATTAAATTTAAATAATTTTGATAAATATACGTAGCACAATACAAGCTTCTGTTTTCTAAAGAAAAGTAAAAGAATATTGTCAGAAAATACAACCGTTCACCCTCAAAACACAAATGCAGTCAAAACAATATCAACATTTCAAATGTAACACCATTTTAAATAAGATCACGTAGTGTATTTTCTGATACAATATATTGATTCAATTGTCCACAAAATACAGATCGCGATGTCAATATTTCGTATCAACGCACAGTTCCGACAAATACTAGTGACCTCGAACACATGACGAGAGGACGATAATTCAGCGCCTTGAAATTCAAATAACTGGACGGCGTTTCAAGATGTCTTCGTTTTTAAACTGATTTATATAAACAAATAACAATATTTCACTTGACTAACGCAAGATGTCAGCGACAGTACGGATCGAACTAATTTTTGGTATATTTTCGTGCTCGATTTGCCGCGCTATCACGTAGTACATGACGAAATAAGTCGAACACATCATATGATGCGCGCCGCGCTGGGAGAGCGGTTACTTCTCGCATCATATAATGCGCGTAGCGGGGATCGGGTTATTAATCAGAAGTTATACACTAGATTTAACTTTTTTTAAACTATTAGATAGAACCTTTACAGTAATATAAAACCAATAAACTGAATGTTATTTGCCATAATTAAGAAAATACAAGAATTATAAGAGAGACCACGACCATTAAATTTATTTTCAGCGTGCCACAAAATTGCCTTAATATAGAAAGTTCTTGCGTAAACGCAAGAACTTTCTATATTAAGGCAATTTTGTTGCACGTGGAAAATAAAATTCAGTTTATTAGTTTTACATTAGTGTAAAGGTCCTATCTAATAGTTTTAAAAAAAGTCTAATCTAGTGTATAACTTCTGATATAAATGAATAATAAAAACCCGCATTTTTGTAAAAAACACGAAAATATTAATTGTTTTTGAAAACGTGCCCTTAAGGATATTTCCAATAGAAAAGAATTTATCTGCACTACATAATATATATTGAACTATATAATTTATATATTTAAATTTCATTTTAATGTTAAATCAAATAGATTATTGTTATAGAAACGTATAAATTATCAACTTACATTGCGATTATTTGAAAAAAATTTCTAAGAAGTTTACAACAATTCAAAATTTTATCAGGACATTTCCTAAAGCATGTCAATGGATACATTTTGACCTTAGGCATTGAGTCACAGGAGGCAATAATTTCAGAACAATAATCTGTACAATAATATTTTGTATCACTGCGCATGTGCGTATGATACAAAATTACATAAATGGTACAACATTTGTTTTAACGCATTTTATATGTATAATAGCATAATATTTAAATGTCAAAATTATAATCTATTTTCGTATAAAAACAGCTCAAAACCATATAATTTACAAAAATAAGCAATTAGTTTTGAAAATAAGTATAATATTCATCTATATTAAAGTAAAAATTTGTATTAAAATGTGTTTTATATGCAATTTAATCAAAATCTAACAGAGCGATAGACTCCATGTCTGCTCCGGCCGTATTGAACTCCAATGGATCATTAAATAATCGTCTTTTATAAGCCTGAAAATATATTATTTAAAGACTAATTATTGTGTTTTTGACAAAACTTTATTTTAAATATGTAGTAGCTAAAGCGAGTAAATACAATACATTATTTAAAAATGTATGTTTTCACTAAAGCAAAGTATTTTTAAAATGTTGAAAATTGATATGTCCTGCAAATTGAATGGTAATAATTCTATTCATTTTTAACACTGTTAATTTGACTCAATCGAGATTTGTCTCCGTAATCATGGCTTCAATATTATAAGAAAATATATTTCGTATACCCAAGACTTATCCATATTAAGGCAATTTTGTGACACGTGGAATATGTATTTAATGGTCGCGGTCTTTCTTATAATACTTGTATTGTCTTAATTATGGCAAATAACATTCAGTTCATTAGTTTTACAGTAGTGTAAAGGTCCTATCTAAGTAATAGTTTAAAACAAGTCAAATTTAGTGTAATAACTTCTGATATAAATTAATAATAAAAACTCATATTTTCGTAAAAAATGCGAAAATATGGATTATTTTTGAAAGCACACCAATAATAAAGGGGTACAAAGGTGAATAGAAATACATAATTCGCAACACGCTGACAAAACTCTCTGTGGAATTAGGTATGCATACGGCAAAACTTTGTTCGGCACTGGTCCTGCCAGCTGAGCTCTAAGCATGTCGTTATTGTGATAAGGGAAAGTATCATAATTAGCTTACTAGGTCAAGCTGTCCACGAAGACGTTAAAGAAGGGATGACTGTCACAAATGCACAGTCGAGCAAGTTTTGATTTATAAATACATAAATATGCAAATTACATGAACAAATTATTTATTTCAAGTATAAAAAATATATACAAACCACGAATATCAGGTTTTATGAAAATTCGAAATAGGGGTATATGAATTAACGGAATTTTACTATATACACCTTATTTAATTAATTGTATATATACATAATAAATAAAATATTTAATGTTTACAGGTCTAAAAGTCGCAGTCCAAGCCGCGAGCGATCTGTATCTAAATCCCCTCCGCTCGCACGAACAATGTCTCCAGATCGTTCGAGTGTGCGCAGAAGTCGAATCTCTCGTCGTTCGCCCACCCCACCCTCGTCTTCTCCTCCACCCAGCTTCATGTGAGTCTTAATTACTTCATGATGCCCGCACGCTTTTCCCTTTTTTATATAATATTTAACCTAATTGCTGTGCATCCGCTGAATAGCAAAGACCGATCCATATGCAATTTAAATTCGTTGCAAGGACAGACGCATATGTACAATAAATATGCACCTTAAACAGGTTGCTATTAGAATTTGAGAAACTCTTCTGGTACAAATATCAAGAATGATTTAAATAATGATTTATTCCTGACTTAACATATATACAAATTGTAGTCAAATACACATTTAAAAAATTTGAACTTGTTTAGTAAAACAAGGTTTCCAACTCTTGTGTAAAATATATTATAATGAATAAAATATAATATAAATCCTCGAAAATAATTCTAATAATATCATAATAATCCCTACTATATTTTTATCGATTCATATTGCAAAACTTTTAAATGACAAAAAATATATATGCTTTTCATTAAAGAAAACGTGTTCTAAAAATGTACACAACTAATACAGCTAACATCATTGTTAAACAATTTAATTATGCAGGACCCCTTCATTTGGCAATCCAAATGAGTTGTCAGAGTTAGATCCGTCAAACAAGGGACACCAGATGTTGCGGCGCATGGGCTGGGGTCAAGGCGGCCTGGGTTCTTCTGGTCAAGGTATCGCATCTCCCATTAATGCGGGAGCAGTGCGCGATAGACAGGATCAATACAAAGGTATATTTTATTTCCATTACTATTTTCTGGTCTCTTCCTAAATATATATTGACATTGAGTTTTAAAACTGCTTTATTTTGTTTTCAGGTGTTGGAGTGAATCTGAATGACCCTTATGAAAATTTCAGAAAAAATAAAGGAGCTGCTTTTATCACAAGGATGAAAGAAAGAGCATTAGAACGAGCATAAATTTTTGTATAATATTAGTTTTTAGTCTGTTTGTTTTGCGTTTAACTAAAATTATGATCTTAGTACAATAGTTGTTTTATTTTACATATAATACAAACACATGGCCATATTTACTTACTTACCATCACGCCTTTTTTGCGCGGGGGTAGGCAGAGAGGATAGAGCGCCACACTCTTCTGTCCTGACACACAATTCTCGCCTCATCCACATTCATAAATCTTCTCATACAAGCTCGCCGATTGTTGAGGCTTCTAACAGAACCATCCTCCATTACCTGGTCGTGCCAAGTCTTCCGCGGACGTCCTTTATTTCTGGTGCCATCAACACTTGCGTCATATATCTTTCTTATCTTCTCTCCTCATTCATCCGTTCCATATGACCAAACCACCTAAGTTATCCTTTCTTAATCTTACTCACTATACTAACATCAGCTTTACATTCTTTCCTTATTTCTTCATTCTTTACTCTGTCATAAATAGATTTGCCACATATACGCCTAAGTGATCTCATTTCCACTGCATTCAGTCTACTTTCGTTCCTTTTCTGCCAGCTCCAGGCCTCACTTCCATACATCAGTGTCGGTACCAGGATTCCATTGTGCACCACTAGTCTTGCCTCGGTTGACAAATTCCCGTTAGATATAATTCCATTCAAAGCGCCCCTCACTTTATTTCCTGCAGTCACCCTCCTTTCGATATCATTCTCAGCCTTTCAGTTTCTATCAAACATACTTCCCAAATACACAAACTCATCTACTTGTTCCAAACATTCATTACCTATAAGTATTTTGCACGGTGTCTTGCTTTCCTCCTTCTCGAATACCATCACTGTCGACTTGTTAACATTCATCATGAGGCCGCTTTCCTTGCATACATCGTACATTCTACTCACCATATTCTGTAGTTCTTGTTCATTATTCGCCATTAGTACTGCATCATCGGCATACAATAAACAGCATACGATCAAATCACCCATTTTTGCTCCTACATTCATACGTTCCAGTTCTTTTACACATTTATCCATATACAAGTTGAACAGCCATGGAGACATTACACAACCCTGCTTGACACCCTTTGTAATGTCAAACCATGGTGTGAGTGCTCCATTGATTCTTACACACGCAGAACTTCCTTCGTATAGGGATGCGATTGCATGTATAAGTTTACTATTCGCCCCATAATCAGAGAGTAAATTCCATAACCTTTCTCTTATAACTCTATTGTATGCCTTCTGTAGATCTACGAAGGCACAAAAAAGTTTTTGGTTTTTCTCCAAAAACTTTTCCGACATTACTCGTCAGCATTCTCTTCCACCCACAAATGCCCTTTGCACGTCCCATACTTTTTCTTTCATCACCATTCTTGCTTTTTCTATTAAAATTCTTCCATACAGTTTACCGACAGAGCTCAGTAGACTAATAGCCCTATAGTTACCACATTCCATTTTCGACCCTTTGCCTTTGTAAAGAGGCATAATGACAGCCCTCCTCCAATCTAACCTTCCAAACGTTGATTGAAGAGCGTATGAAGCCACAAGATAATGGGCCACCAGCCTTGATATACTCTGCAGCATTGTTATCTTACCATTCTTCATATGCTTTATTGCACACTTTATTTCTTCCATACTTATTGTATTTATATCGTTTTCCTCATTCATACTTACCCCAGAGGGCCTCTCAGGTGCTTCCTCATTTGCATTCTCTACACTCTCATACGTTTCCTGAAAATATTTTATCCATCTATCTTTTATTTCATCCTCATTCGTTAACATCTCTCCATTTACTGATTTAACAGCTTTCATACTACTGCTTTCAACACCACATCGGGATTTTTTGACAGCCTTACAGAAGAATTTTATATTATCCTGAAAATTCTCAGTCATTTTCACCCCTTCTATTTTCAGCCGCTCTTTTCTTTCTTTCACACCAGATTTAACTTTTTTCTTACAGGAATTGTACAGGTCTTTTGCTCTCGTGTATTCATCCCCATTTACACCACGCATTCTTCTTTTCTTTCACAAGTTCCTTTATGCCATTGTCCCACCATTCTTCACCTTTCTTCCTTCTTTGGGTAGCTATGCCACAGGTTTCTTTCGCTGATTCACATAAAGTAACCTTAATGTATTCCCATGCATTGTCTATACTCAGATCACTCGCTCCTTGCTCACTCAGTTTTTCACACACTTTCCTTTCAAATTTTTCTCTGACATCATCCCTTTGCAGATTCACAATTTTGACTCTAGATGGCGCCGATACTGTTTTTTTCATGGACCGCCATCCTTGGAATAAAAGTATTCTTGAAACAATGAGGAAATAATCAGTTTCCATCTCGGCGCCCCGAAACAGTCGAGTATCAACAGTAGCGGATCTCAGTCTAGAGTCAACCACCACAAAATCAATCCTCGACCTTTCATTCCCTCTGTCACATGTGTACTGATGGATTCCTCTGTGATCAAAAAAGGTATTTGAGATAAAAAGGTTCCATTCCAAGCATACCTCAAGTAGACTTTTTCCATTCCCATTCATATTTTTGTCACCGTACACACCAATAGCTGACTCGAAACCATCCCTCCGAGTCCCCACCCATCCATTCAAATCGCCTGCTAAAATTATGATGAATTATGGATCCATATGAGCCTGGCATTAACAAGCTCATATTCTCTCATACATTCTATCATTCTTTTCGAGAGCAATGCTGCAACACTGTTCTTATCATTCATACTATCACACAGTTCATTCATCTTTCTGTCCATTCCTCCTCTAATATTCCACACACCCATTCTGCACTCCGTTCTCCTCTTCGCGCCACCACGGGAACCGCGGAATAATAGAGGGCGAGCCTCATTGATACCTATTGGCATATCCCCGCGACCTTACATTAATTTAGAAAAACATTATCAGTCATCTTTCAACATTATCCTTTCATTCGATCCACTAGATAATTACGAAAACTTAATTATAACATAAAATATAACAATAAGTCTAAACAATTAATACTAGCTTAACATAAAATATCACGTAGCTAATAATACACTAAATGTTTATGGTTTGTATGTATATTTCAACAGCAGCACGTCTCTTGATCAGTTTAGGCCAGGTAGATTCCATGTTTTTTAACTGAGGTTTTGGTGATATTGTAGACACTGTTTAGTTTAAAGATGGCCGCACAGTTGCGCACTGCGCAAATACGTTGAGATCTCTTTTTGGTTATGGCGGTGCGCTGAGGAACTTATGGTGCTTGTGGACAGTAGTTTAATAGTTGCTTTGAAGAATAATTGGTTGAAAGTCATTCATTCAATTGGTAATCCCTGCCAAGGGTCACTATATTTATATGCACACTTATTCACAAGCTTGGTATAATCAATTGATTTTAATAAAAGTTTAATAATTAATATTTAGCCCGCCAAATATCACTATTTTTTTTAAATTTCACTGTTGTTTCTTGTTCCACATAATTTTTGAAAACGCCTTCAGATAGAATAGAGCGTTCTCTATCTGGATGTATATTACTCTTTAGTGTAAAGTATATAATAGTCTATAAAATATGGTTTAAAAATTTTAAAGAAGTCACCAGTTAAATAAAAATTGTCATATTTTTGTACTTATTCAACTTACAGTTTTCCTGCCCATGGGCTGACACATACACTCGTAGATAGATATAGTTCATAAATATTCTTAGCACTACAGCACAGCTTAAAATAGTATGGGGGAAAAAATTTACTCCGCCATACCACTAACACTCATTCCCGAGGTACCAGGAGTACGGAGACGAGGAATACTTGGATAGACACGAAAAACACTCTCGAGTAGGTATTTCTAAAAAAAATTAGGATTGGAGCAAAATTGCACAAGTTATATGAAATCTAAGCGGGAGCAATACAGAACGTGACTCGGGTACTTTTAGAAAGGCCATATTTAACAGGTAAATATGTTTAAAATTAGAAATGAGATTTTTTTATGAAATGAGATTAGTTGAGACATTTTTTGAGTCTTAACGGGACAGCAGTGAAACATTGAATTTTTGTAGAAAGTTAACACACTTTGCTACATAGAAATATACAAAAGTGATTGATATATTTTATTTATTTATATTATATTTACGGGCTTTTACAAAATTATTTATAGAAACATATGCAGCTCGTACAAAATAATACACCATAGTAAGTACAATACAGTAGGAGTACACAAGTAATATCCGAATATATATACAGTGGTACCTCTGTATATGTCTGCTTTGGTATACTAGCGTGCTTCAAATGGTGCGCACTTACGTCCTCAGTCTCGTTCAGCTGAATTTCGTTTTTGGAGAGGGGGCATCTCTGTCACGACTACCCATGAGCGTCAGTACGACTGTTTCTACCATTAACGTAACCCATGGCTAGATTTTTGTCTAGCCGTCAACAGTATGAAAAATTGCAAATTATTTTTGTATAACTTCATGGCCATTCTTCTACGCATTTTGCTAGGACGTACGCACCGGTCGCGTCTAACTTGTTTGTTCAATCCGTATGAGAAACATACTAAGCTCATATTTTCTTACTCAACTTATTGGATATCTTAAGGCTGCCAAGTTTCTTCATTTTTCAAACAATTGTGCATAATTTGAAAGGGGTTAATCCATACTGAAAACTCCATGTGGTAACACTTACATATTTGCTTCGCTAATTAAACTCTTTTCCACAGTGTATTTCAATGGCTAATATATTGACGGTGAAAGATACAAGGTTGTAACCCTCAATTGGTTTATTACACGAACTGAAGATGCCATTCTCCTAGTAGGAAAGGTAAAAGATCGTAAGCCTTACATGATTGGAAACATAATTTATCTTGTTTTTTAATTTATGATAACTCACAAAAGTAAAGGAAAAGTAAAAGGTTGTAAGCACCTCACAACCTTTTACCTCTCTGATCCAGTAGGCAGAGGTTGGGGTTACAAGGTTTACCATATTCGTGCTTTTGTTGTGTTTGTGGTTATTTTTAATTAAATTTGTGTTATTTCCATTTTTTTGTATCGAATTTTTAAAATTTAGATTTTTAACATAAATTCGGACTCAAGGGCTTTTCGCATTCTGCAAGCGGCTTCAGCAACCAAAATGAAAGAAAACTGTTCGAAGTTTCAAAGAATTTCAAGATTGAAAGGTATTTCAAGAGAAAACATTAACCAATGCTAGACAGGTAAGGCAAAAGAAAAGGACAATCGTCTGAAACAACAACGAGCATATCACTAGTTTCTATGCCTACGACAATTCCGGATCGCCTCTCAATGTTCGAGTAAAAGGTAGAACAAGAATGTTATCCAATGCATTCAACAAAATACTGAAGGCAGTCTACACATCACAGCTTCCAATTAGTGAGTTTATAAAAAACGAATTAATAAAGTTGTTAAAAAAAAAGTGATACTGTCCAGGTATCATACCAAATTTATAATAAGTAAAAAAGTGGTGGACTTTATCGATGCTGAAGTTGAAGATTATGATGAGATAGCTTCAGAAAATTGATTTTAAAATTATTATTTTTAAAAAGCATGTATTTAAAACGATTACCTCTTTATTTTTTTTTAAATAAAGTATTATAAAAAAAAAACACTGAATACTTTATTTATATTACCTGTGTTGTAACCCTCCAATGGTGGCGGAAAGTCTACCGGTAAGAAGTTGTAAGCCACAAATCTCAACAAATAATTGTTTTACTCATTTTATATGGCACTTATATCTAGCAAATTGCGCAAAATTAATTTTTAATAGATGAATAATACAATTCTATAAATTTCGAGCTTTTTACAGAATAATTTTTTAGTTGTACGTTTTTTTTAATACTGTAATTATAAATATTGTGGGATACGTTTAACCTTTCCACCGTCGATGTGTATGTTGTTACCAATAAAGAAAGCACACAGGGGTGTAGTTTTTAAATTCACAAACCAACATCTCGTCTTTTTTCGGTACACGAGTAAAAACACATAAAATTAAACAGTTTTTTGTCGCTCCTCAACATTTGACACACATGGAGTTGACTGGTTTGCAGATTAAGGTATTGATATACTTATTTAAGAATAAAACCCCGACAAAAATAAAACAAAATAATAAAGTATATTAAATAATTATATTAGTTAGCAAAATATTAAGACACTATACATCTTACAAAGGCTTCAATATTTTTTCTGTTATATTGTAAGATATATTATCTTACAAGTCAGACATAATGATCAAACATTTATACCATTCTCATCACCAATAAAAGTGAGAGTCGGTTTTAGATGTAATCTTAAAGTTCAAAATTATCTTCATAATTTGATTGCATTTCTGCTAAATTATTTAAGCAGTTAACAAAGTCATCTGTTTCTAATCCATCTTCCTTGAATTTGTGCATTTTTCCTATTTTTATGCGAGCCGCTTCTCTGTGGAGACTTTCCAATGTTTCAAAGATAAAATTTCCATTGTGCAACCCAGCTATGACGGGGACGCTTTCCACATATTCTTCATTAATAAATTCTTTCACAAATCCATTTCTATCTAAATCCTCGCTGAAAATTTTTGGGAAAGGCGTTTTTATTTCTAATCCTTTAGAAAAAACAGTTATATTACTCGCAGATGCATAACAATTGCATTGAAAATAAAATTTCAACATTTCTTCGACACTGTTACAATTATAAGCAGCCATTTGCAATTGTTGCTTTGCAGTATTTACAGGCTTTTTTAACTTCTCCTCCGGTATTCCTCTGACCGTAATGTGTTGAAACACTTTATCTGTAGACACCTTACAATTAGGTGTTATTGTGGTCCATAGTGGAGAATTGATATGATCTAAATGATCGATCAAAAAATCTTTTTGTTTCATATTGAATGGAAGACCTACACTGGCTGCAGCCATTTTTCTACCATAACCTGTCATGTCACCACAAATATCTGACAAATTATATTCGTTACATTTTTGGCGGTACTTCAATGATACAGTGTCGAGAGCAGATGCTAAAATAGCTGATGATTGATAATAATTTTCCGAATTGTATTTCAGATTGTAAAATTGCCTTTGAAGTCCTGGTTTCCGCCATCCTTTTTCACCACAACACATTGGCACAAACAAAGATGTATTCTCAAACATGTTTTCATAACTTTGTACAAGATTAATTAATCTTGTAGAATCTCTCACATTAGACAACTCTCTCATTTTTTGATCTATGGGATTGTTATCGGGGAAATATGACGCAATCAAAGGTATAGCCAATATTGTTTTATTTAAATATTCATCATTAAGATGTTGCATACATTGACTAGCGAGACCTCCAAAGCCATCAGTTGAATCCAGAAAAATTTGAAAGCCTTGAATACTATCACATTCTTCAGCATAATGACGGATATTATCACAGAATGTTTCAATAAATTGTTCTGTTTTCCAAATATTTAATCCAGCATTGTAAGTTTCAAATAATACCTGAAAATGATAAATATTTATACTCATAATAAAATTAGCTTCGTTCATAATACTTATATTATTTTAATGCTTTATGGAGTTAAGTTGCGTCCAGTCGTTATTGTCACTCGTTTACAATAGAGCACAGTAAATTATGGCAGCGGTGGGGCCCGCTTTCAAGGGTGCCACAACAATTATTTTATTTGCGCAACCAAAGCAAAATATTTTTATGATGAATTAAAGTTGCAGAGCGATTTTAACGCGTCTTAACATGGTTTAAATAGTGTCAAGGCATCCAATAAATTACCGTTCGAGGTGAAAAATTAAGCAGCGGGTCTAGTTGCACGAGAATTCACCTCTAAGTTTTAAGCATTAATAAAAATTGAAGATCTTATGCCAGAGCAAATTTAAATCCCTAATTAAACCGGATTGGATGTGATTAAGAATTTCTCAATTTTTAAGAAAATCTTGAAGAATAAGTGTCACGAAATTTGTGACATATTGACACAATCGGCACGTGATTGGCTTCATTCAGACCAAAATATAACTGATCGCAGAGTATAAATGACAAAGATATATAACAATGTGCGATTGTAAGACGACATCGAGTATAAGACGCACTATGAATATAGAGACACAAAAATAGGAAAAAAACAAGCATCTTATAATCAATGTAATATAGAGTACGACCAGTCTAAGTTTACGCTTTAAAAAATCTGTGCAGAAACGCATTTGGGGAAGTCCAAAGTGTCACCAATCAGCTCTCATTTTAATTAGTTAACCCTTGTCCTTCAAGGAGTTTGTGTGCTCTGAATGTTTCCGATCGCTTTTTAGTGCAGATACACTCAATCTAATCGAGAGTTACGGAATTTTTAATATTTACATAATGTCATTATCTTCTTTGGGACGTGGACGAGCACTACGAAGGCAAGCGCGTGAAATATTATTCAACGTATACAAGTTCATGTCTAATGAAGCTGCCAATGAGGTTGGTGATTTAGATAAAGTTCAAAGACGAGTTGCAGAAGCTAGTGGAATATCAGCGCGCTTATCGCAAACAATTTTAAAAGAAAAACGGACAGTGGACACGATTTCTGAAGCAAACACTGTTGGGGTTAATCGTAAATGACTTAATTTCCATAAATGTTTTTATTGTGATATTGTTGCGATTAAATGTAACAAATTTAATTTTCATTGTTATTTATAAATTCTTAACACCAAATTTTTTAATTAAAATTTTTTTAAATTATGACCAAAATCCAGTATTAATAAAAAATTAAAAATATTTGTGAACTGTTATTTTCTTATATATTTATTAAAAAAATTTATTATGAAATGAAATTGACCTTTTATTTTATGTATCTTTCAATAATGCCCAAATTTAAAAGTCAATTAAATTCAGAAGATAGCTTTTTGGTTTATTTACTGTAGGCATTCGGCACGTGCGCCCTTTTTCCGAAGTTTTACAAATGTCTTTGTATAGATGCGTGTGGCCAAAATCTCATCCGCACACTTACATTGGCCGTACTCTACCTATTTCTCTCAAATTTCGCTTCACATGGACAAAATATTCCAGTTTCCGAAATGTTATTAATTTCTTAGCTCATTTCCCATTTATTGTTAAGATTATAGCCCAGGTGAGTTTTTCGGTCAGTCTTCTGATGATTTAAATCTGGTGGATGAGAAGGTGCATTTTCGACTATCAATAAGGCTTTAAAATTAATAATCACCGCAATCTAATTGATCTAGAATTATTGTTCTTTTTTCCAAGGAAATTACTTTTCTAGTAAATTTTCGTTGGTAATCATGGCTTTATTATTGAATTTAAAAAAATCTATGGTAGTTAAAATGAAGTGTTAATAATGTGTGTTTACATGTTTACCGAAAAATATAAGTTCGCAGAACGTTTGACAACACCTGCCTCACGAATAACAATGCACAAGTGTCGCACGGCTAAGTGATGATGAAAGGAACAGTGCTATATGCTCTGTAAGCGTCGTGCTCTAGCACAAAAAAAGGGACGGTGCTATATGCGTCGCGCTCTAGCACATTGTTATGTCTCAGGAGCTTGTTTATTTTATTGGTGTTACCGAGGAGGAGTTGCACATGTTATTGGAGAAGAGTCACAGGTGTAGTTTGAAACCGTGTTATTAGGGAGTCTACTGTATTTGAGGATTATTGAGCATATATCTTTTTTTTTTTAAATCTTAGTAAACATTAAATACTTAAAAGTGGAAGATTTTAAGCCAAGCAAATTTTGTCTAATCTTCAGGCTTTGTTTTTCTGAAAATTTCTTCAATGCAATATAAAGGAAATCTATCAAAAATTAGTTTCGGCAACTGGAATTTTTATGGAAAAAAATTGTTATGGAGACACCATCGTGTTAAGTTTTAGATATGTATTCCGCTTTCTGTGATGCTGTTAATAACACAGTACAAACACATGATTAATTGTTCAAATATTTCAATGGTCATATATACCTCATCATCATTATGCTTGAACTCATTGACAACATTGACTGTTCTCTGGTGAAACCTCGGGTATAAATAATCTGTCCATGTGGTAATAGTATTCCCAAAATCAAAATCTTCATTTAGTTCCGGAGTACCTTCACCAGCGTTGTCTATGTACTTAAGGTATGCATTTTTTTCTATAGCTGGTTCAATTTTCTTCTCAACTTTGTTAGTCCATAATATCCCACCTTCCGAATTTGTTTGGTCCAAGCCAGCTTCCGGTAAGGTTTTCAAGCTTCCCTTTAGATCAGCCAGCAATAATCTAGGAGTATATGTTACTTTACCATCTATTGTCAAACCCTCTCGATACAAAACGTCGTGATTTATATCAGAAGTTTTATTTTCAGTGTAGTTAAAACTTAGTTCTTGAATATTCCAGAAGTGGGCTCCAACAAAGTTAGAATAATGACCAAATTGAAGGGTTATAATTTCTCGTGTATTCGTCATCGTATTTTAAAACGTGCGAGAAAAATAAATTAAAAAACAGGAGCCCGCGAAACTAAAGAAGCTGATAATACGCGTAAATAATAAATGGTGGATATTATTAAAAACTTCTATAAAATAGAGGGAACAGATCAGTAATATCCACTTTTACAAAATTAAATAATCCATGTGCAATTTACATCTGTCAAACGCACACAACAACCAAAAGTCAAAACAGTAAACCATAAATATGAGTTTACGTCAAAACAGTACATCTCTTATCTATGGTCAAAACTTTGTGCTTGCGTCAAAGCCAAAACATATAGGGGGTATAACAGACCTAGTCTACAATATTTTCTGCAGTTCCTGCAGAATGGAGACATTACTCTTACCGCCCATGGTATGCGGAACTGTGTCTCTAGCACCACATCTCAAAGATATCAATTTGTCTTCTCTTCCTCGCCTTCAGGGTTCATGATTCCACACTATACAAATATGTAGCGATAGTAATTCAAATCTACCGCCATCTCAGTCGGCATCGACGCTAGCGACTGCTACAAGTCGGGCTCAAGAATTCACCGCCAAGCAGGCTCTCCAGTTTGATCGTTTCACAACGGCGATCTTGCCGGCTCGAGCTCGCTGAGCAAGACCGCCAATTCATTTAATTTCATAAAACACATGCACCTTCTACATCTTCATTAATTCTATTTGTCTTCATTGTCATTGTTTTTATCATACCGACAATAAACACCTCGACACAAGCCAAACAACATTTATTTTATTTAACCACCGCCTTAACCCTCAAAAATATAAAATGCATCAGAGACTCTACCTGACTTTTGTTATTTTGGAAATACCGCTGTCTTTTCGTATTTTCTCAATCTTATATTTTAACGGCACAGAATAACATTGTATTATTAAGTTGTCATTTGCTAAAATAATCTTACATTTATTTTTTAAAAATTGTGATCAAATATACTTTCTAAATACTGCTAGCAGTTTTTTTCTGTTTAATAAAAATTAATTCAAATGGAGTAAGTTCATATTCTTCCAATATATGTTTTGGCAGAAAACCTCGCTTGGTAAATGTTAAGTACTTGTCTTCAAAGTATACTTCGTAAACGTGAAGGTCCAAGAAATACTCTTTGTGACAATTACACGTTTATTACAGTATGATACAATTCAGATACAAGGTATATCACTAGTACAAGTTAAACGACAAAGCCGATGGACTTGGAGAGACCCGCACGTCGCCCTTTATACCCCCACACACACGCCCACAGATACGCATTCACACACACATCAATACAATCCCAAGAACATCCATGCCATACTTTTTGTATCAATACAATATAGACTATTTTAAAAATATACCTTAAATAATTTTAATTAAAAATCATTTCTCACATACATTAGGAAAACATATGAAAACCATAGTACCTAACTAATATGTCGGGTTATTGCCGCAAAACGAAAATTCGCATAAAGCGAAGCAATAATTTTTCAGTTGCAAGTGCATATATAGTGCTTAATACACATGTGGCGGCTCGTGCGCATCGTCCAGATGTTCTTCGTTATGTCATTTCTCAGTATTGCGCCATCCCACGCGAACAAAGCGAAAGCGTTCGAGGACGGCCGGGCTGCGCCGCTCGGTGGGCGTGACACACATGCACTACAGATGTGCACCAACACATGTACCAGAGAAACAATCTGAGACCAGTATCCGAACCGATCGGACCATGGATGCACATCCCGTCTCTCACCTTCCACTAACCATGCATGGTTTTTCCATTGTCTTTCATGTATTCTGTGTTGTTTCTTGCTCTCAGTGACTTCACCCCGATGAGAATAAACAAGTTTGGATAAGAATGGTTTTTATTTAACACAACCAACCTTCCCACACACATTTTTGTTTTTTTCAAGAAAGATGAATTTTAAAGGAGACAAAAGTTCTATTTTATTCCATTATTATTGCCATCTGGTACTTGATATTCATATTTCTTATGTGAGGATATATAAATAGGGGAGCCTTTTTTTCCATTTTGCATTGGGGTCCAATTTTTATAGTTACGCCACTGTATACATTTTTCTTATATATGATTATTTTCATTATTCTTGTATACTATTATTTTCATTTTTTTAGTAACACTTACTTTATTATAAATCACAAATTACTTTGAATAATGTTTTTTTTTTTAATTGGCGTTTCATCCTT